>LPNX010462506.1:401390-618743 GCA_001517045.1 Pseudotsuga menziesii
CAAAGGAAGCCATATATATCATTGACACAGGGGATTCGCTTGTTGACCAATATCCTAGCACGTTAGTTCATATTGCGGGTTTTAAATTTCTTAAAAATAAAGCCAATGTATTGTAGGTATTGGGGGGGATTGTAATGTCCCTTTTTTGAAATTTTATTAAATGACCAATTATTTCACTTTTTCCCCAATTTTGACCTTAACTAGTTTTGATGTCTAGACCTCCAAATTGACCCAAATTCTTCCAAATTTTCTCTAAAGGTACATGACTGATAATATAACTTAAATATCATGGTCATGTATGTTTTGTGACCTCCCAATTACTTCTGCAAACTTGTTTAATGTTCTGCTCAAAGTAGGAGTCTTTACTAGCAAATTGGGGCTCCAATTCCCCCTAGGTAATTGCCGGAAATGGCTTCACAAATGATCCCGAAGTCACTTGAATTTCTGAATAGAGGCTGGTTATGTGTAATGGACCTTTTCAAAGTCTCATATGCATCATGGTTTAGTTTATATAGTCTGTTATGACTCTTTCCAAAACAACTCCCAAGTAACAATTTTGACCCTTGGGGAAAATGCACCAAATCTTCTCCCAATGCAATAAAAATGAGTAAAATGGATTCCAATGCTTAAGTAATGAACATGATACTGGAAATACACATTAATTATAGTCCATCCATCATACATTTATCAGAGATACATTCCTCCATTCGAAATAATAAGCATTACCATGGCATATATCAAAATGGAGTGGAAATGGTCATTGTTTGCTTATTAGAAGTCATTTTGACATACAACTCTTGGGCATTTCGACTTGAAACTTTCTAAGAATTAAGAAGAAAGAATATTGAACTCATTCCAATCATAAATTTACAATGAAAGGCTCTCCCAATTCGAAATCATTAGCATTACAATGGTTCACAACAAGATAGTGAGGAAATGACACTATTTCTTCATTGTTCAACATTTTTACATGAATTATTTTGGGTATTTCAACCTCTGAGTATTCTAAACATGAAATACAGATCATATACATCAGAACATAAGATAATGAGCATTATAATCTTCCCCAAAGAGATCAATAGCTCACCTAAAGCGCAATCCCTTCATTGGCATGAATATGGTGTGAAAACTGGAAATAGTTGAGAGAGAGTGTTGAAATAGAAGAATCCACATTATTTCCTGTACCTTACACCTATAAATAAGACTCCATTAAATCTCCATGAATGACCTAAGTGGCCTTTCCAAACACCAACTAGGATGGGAATCTTTCACCCTCGAAATTGGCTTAAGCAATAAAACTAGTCATCCACTAGCTCTCACAATTCACAAATGACAATTTCACAAATGAGAAAAAGCTTCTTATCATGGCTGATCCATGTATTTTATAAACATTATTGGTACTCTAAGGTTCCAAATCCATCCATAAACCAAATCCATGTCGAATTGGTGTGGCTGCTCATGCTATGCCATGTGGCCTCTCTCTTCACCTTCCCTCTTCTCCCAAATTTGAGTAGGAGCCTCTTGGCCTTCTCCAACTCCCAATTTCAACCTCCAAGATGATCTATTTAGGCTTGACATGTCAGTATTTTAGTATGTCAGCCTTCAGATCTGAATTGGGTCATAACTGTCATAGAATCTCCATCATTGGTGTCATAGCTGTCATAAATGTAAGGGGAATCTAGCCAAGTGTCCATGAAACTCCCATTTGGCTCTTCCTCTCCCATGTAAGTTACAATTCATCCCAAACTCGATTATGAAGTATATGGACAATTATATTAACATTATAATCCATATAAAAACATTATACTTCCCATATATTTAAATTTGCAAGAGAAAGATACCATTTAACATAGGAATTCTAGCTAGTGTGGGCCCCATAGTCTCCATGTGTCTTCATGCTCTATTGCCACTTCCATTTTCTCTTGTATTTATTTAATAAGATCAATTATTAAATATTTATCCCCTTATAATGTCTAAACATCATTTATTATCCCCCTTATTCTAAATCTCAAAGCTTCCACCCCCAACCTAGGAAACTAGTGATTTTCATCCTTGGCAATTATTTGACTTTTAGCATCCATTTGACAACTTTCATGACTATGGAAAATGTGATTTGGCCATTGTGACCCAATGCCAAATTTGGGACATTAAAAATCCCCCCTTCCCAATATTTCTTGTCCTCAAGCAATTTCAAACATGGTTGTTGAAGAACCTGCTTTCTGTATGATTCTTTGAAGTTGCCACTAAGCTTCCCACTTTGAGTCTTTGAGATTCCATGAAAATTTCCAAGAGGAACCACCATGCTTGCTACTGCACTACTCGGATTAACATCACCTTATTAAGTGGGGAATCCATCTCCCATACTGCTTGTTTCCCAAATAATTTGAAATCAATCGGACTAAAAACTATACCAGGGTCCCATTGCTTGCATTGCACTCCAATAATTAAGAGTGCTCTCCAACCCATACCATTTGAAAAGAGAATTCCTAGATCCCATTTTCTTGTATGCATTCTTCCAAACATCATGAGTGCATAATATATATCATCAAAGTATATAAAAACATAATAAGAATGTACATCAAGGAGGTGCCTAACCAATAAATCATGAAAGTGTTTATACCTCCCAATGAGTAGACTACCATTTGCCAAGTGCATACAAGCTTCAAGTGACCAATCGAATCTGCTCCCATGACACAGGTGAGGATCCCATGTCCCACTATTCTGCTCCAAAGATATATAATGTGCATCAATATAATCAGCCATGTGTTCTTTCATCCAAGGAGTGAATGAAGAACCTCCACCAAAATCTGAACCAAATAATGAGCAAAGAAAACATGAAGACTTTAAGTGGATCAAAGAACTCTCATCAATACACCCATGAATATGTATATCATCATGAAATAACAGAGGATCTTTATTCCAATAAGAATGTTCTTCAATCACATATCTCTTCACCTAAGTGTGTGATGAAGTTCCTTCAACATCAAATAGACTAGGCAAGGAGCAAGGAAAATCATGAGTCTCCAAGTGACTCAAGTGAACATCATAGGTGCACCCATGTAGATGTGTATAATCATAATGTAAACAAGGATTCTTCTGCAAATGTAAATAAGATGGTTCTCTAATAATTACATCATCAAAATGAGAAATAGAATGTCCATGCTCTTCATGTGGCACCATAAAAAAGAAACCTTTCACCCATACTTCATTAGGATGATTGCTGCAAAATTTAGAAGTGTAGGATGTAGGAGAAAGAACCAACTCACCCAAATGATCATTAAGTGCAAAATTATCATAATGTGAAGGATCCATAGGGGTAGGATTATGCAGCTCCTTCAAGAGTGTGAAACCTTTGTCATATATTGGTTCCAATGTAGAGGAATCATGTTCTTCTTTAAAAATTGCACACCGTTCATCAAGAGACAATTCAAGTTCCTCTTCAACCACATCAAGTGTTTGGATCTCTTCAAGCACATCTTCAAATACATCAAGTACATTCAAATTTCCAAATTTCTCATGATCCACCATGTCATGAGAATCCTCCAAACAATCAACTATTTGACAATCTGAAACATAGGAGGAAAAACAAGTGTCTTGCAACTTTTCAAGAAGTTGCTCATTTTGAATTGTGATCTTATGAATAACTTCATTATTCTTCAAGTAGGATTCATGTAAAAATTCACTAAGATCAATGACATTTTTTCTATCAAAAATCAAAGACATGAAATTACCTTTGATGTTGCACATTGCTCTTTGGATCTTCTCCATGTCTTCAAGGAAGGATGACTCCTCCAAGGAAGTAGCTCTCCAACAAGAATTTGATACCAATGCTTGAGTGTCATGGAGTATGCTAAGGGCCTCTTGGATCTTCTTTTCATTCATCTTTAAGGACCCTTCAAGAAAATGAGGCTCTTGCAAATTAACATCCTCATCTTCTTCCTTCTTGTTTGGACCAAATTCATGAAGCTCAAGTGGTGATGGGGAAGTTGGTCTTATTTCTTCTTCAACTACTACAAGGTATTCATTTTCAGGTTTAATGGAAGTTTGGCTTTCAGTAACACTTTCAAAATTGATCTCTATGTCACCAAAATAGGGTTGTGAGAACCCATCAATAGGTACTCCTTCATAGTTTAGGCATCCATTAGTAGATGCTCTTTTGTCCATGTCCATAGTAGAATTTGTTTCAGAATGATATTCAATAGTTTCAAGGTACTCTTCTTCCTTCTCATGTGATGTTTCCTCATCTTTTTCAAAGTCATTTGGGAGTGAATTTCGATCCTCTACATGTAATGCGTTTTCTTCTTCACCACCCACATAAATTTGTAGCTCCTTAGTCTCCTCCCTACTTCTGCATTGATTATTATTCCTTAATGAGTTCTTATTTGAATTATTTTTTATAAATTCCTTCAACCAATCATTAAGGTCTTCACAATGAATAGTTTTATGTGCCAATTTGAATGCTTGATTAACTTGCCTGGACATATCATCACCACATGGCCTAATGAATTTATTTAATTCATATATACCATCCATAGCTTCAATAGGTTCCAATACCATGCTCTGATACCACTGTAATGTCCCTTTTTTGAAATTTTATTAAATGACCAATTATTTCACTTTTTCCCCAATTTTGACCTTAACTAGTTTTGATGTCTAGACCTCCAAATTGACCCAAATGCTTCCAAATTTTCTCTGAAGATACATGAATGATAATATGAATTAAATATCATGCTAATTTATGTTTTGTGACCTCCCAATTACTTCTGTAAACTTGTTTAATGTTCTATTCAAAGTAGGATTTTTTACTAGCAAACTGGGGCTCCAATTCCCCCTGGGTAATTGCCGGAAATGGATTCACAAATGATCCCAAAGTAACTTGAATGTATGAAAAGAGGCTGGTTATGTGTAAGGGAAATTCTCAAAGTCTCATATGCATAATGGCTCAATTTATACAGTCTCCTATGACTCTTTCCAAAACAACTCCCAAGTCACAATTTCGACCCTTGGGGAAAATGCACCAAATCTTCTCCCAATGCAATAAAAATGAGTAAAATGGATTCCAATGCTTAAGTAATAAACATGAGACTTGAAATAAACATTAATTAAATTCCATCCATGATCCATTTATTAGAGATACATTCCTTTATTTGAAATAATAAGCATTACCATGGCATATATCAAAATGGAGTGGAAATGAATAAGCAGAATAAACAACAAGAATTCTCCTGCGCGCATGCCCTTCAAACCCTAGCTGTGCCATAGTTTCTCCTTGCTGGTCGGAGTCTCCAACATGGATCCGCCCGACCCCTCCTCCTTTGAGGACAAGTTTCATCACATTGTGGCGTCTCTCCCGTGCGACCAACCGTCCGCAGCCCCTGCCTCTAGATTCGTTAAGCTCGCAGATGTTCCAGAGGTCAAGCTAAGCTCTGCTGCCTCAAAGAGGAAGGTGGTCACTCTATCTGAAAAGGGCCTCATTGGTTTATTTACAGGTCTTTGGCCATCCCCGAGATCTGTGGAGATCTGGCTGAACAAGAATTGGAGAACCCTAATCCAGGGTGAAGTTCAGCAAATCTTCTGTGGAAAAGGATACTTCGCATTTATTTTCGAAAAGAAGGAAGATCGGGACCTCATCTTCAGGAATGGACCATATTTCATGGGTCCCCGAGGTATGTACTTGAACAAGTGGGATCTATCCTTTAATCTAGAGAAGGACATTCCAAAAGCAGTTCCGGTATGGGTTAAGCTACCTCACCTTCCCCTCCACTGCTGGAACGATGAGGAATTTCGAGTGATTGGCAATAATTTGGGGAAATATGTGGACAAGTCCGAGCCCAAGGCCCCAATTTTTTCCTGTGCCCGAATTTGTGTTGAGGTAGATCTAGAAAAAGGGCTTCCAGAATATATCATGCTCTCCATTGACGGGTGGAGCCATCTTCAATCGGTTGATTATGAGAAAATCCCGTTCAAGTGTAACTACTATCACGAATATGGCCATTTTTCCAAGTCCTTCCCGAAGAATCCAGAAAAACCCCCCTCGGAAAACATTACGAGTGAGGGTTGGAACACTGTAAACGGGAAGAAGGCTGCTAAGCCCCAAAAAAAGCAAAACCCTCCACCAAAGAACCCCTCCGGAAACAAATTTGTGGCCCTGGAAGTAGAAATGCAAGAAGAAGGAAACCCTGCAGAGACTCCAGAGAATCAAGAAGACATCCCAGATCCTGACCAGCATCAGCCCCTTGAAGGCCTGGAAGCAGACATCCAGCCCCAAAAATTCAAGGATGGTGAGGTAGAGCAGTCTAAAGGCAGGAAGGAGATAGAGATGTTCTCTGAAGGATCTGTCACTAGATCTAAAGCAAAAGCAAGCACAGAAGAAATGACAGACACCTCCATAGAAGAACAAGAATCGATTCCCAGGAAAGGAAGAAAAACTAACAAAATCATCCGTGAGCAAGAGGCAGCAAGGGAAAAGGCAGCCGGTAAGCAATCCAACTTAGAATTCTTGGTTAAAACCTCTCAAGCAAGTAAATATCTCATGAGTGCTGAGGAGGAAAGAAAGGAGAAAGAAAAGTCCCTCAAACAGCACAAGAAATAATGAAAATAGTCTCCTGGAATTGTAGGGGTTTGGGCGGTATTCAGAAACTAGAAGTAATTAAGATATTCAAATCCATGGAAGCAGCCTCAATCCTCCTTATCCAAGAGACTAAGAAATCTGCTGAAGATAGTGTTTCAGCCATCAAAAGCATCTGGCCAAACGGGAACGGTATAGAAACCAATGCCATAGGAGCCTCAGGCGGTCTCCTCTGTTGGTGGAATACAAATAAGTTCGAATTTCACTTAGCTATAGAAAATAGAAATTGGCTCCTAATAAAACTAGAGAGCAAAGAAAGCAAAGATCAGTTCTGGGTGGGGAATGTCTACGGCCCTACTCTGAACGCGCAGAAGGACATATTCTGGTCCTCTTTAGAAGAACAATTTACGGATAAAAAACACCTTCCTTGCTTCATAGCAGGGGATTTTAATACAACCATATCTGCAGCTGAGCGTCGGGGAGGATCTAAGGTCAGGGACCCCTTTGGGGAGCGGCTAGAAGACCTCATCTGTCAATGGAATCTGACGGATATCGTCCCCAAAAATGGTATGTACACTTGGAGCAACAAACGAGTAGGTCCTGGGCATATAGCCGCCCGTCTCGATAGGTTTTTAGTAAGCACCCATCTTATAAACTCTATCCCGGATGTTAAACTCTTGTGCTCGGCGGTTTCAGATCATAAGCCCATTTGCCTTTACTTCCCTCCGGAAGAAAATCTGTGGCCTCTCCCATTCAGGTTCAATCGCTTATGGCTGGAATCAGATGTAGTTAAGGATATTATGGCCGAATCCTGGCGCTGTTTCATTACAGGCACTCCAGCATACTCTTGGGAGAAAAAACTCAAAAAAGTGAAGGTCGCCCTCAAAGCTTGGGTTAAAACCCAATATCAAGAACCTACTAAGGAAAAGGAATTCATCCTGGCTGAAATGGAACATCTGCAAGCTGAGATGGAGGACGGAAAGGTCACTAAGGCTCAACTCATAAAAGAGATTGAGTTGGAAACAAAGCTTCAGAAGATTCTAAGACAAATAGAGGAGGATTGCAGACTCCGATCGCGTGCCTTGTGGCTCAAAGGGGGAGATCAGAATACTAAATTTTTCCAAAACCAATGCAGGGACAGGCAGCGGTGGAATGCAATCAGAGAGCTAAAAACCGAAGATGGCACAGCAGTTCAAGGTCAAGCAGCCATCAATGCAGAGGTAAGGAATTTTTTTGCTCATTTATATAATGATGAAGAACACGTCTCTCTCCGTATGATGGAAGACATGGCCTCTGATATTCCCTCCCTAATCAACTCCAAAACGAAATCCCAGCTGGAATCTCCCATCCTAGAAGAGGAAGTTACAAAGGCAATCTGGAGCCTCCACCCGGACAAAGCTCCAGGCCCAGACGGCTTCCCTATCTGTTTTTATAGAACCTTCTGGCCCCTAATCAAGAAAGACTTTATGCGTTTGATTACTTGGATGGAAAAAGGAAATATGGGAGGAGCCACAAACTCAACATTTTTGGCTCTTATCCCAAAAGACGCTAAACCCTCCTCTGTTAAAAGATTTCGGCCTATTTCCCTATGCAACGCATCCTATAAAATTTTCTCGAAAGTGCTTTCTTTGAGAATCAAGCAAGTCCTCCCCACCCTTATCTCCCCCAACCAAGGCAGTTTTGTCTCTGGCAGACACATAAGTGACAATATCCTCTTGGTGCAAGAGGCGATCCACTCAAGCACTAAAAGAAAAGAACCCGGGATGGCCATCAAGTTGGATCTGGCCAATGCCTTTGACAGATTGAGACATTCCTTCATCATCATGGTTATGGAAAGATTTGGATTTCCACATGTTTTCATTAAACAAGTCCAAGCCTGCATCTCCTCCCCCTGGATATCCCCTCTCATCAATGGGAGACCCGCTGAATTCTTCAAAGCATCTCGAGGGGTCAGACAAGGATGTCCGCTCTCCCCTTTTCTATACATCCTGGTTGCTGATTCCCTTAGTAGAAGACTGAATAGGATCCTCTCTGAAGGCTCCCTCCCAGGCATCTCCTTTAGGAATGGTGTTCCTCCTATTAATCATGCTCTGTTCGCCGATGACTCTATTTTTCTAGGAATAGCCTCCACTCAGATTGCAAGAAACTTCTAAAATCCCCTTGACCTTTTCCTCCAAACTTCAGGGAGCTCAGCAAACAAAGCCAAATGTCAAATATACAGCTGGAATTGTCCTGCAACCAATATCCGGAGCATCTTGCAGATTCTTCAAATTAAAACTAATCCCAGCTGGACGCATTTCAATTATCTGGGCATCCCAATATTCAGAAAATCCTTGACCTCTTCAATGTGGACTCCGGTCATTGAAAAAATCAAAACCAAGGCGCAATCATTGGGGACAAGATGGCTAAACTTAGCAGGAAAGTCAGTGCTCATTCAGTCCATTCTCTCATCCTACCCAATCTACACGAGCTCAATGGTCCTAGCTCCAAAGAAAGTCATCTCCAGCATATGTAAAGAAATCAGAAAATTTCTTTGGCAGGGAGGGAAAACTCAAACGAAGAAGTTCCACTTGGTCAAGTGGGAAATTATCAAGTGTGCTAAAAGTCATGGGGGGCTTGGTATCAGGGACCCGGAGTTCACCAGTAAAGCCATGGGGGCCAAATTGATCTGGAGATTGGTTACTGGGAAAAAGGAATGGTGGAAGGAAGTGCTAAGGAAAAAATACATCAAAAAAGGACCAAAATGCTGGAGGGCGAATGGAAAGGGAAAGGAAAAACTCTTTGGAAACTGTGTAAAGCCATAGTCAGCATAATAAAGGAAAACTGCTATTGGATTCCCGGCAATGGAAATAAAATAAACATCTGGAACAACAACATTTTAGGGCAAACTAAGTGCTCCTCTCTTCCAGGTTTGGGCTCTATATCTGATTGGTTGTCTGAGCAGGATATCCTTTCTCTTTTTGATTTGTCTCTATGGGATACGAATGGTCATTGGTTGGGGTGGAAGGACATCTCTCCTCCAGATCACCTGAGAGACGCAGTCGATCTCTTATTTTCCTCCCTGCATGGGCTCTCTCCTTCGTGTCTTTCAGTCAAGGATCGGTTGGGTTGGGGAAGAACAGGGCAGTATACTGTGAAAGAAGGCTATAAAATAATATCCAGGGAGCAGACGATGGCTGAAAAAGTTTGGAAAATGGTCTGGCATCCTGACAGCATCCCGAAGGTCAACATGTTCATGTGGCTGCTTCTGCATAACAAGCTTTTGACGGCAGAAAACTTAAGAAAAAGAGGCATCCTTGGCCTGTCATGATGTGCCTTGTGTAACTCAGCCGAAGAGACCTCCAGTCACCTCTTTTTTCAATGTGATGTCTCCATGATGGCATGGAAGCTCATTCTTCCTAAGGCTCTCAATAGAGATCTTCCAGACAATGCTTCAAAGCTCCTCAAAGATTGGGCGTCCCTCTTTCCAGGCTCCCTGAGTAAGAAGCCCATCCTAAGTCGTGTATGGGCAACTATTCCAAAAAATTTATGCTGGCAATTATGGCTTGCCAGAAATCGTGCCATCTTTAAGGAACACAAGGCCATTCCAGATCAAATTGCAGCAAAAACAATAGGGATGATAGCTGAAAATTTTTCCTCCAATAACATTAGTTACCCTCAGCAAGAAACTATCTCTGACCCCTTTGCCAATTGGTGTAAACAATTTTTAAAGGAAAACAGCTCCCTTCAGTCCAAATTTGTCTCAGGAAGGACAACAAATACCATCCAGCCTCTCCATTGGGAAGTGAGACTTTCCATCAACGAATTTCAGTCCTGGCTCAGGGACAAAAATTCCTATTCCTTATTCTTTGATGGGGCATCAAAATGCAATCCAGGGGCGGCAGGCGCGGGGGGGATCCTAGTGGATCCCGGAGGACAAGTGGAACATAGATTTGCCTGGGGACTTGGTCCTAGAACTAACAATGAAGCAGAATGGATGGCTCTTCTCCAGGGTCTTCATCTTATTCGGGACAAAAATCTCTAGAAAGTTCTGGTCTTCAGCGACTCTAGGCATGTCATATATAAGATGATCAATGGGTATCCCTCAGGAGATATCAAATGTCGTAGATTATATAAAAAGGCGAAACTTCTTCTGTCCCAGTCCATCGAATTTTATCACATTCTTCGCCAGAACAACAAGGATGCAGATACTATGGCCAATGTTGGAGCCAGTCTTCCCCAAGGCCATTTCATTCAGGATGAGGATCCTCCATTCTTCAAAGTCATTCCATGAAGAGAGGATTAAGAATTCATACTCAAATCTACATTAGGCAAGTCCATGAAGTGGAGCTCTTTTCTCATGAGGATTACATTTGGATGGTTTATGTTTTTTTCTCACCTTTCTATCTTGGTTTCTTTTCCTCCCGCCTTATCCTTTTTTACCCCTCCTCCCCCTTTCTCCTTTTCCCCCTTACCCCTCTCCTTCTCCTCCCCATTGACCGCCTCCCTTCCCCTCGCCTTCTCCCTCCAGCTGGCCTCCTCCTTCACCCTCATTCTGGCGGCTATCAGCATTTAAGGTTATGTCCTGTCTTTTCCTTTGTGGTGGCCGCGTGGACAGTTCATCCTTCCTCGACAGCAGAGGGTTTAACTCCCTTCAATATCACAATTAATTGTCATTCCTCCTCACACGAACGGGGGACTCCCTTCTCTGTCTTCATGTCGAATTCTAGCCTTATCTCGTCTCATGGTTTCTCTGCGGGTTTGTTTCTTGACTCTGTTATTCTTCTGCAAGAGGTTGATGGAGTTGGAAGGGGGAGTATGCAGGTAATTTCTCGGCATGGGCAGCCCTTCACCCGAGCCGTGATAGAAGAAAGCCACGTTCAGTATGCCCTCTGTCAATGTCGTTACCCCTCAGAATACTGGGAAATCGATTATCAGGTTGATAATTGCTCAGTTCGAATAGATAGGCAGGAAAGGGTTCTGGAAGGCCTTTGCTTCGATTGGAAGAAAGACGTATTGGAAACTTGGTGGTGCTCAAATAATCTTTGGGGTTCTGCTCTGCAGTCTGATATATTTGACCTTTGGAATGCTTCAGCCCTCCAACAAGAAATTCAGCAAGAAATTTCAGACATAGCATATCTCTCTCTGCATTCTCAGTTTTCTGGAATTGCAATTAAGTCCGACTCCGGCAGAATGGCACATCTGGGCAATAACCTTGGGCTGCAGGATATCATGAAGAATTTACGCAGGCTATATGAGTTGACTGCCATAGGGGTTGAGGATAATAGGGACATGGATAAGGAAATAAAGGGAATGAGTGAGACTGTGAGTAGAACATCTCTGGAAGTCAACAATAATGGAGCCCAAACTGACGACTTGGAAAGCAATTTTCTCAAGCTGTTGGGCAGAGTGGAGCACATAGAAGAAGATCTTCAAAAGCTTGTTTCAATGAATCAGGAGAGTAGGGTAAATGGCGTCAATGACACTGCTGCTCAGCCTATGGAAGAGGAATCTGTTCTTCAGTCCCGGCCTCAGAAAGGAATTTGAATTCTATCCTCTGCTCTTAAGTTCAGTTTAGTATGGGTTTATATGTTCCAGTTTTGAATGGGTTATGTATTTCTTCTCTTTGCTTTGTAGACAGTTCGTAAGGGTATATACTACCCGTTTACTATGCAGCTCAGAAACAATCATTTGCTCTCTCTTTTGGGAAATGGATTATGTATGGTTTGTAGTTTTTTTGCCTTGTTGGCTTTATATCTTCCTTCTACGATGTTCTAAATGGCTGTGCACAGCCTGTTAATATAAATCCTTTTCTGTTTCTGTAAAAAAAAAAATGGAGTGGAAATGGTCATTGTTTGCTCATTAAAAGTCATTTTGACATACAACTCTTGGGAATTTAGACTTGAAAAATTCCGAAAATGAATAAAAGAGAATATTTAACTGATTCCAATCATAAATGGACAACCAAAGGCTCTCCCAATTTTAAATCATCAGCATTACAATGGTTCACAACAAGATAGTGGGGAAATGACACTATTTCTTCATTGTTCAACATTTTTACATGAATTCTTTTGGGTATTTCAACATGAGAGTCTTCTAAACATGAAATGCAGATCATATACATGAGAAAATAAGATAATGAGCACTATAATACTCCCCAAAGAGATCAATAGCTCACCCAAAGCGCAATCCCTTCATTGGCATGAATATGGTGTGAAAACTGGAAATAGTTGAGAGAGAGAGTGCTGCAATAGAAGAATCCACATTGTTTCCTGTAGCTTACACCTGAAAATAATACTCCATAAAAATATCAATGAAATACTTGAGTGTCCTTTCCAAACACCAACTAGGATGGGAATCTTTCACCCTCGAAATTGGCTTAAGCAAGAAAACTAGTCATCCACTAGCTCTCACAATTCACAAATGAGCAAAATATTCTTCTCATGGCTGATCCCTGTATTTTATAAAAATTATTGGTATTATAAGGTTCCAAATCCATCCATAAACTAAATCCAAGTCGAATTGGTGTGGCTGCTCATGCTATGCCATGTGGACTCTCTCTTCACCTTCCCTCTTCTCTCAAATTTGAGTAGGAGCCTCTTGGCCTTCTCCAACTCCCAATTTCGATCTCCAAGTTGCTCTATTCAGGATTGACTTGTCAGTATTTTAGTATGTCAGCCTTCATATCTGACTTGGGTCATAACTGTCATAGAATCTCCATCATTGGTGTCATAGCTATCATAAATGTAAGGGGAATCTAGTCAAGTGTCCATGAAAATCCCATTTGGCTCTTCCTCTCCCATGTAAGTTACAATTCATCCCAAATTCGACCTATGAAGTATATGGAAAAGTATATTAACATTATAATCCATAAAAAAACATTATACTTCCCATATATTCAAATTTGCAAGAGAAAGATACCATTTAACATATGACTTCTAGCTAGTGTGGGCCCCATAGTCTCCATGTGTCTTCATGCTCTATTGCCACTTCCATTTTCTCTTGTATTTATTTAATAAGATAAATTATTAAATATTTATCCCCTTATAATGTCTAAACATCATTTATTATCCCCCTTATTCCAAATCTCAAAGCTTCCACCCCCAACCTAGGAAACTAGTGATTTTCCTCCTTAGCAATTATTTGACTTTTAGCATCCATTTGATAACTTTCATGAATATGGAAAATGTGATTTAGCCATTGTGACCCAATGCTGGGGAGGTTTCAGGTATTGGGAGGGGGTTTCAACAAAAGGAGTTTGGACCAATATCTACCGAAATTAAGGGTATTATTTAATATTCCACGATTGCACGTGCTATGTGAGAGGTTCACTAAGTGAAGCCCCTATGATCATTGATCATTGTCGTCATGGGAAAATCATGCAATCAAGTAAGAAAATCAGCAAGGAAGCAGATACCCAATGAAATCCTTGAAGAAATTAGAGAGAAGAAAATAAATGACATGACCAATCGAAGACGCTCCATGGACACTCAACCAATTCTAGTTGTTGAGAATGCCACGGTTCTTCCTACCAATCCACATCAAGAAAGACAAAAGAATTTTCTCAAGGGGTCTTCAGTCACCATATCAATAGAAGAATGAGCACTGCATGGCACTGATCAAGGAGTAAAACGTAGGTGCACATCAAGGCCACTTGAAAACTTTGCAGATTTAATTGAATGTGGGTATATAAGTGACGAAGTTAGAGAGATATTGAATTCCGAAGGTATGCTTGAAGAAGACAATGTTGTTCATACCACTTAAGAGGATTTCCAATTGCCACCATCCGACTGTCAGGAAGACACAAAAGGACATGAAGCTCATGTTTAAACTCCAGACCAACTGGGTGATATGGTATAGGGTGCAATTCCAACATCCCTACCTCCATTAGCAACTTCATGCCGAAGAACTCCAAAACGTATACAAATTGATGAAAGTCTCATTGGTTCGCTTGAAGGTATGTTGTCTAAACACAATATTGAATATCAAGCTCAACAGATACTTGTCAACTATTTTGATTCTAAATATGATGGAGATAAATGTAGATTATTTATATCATTGTTAAAATCTAGGTCTATGACTGTTGTTAGGAAAAACTTAAGGATAAAGATGGTAAACAGTTCTGAACCAAGTTCTTATGTTGTCAGAAGTTTGGTAGACGCATTTAGTAATATTGGAAAGAAATCTCATTCAAAGGATCGCAATGTAGCTCGCCGTGTGTTGTCACAATCAATTGTGAACAAAATCACCAAGGCCCTTTGCCTTCTTAAGCCTACATCCAAACTTGTAGGATTGGATATCAAAGCGCTCTGTAGGTATTGTTCTAGAAGAGAACAACTTGAATCTGGTGAAATAGATGTCTGGTCCTTCGTTGGCATGTTTCCACGCTCTGATATGAAGCTTATTGATGCGGTAAAGTGACTGGTGCAAGAGTTTTGGCGTGACAATAGTAGACCTTCATCCAACCAAAAAGATGTACTAAAATTGAGAATGGGTTCAAGGGATCATGAGCCCCACATTAAACATTTTCTTGACATGACACAAACAAAATTATATGAGAGGTTTAGGCATGAACATAATGAACTTAACTTGGGCCAAAGATCCTCCGAGAAATGTAAACCATGGTATGTTAAAATAAACACAACTCGTAACACATGTTGTTGTCGATATCACATTGAGTACGCTTATTATTAAGACACATATATACATATATTGCATGTTTTGCATAACAATCTTATGCAGGAATGCTCAACTACATTTCCACCGACATAATGTAAAGAGTTTATCCATAGCATCTTGTGTAGAAGGACAGAAGGTTGCACATTTTATCAAAGGCCTTGCATAGATGGGACATGCCCAAAGTGTGGTGGAATGGCATTTTTGGACAAATGCATACATGTCACCGATGAGCATGAACTTGGGAGACATGAAGTGAACTTGCAATCATTCAAATATGTCACGTATGATATTGGTGGAGGTAATGAAAGAAAAAAAATACAATTGGTCACCTCTCAGGTTAGCAACGAGTTCCTGAATAGTATTTTTTCCTATTGACATCTATTGCTACTTCATATATGTAACAACCTATTGATCTGTACATATTTATTGTTGATCTACCAGGTATTGGTATGCAACTTCATGGAGGAATTCTTTGAAAAGACAAAACAGTATGTAAAGCATGTACATGTGGCTCGTTGGCAAGATGAGTAGTTTAGAGCGTGCAGGGATACATTTCCTATTGGAACTATATTATCTGTGGTCGATTTTGCTGAAAAATACACTCTTCAACCACAAAACGAGATTCAAAGTCAATATTATCACTCAGATCAAGTCAGCATAATGGTCCATATCACCTATAGACATGGGGCAGATAGTACTGAAGAGAATAGGGTTATATTGAAGGAGTATCACTTTTACATAAGTGATGACAGGTGTCATGACCTGGATTTTGTACAACATAGCTTTCAATTGTTCTACAAACACTTGGAGGATAACAATATACAAATGCAGCAACATTGGATTTGGTCTAATGGTTGTGCAAGGCAATTCAAAAATTCCCGTGTCTTCCAATGGTTGTGTATTCTTCACAAGAGGAACAAGGTGCCACATATTTGGAACTATTTTGAGACCAGACATGGAAAAGGGGAACATGATGGAGCAAGTGCATGCATCAACACTGCATTATGTAGGCAAGAGATGAAATTCACAACTATTTCTCTCATCCGAGATGCAAAGACCATTGTTGCATGGTGTTCTTCAGTGATGGGGCAAGGATCTAGAAGGCAAGAAGACCAATCATCTCAAAAAGCACATGTACATAGATATTTTTGGGAGGTGGTCAATGTAGATCGATCACACCTATATGAGTGTAAGACCATCCAAGGAACTCGTGCATTTCATTCAGTTAGGACGTCAGACAATTCTATAGTTGAAATGTGGAAAAGAAAACTCTCTTGTTTTTGTTATCCATGTAGCAGTGGTGAATGGGACAACTGTGAATCCACAGATTGGGTTGACAGCTGGGATCTTGTATGACTCCCCATTGGACGACAAATGACTTCACAATTATCCTAGTTGGAGGAGTAGTTGGAGGAGGGCTAGTAGATTATTTCACATGACTATGACCACATTTCAGATCTCATACAACCAGGTTCGACTATTATGTTGATCACTTTGAAATGTTTGATGACTAGTTGTGTTTAGTTAGCTAACTCCTAGGTCTGCACTTTATTTTATGCAGGGAACATATACACAGTGGTTGCCCCAAGAGACAATGAATGGCACACTGACTACTGGCTGGAACATTGCTTGGATGGGAAGCAGACCCTCATTGTATCATTAAGCGACTTCAAGGGCAATGATTTTCCAATTGGGTCAATGGTTATCAAAGGGGAATATTTGACATAGGTTTCCTACGCATGAAAGAAAAAAGGTTATGTATTTGAATATTATAGACCATGTCAAATTGTATACCACTATGCAAACTCAGTTATTGGCACAAACCTATAGCTACAAACAATTCCAAACAAGAACTCATCAAAGTCACCATACTTGTTGCCTTACTCCGAGCACGAGAGGCTAAAGGATACCGTTGCTATTAGAGGTGATCCCGATGGTCTAGTCGAATGACCACAGGTAGGTAGTCAGTTATGTGATAGTCAGATATTTTGGTTGCATGATCTCATTGATTATTTGCAATTTGATACATTGAGTGCTTGATATATTGATAAATTCAATAGACTTCTACAATGGATTTGTTGTATTATATTGGAAACTAGGGTTTTGCTCAGTAAGTGAATGTGAAATTTTTGCACATGGGGGTCAAATTCACATATTTCTTGACCATGAAGGTGTGGCTAGCATTCCCACATAATACATGCCTAAACACACTTGCATGACTTATCAAAATCCCTTTTTGATGCACGATTTCCATTCTATGCCCTGAGTAGGGATTCAACAGGTGTCCCTGAAAGCCTGTAGGAGGTGAGATTCAATGTTCCATAGAATCATGACCGTTGCTCAGATCGATGAACCATTGGCTCCATTGGATTCAAGACATTAGGATAGTGCTAGGGTGGCCCTCTAATTTACTTCCATGGATAAGAGACCTTTTTTTGGTCAATTTTGGAAACTAGGGTTTTGCTCAGTAAGTGAATGTGAAATTTTTGCACATGGGGGTCAAATTCACATATTGCTCAACCATGAAGGTGTGGCTAGTGTTCCCACATAACACATGCCTAAAAAAGCTTGCACGACCCACTTGAAGCCATTTTTGATCCACGGTTTCCATTCTATGCCCCGGGTAGGGATTCAACAAGTGTCCCTGAAAGCCTATAGGAGGTGGGATTCAACGTGACATAGAATCATGACCGTTGCTCATATTGACGAACCACTGGCTCCATTGGATTTAGGACATTGGGATAGTGCTAGGGTGTCCCTCTAATCTCATTCCATGGATAAGAGACCATTTTTTTGGTCAAGTTTGGAAACTAGGATTTTGCTCAGTAAGTGAATGTGAAATTTTTGCACATGGGGGTCAAATTTGCATATTGCTCAACCGTGAAGGTGTGGCTAGAGTTTCCACATAACACATGAATAAAAAATATTGCACGACCCAATGAAAGCCCTTTTTTATGCATAGTTTCCATTCTATGCCCTGGGTAGGGATTCAACAGGTGTCCCTGAAATCCTATAGGAGGTGGGATTCAACATGCCATAGAATCATGACCATTGCTTGGATCCACAAACCTCTAGCTCCGTTGGATTCAGGACATCGAGATAGTGCTAGGGTGGCCCTCTAATATGGTTCCATGGATAAGAGACCATTTTTTTGGTCAATTTCGGAAACTAGGGTTTTGCTCAGTAAGTGAATGTAAAATTTTTGCACATGGGGGTCAAATTCGCATATTGCTCAACTGTGAAGGTGTGGCTAGCGTTCCCACATAACACATGCCCAAACATGCTTACACAACCCACCAAAAGACATTTTTTATACATGGTTTCCATTCTATGCCCTAGGTAGGGATTCAACAGGTGTCCTTGAAAGCCTGTAGGAGGTGGGATTCAACGTGCCATAGAATCATGACCGTTGCTTGGATAGACAAACCGTCAGCTCCGTTGGATTTAGGACATCAGGGTAGTGCTAGGGTGGCCCTCTAATTTGGGTCCATGGATAAGGGATCATTTTTTCAGTCAATTTTGGAAACTAGGGTTTTGCTCAGTAAGTGAATGTCCAATTTCTGCACATAGGGGTTGGCTTTGCAAATTGCTTGACCGTGAATGTGTGGCTAGAATTCCCACATGGAACCTGCCTAAACACGCTTGCATGACCCACCGAAATCCCTTTTTGATGCATGATTTCCATTCTATGCCCTGGTTAGGGGTTCAAAAAGTGTCCTTAAAATCCTGTAGGAGGTGGGATTCAACGTTCCGATAGATTGATGACCGTTTCTCGGATCGATGAACCATCAGCTCTGTTGGATTCCATACATCAGGATAGTGCTAGAGTGGCCCTCTACTCTAGTCCCATGGACAAGGGATCATTTTTTTTGTCAATTTTGGAAACTGGGGTTTTGTTGAGTAAGTGAATGTGAAATTTTTGCACATAGAGGTCAGCTTGAAGATGATTGTAGATCTTCCCCTTATCCAAGAAATGTGAGCATTTGTATGATGAAATGCAGGAGGAGATAATGCCATTACGTCAGTAACCATGTAATGGAACATGTTTATGTTTAGAAACAAGTGGCCAACCTATTAAGCCATTATTACAAAATATATATATCTTGATGCTACGAATGCTTCGAATAATACTCCATAAACATGAATTTATACAACAAGATTCATAATAGTTCTTCTCTAATCAATTTAAACTATAATAAAATTACACATAACTTTCATCTCTTTCAAAGTTGTTACTCGAGGCCATTCATCAAATGCCATGTACATTAACAAAATGATAAAATACTGTGTAGGACATACATAATGTGCAGGATATAATCATAACCATTATTTTGAATTAACCTTATAATACTCGGATACTTTTAGGTTTGATGTGTATCCCATGTATTCCTTATATGAAATACATCATGCCAAACACTAATTTTATTTATGTAGACCACACAGGTGCATCACTTAGGTGTCTCAACTTCGTGCATCCTTTAAAAGTTTGTTAGGTTGTTATGTGGGTAAGGTGCTTTTGTATTCTACCAAGTTGGATCAGTTACTTAGCTTTGCTGGGTGCTTATGTGTATTAGGTATGTTCCATATTTGTGAATACAATTTGACATTGTTAATATAACATTGTATATGCAATTGGATCGTGGTAAAAAACAATTAAAATGTACATTTTTGTCATTACGTAATATTGTAATTGTGCATTGTTCTCAAATTTATAACTGATATCTCCATGCAATCGTAAAATCTATAAAAAATTGGGAACATTACATGTAGAAACATTCTTTGCCACATGTGTATAATCACACTTAAAATACTGAACGATGAATATCTCAAGAGCCTTGATATGAAATATTTTTTATATCATGAAAGTTATAATACAAAAATAGAAGGCCCATCTATGGCCTGTCAATGTACATGTATCAAAAACATATTTGATGTACATGTGCAAACAAAAGTACATTTGTCCTGGACCGCGCCCCTATACTCAACTCCAGATTGTACATAAAAATACATATTTGGCCTAGACTAACACATCAAAAATCTAACTTTCTCTTGTTTTTCCCGGACCCTGATGCTTTTTGGCTCTGTCTATGACCACTATGCATCTCTGGCAACTACAAATCAATGACAATATTTCTTGATCAGGTAACTGAATTAGTACTGTCCAGCAATAACAAAGTTTGAAAATTTAAAATATGAATCAATTGTAAATAAAACAAAGACTCACTACATTCGTCGGGGGTATAGGTGCCTCTGGTTCGAGGGTATAGGTGCCTTTGGTGTCCTCCTCCTTGCAGAAAGTCTCTCTGTAATGCTTCTCTGTGAATAAAAAAAAATGTAAATTATCTCAAGAATTATCAACATGTACATGAATGAGAAAGTACTAATCAATTATGTAAAAAATGAACATCTCATTGAAAAAACCATTTCTACGGGATTACGTTGGGACTCTTCAGTAGTAAGAGGAGCCATATGTTGAACATAAACCTTAGTTGTGTGCACTAATGGACCAGGGTGTCACTAAATTCACCAAATGATAAAATAGTTAGACATCATGCATGTCCATAAACGATACAAATGAAATGTACAATTACAAATACTCAAGTAGATGTACCTCAGTGTGACTTATCGCTATTGTATATGCAGCATTGACCACAGCATCAACAATCTCACTAAGGTCTGGCACGGATGACTCTACATCCTGATGCTGTAAACATGTGAAAATAACATTAAGAAAAACCACTTGTGAAGTGAATTCATAGCTAACCAACAACTGCCATTGGAAGTGTGTACATTACCATGGGATGAGTAGGTTTATCCTCATGCACACCCACTCCGTTCAAGGAAGAGGGTCCTCTGGTGTAAACAACCCCCTTATATATGTTTGGACTACGGGGAGATCCAAACCAAAGAGGTGGTGCAAGGATCTGCGATGATGTCTACAGTCATAAAGTGTTACCATTGTTAGACATGGATTTGAATGGATGGAATAATATGTACTAAAAAATTAACATGTTGTAATATGCTTACCCCTGCCTGGGACATATCTCCCCCATGGGAGTGACTGCTTCCATCGATTTCTTACCCCTCTTCAAATGCTAATAGCATCTGCAAGTTTAAAAATTATAAATATTAGTGATCTATGAAGGAGTGTACAATAAGAAATTTAAATAATTCGAACAAGATTCAGTCATAACCCATGTACTTACATTCTTCAAGTAATCATAAATTCCACCTTGGACTATGTCGTTGATATCAACGTCTCCAACATCGCGTTCTAAGTGGGGTTCCTACAACTTAAAAAATTGTAAATATTAGACAATTTAATAAATTAATCGAGACTAACACATGCATTAACAAAATTATATGTAATAACAAAATGACAAATGTTTAAATATTACCTCAATGGTGGTTGTTTGGGCCTTGGGTACAACCATACTGGGTGCAGTACCACCACCGTGAGAGGCATCAGTCTCATGCAAGAGTAAATATTGCATATATTAGGAGTCTTTTAATATGTTACATATAGTATGGAAAAATTAAAAATTGAACAATAACAGAGTCTTAAAACAATGTCCTTACCTGACCATCAGTCATCGTAGTGGTACCATGTCTTGGTCCAGGACCATAACAGGGTCCCCCACACAATGTGTAGACTTGTGGCTCACTTTGAGGCACATGAGATGTTGTTCTATCCCCACCAATAGAGGTCCCTCCACCACCAGAAGCTGGTGGTTGTACATCAGTATAGGAAGAGGGCACTCTCTGGTCAATAGTGTTCGTGTGTCGATAGACCATCTCAACTAGAGTAAAAAATGCCTCATGTGTCTGGGAAACCATGTCATGTGCAGGAGGGATGTCTTCCCTCGGTATTTGTGCATGGGATTCAAGTATTTGTGGATTGGTATCTCTATGCGTAGCATTGGGTCGGTGTTGGGGCATCCCCCTACCAACTCCCTAGAAGCCCAACATGTCAAAATAGTTGTCATGTTTCCCCATCACAAACTCTGCATACAATTTTCGGAGGAAGTACAACGGTACTTCCCTATTGTTATGAGGGGGAATGTAAAAAACTATGTACCACCTATCCATCCAATTGTCTTTGATGGGTGGAAAGGTGCACCACTCAATAGAAATATGTGGCATGTTGATCTCTGGAATGTCATCCATCGCAAGCAGTCTAAACAATGAATATATGTGTTGTTTTGTTATTTTGAGCTTTTTTACCTCGTTGTAACTTAACCCATCACCATATTATTGTCTTTTCCTCTCCCTATAAGATGCGATGCTATACAAAGCATCATTCGATATTACGATCGTATCAACAATAGACAACAAAGAATCTGACAAGGAGCGGTGGAGCTCATCTCCACCCCTCTAAATAGAACCAATCTTTCTCAAATGGGAAATAACCCTCCGTATCTCCGCATTGTTATCCATAGTAGCCACTGCAATCATAAATACAAATAAAATATCATTAGAAATATAAACACATGATATAATGACATATCTAAGCACTGAAAACTATATAACTAATGTATGACAAATAACAACATATAAACTAAATCTATCATGTAAATTTAAAAATTGATCTTGAATTTTACAGTAAAGAATAAACATTTAACATTTTTTCATTTCATATTTCTGTCCTAAATTCAAGTATTAATTCCAATTTTTAAATATGCATGTGTACATAAAGTGTCTTGAGTGCATATGTTGATTGCGAAGCTCCTCTAGCTTATTTTAAGGCTTGGACTATGAAGTTTCGTCGAAATTGTGAGGTGCTGACTATTGCCTTTGCAGGATCAGCTCCCAGATTGCGGGTAGAGGCAACAATTAGACCCTAGAATAGGGGGCATAATGTGTTGTTGATGAATAAAATCCCAGTATAGGCAACGATTTTGTTAGATATGTAATTATTTGTTGTAGTGTGATCTTTTTTGGACTCCAAAGTCTATTTAGCAGATCTTTATGGAATTTAAGGTTGCAAGGGTTCCATTGGATTATATCATGTATGATTGTATGTGATTGGCATGTTTAATCAAATACATCAACCTACCTATGTATCTTCACGTTCAAAGAGTCTATTGTTGAACTTTGTTGTCTTGACCTTAACCAAAAAGTACCCTTCGTTCAAGACGAAATATTTGTTAAAAGCATGGGAAGATTCTATACCTTATTTTAACATTTGGATTGAGAAGTTTCATCAAAACTAGAAGGTGTTTATTGATGTTCTTGGAAGAGCAACTTCAATATTTCGGATAGAGGCAAGGGATTTACCATGTTTGTTTATGTATTTTAAGGGAATATATGAATTCTACTTGATTTTTTTTTAGTTGTATGCAAGCTTGAAACATAATTGTCAAACTTTGCATATTTTTAATTTTGGTTTGGATTCACAACGATGCTTGCGAATATAAATATATGCAAATAGTGAAGTTCATTTGTTTTTTATGATTTAATTGGGGTTTTGGTTTACATTGGGCATGTAAATTACTTATGCAAACTTGCAATGTGCTTGACAAACTTTGCATATTTGTGGATTTTGGTATGGATTCACAAGGATCCTTGTGAATATGCATATGGAAATAGTGAAATTCATTTGTTTTTTGAGTTAATTGGGGTTTTAGTTTCTATTGGGCATGGGAATTTTGGGTATGAATTTTGGTAAATAATCAAAATTATTTATTTTTTATGATTAAATTGGGTAATTAGTTTCCATTATCCAATTACATTGGGGTTCTTGTTTCCATTGGGGTTTTTGTTTCCATTGGCCATAATTTAATTTATTTTGGTTTAATTTTTCAATTTAGGGCAAATAAATTGATGAACAAAGAGAAAAAAACATGAAAAGAAATGAGGAAAATACCCCACAAGTAGGAGGTTGATCCAAAGGTGGAGATGGATGGCTTTGGCACACCCAAAAACACGTTCGCCCAGTTGAGATTTTCTCCAAAGAAGTCCAATAGCTGTGCGATGTGGCGAAAAAGACGCGCTCTACCTATTTTAAAAAAACAGGCTTTCCAAAACGCGCGCGCGATTTTTCACCAAAATGGAGGCACGATTTTCTTGAACAAAACGGAGGCGCGATTTGCTTAAATAAAATATAGGCACGATTTGGTTTACTATCCTAATTGGCATGCCTGTTGGCAGCCTTGGGACTAGGCTTGGCAGGTTCGGGATTGATTGGGATGATTTTTTTTTTTGGATCAAGAGTGATTGACTTCACTCCACCATTGCATCTAAAAGGTCCCTCAACTTCTTGAACACACCCTTAATAGATTCAAAGCATTCAACTACCCTGTGCTCAGAAATCTGCCAAGAACCGAACATCACATTAGCACCGTCTTTTGCCAATACATCTACTAATGTATTTATTTCACGATAAATATGCATGAAATCCACTGAATCAAACATGTCAACCAATCTATTGACTTCATTCAAAATCAGTGCAGGTTGAACATTTTGAATACGATACTTACCAGAAACCCAATTGATAACACATTGAGAATCACCAAAAATGTCTAGTTTTTTAAAATTATTTTCCAAAGACAAAGTAAGAAGAAGCTTTAATCTTATAAGCTCAACAAAGTTATTAGATCCCGAGTCCAATCCTACTTTAAAAGTGAAAAAGTGCTCATCAGTGATAAAGATCAAACCACCAGCTCCACAAATTTTTGGATCTCCTACTGCCGATCCATCAAAATATCCCCAAGGATATCATTTATCAATAACTTCTTCAACAACAGGTCTAATTCTAACCACTATCTTATCTTGAGGAGAAATAATCAGCAAGCCCATACTAAGTGATGCTACCTAAAAAGGTGATAAAACTAAATCCTCAAAACAAATCATGTTTCTAGCCATCCAAATGAACCATAAAACCATAATTGGTAAGGATCTGATATGTTTCACATCATCTTTTATACACCAATTTTTCAGACATGAACTTACCGAGTGACCAGTCCACAAATTTGGTTTCTAGAATTTAACCTCAATTTCAAACCACACACATCTAGTAAAAGTGCATTGTACTCCTAGATGAACATTGGTTTCTAAATCCATTTTACATAAATAACATTTGCTTGGACCTTCCCTTCCTTTCCTACAGATAATATCCCAAGTTAAAGCTTTATCTGACAATAAAAACCAGCTAAATATTCTTTCCTTTAGTGGACATTTGAGCTTCCAAAGAACCTTCCACCACCAAGTAAGTTCCTCCTCATTTCTATCCAATACTAGCTGTAGATAACCAATATTTGGAGTATACTTCCCAGATTTGGACTGGCTCCAAATCAACTGATCAGCCTCAAGAGACAGTTTGACATGACTTGTTTTTAAAATAGACAAAAAACCATTCCATCATGTAATATCTTGATGTTCCTTAAGTCCAATCAAAGCAGCTGATAGCCAACCATGTTCCATCAACACTGACATCCCTGGACATCCAATGTCTTTAAGAAAATATAAACCAACATAGTGAAGTTTATCAATCAGACTAGATGGGAGAACATGTCACCACTTACATCCAACCCAAGGATCAAATCCAATTCTAGAATTAGCACCATTCCCAACCTTCCAAATAAGATAGTTGCCTATGAGATCAAAAGACCAAAGAACTGCTTTCCAACAGATAGACATACACCTTTTCTTCTTTACAGTAACTCTGATCCAATCCAATAAAGATAATGGATGTACATATTTCTATAAGACAATATTCACCCAAAGTCCTGTTCCATGAATAAGATTTCAAAAATTCTTCACAGCTAGATCTTTAGCAAATACAACAGGTATCTTCAACCCCCAACCTCCCAAAAATTTAGTCCTTGCTAATGCTTTCCAAGATGTCCAGGGCAATCCAGATGAGTCTGAATTCCCTACCCATAAAAATTTGAAACATAATTTCCTAATCCTTTCAATAATCCTCAAAGGAATCCATAAATGCATCCAAAACACAGGAATAACCTCTAAAACATATTTGATCAAAATAAGCTTACGCCCCTTAGATAGCCATCGAAAGCTCCAATTTTTTATTCTCTTTTCAGCCTTTGCAACTAACCAGTCCCAGTATTTTAATAGATATCTGTAAGGTTTAAGATGAAACCTAAGATACTTCAAGCCAACCTCAAGTTTAGCAACAGAAAAATAGAAAATGTTCTGTACAGTAATGAGCTCAGGTTCACCCAGACTAGAATGTAAAATAGATGATTTATCTTCATTAATCAACATCCTAGATGCATTACAAAAAATTTGCAAAACCTCATAAAGAGTCGAAAGAGAATGCTCAGAACCATCAGAAACCATAACAATGTCATCTACAAATAGCACATGAGATAATGAAATATCATTGCCAAAATATATACCATGAAGTTCACCACACTCTTTTGCAGATAGTAATGCCCTACTTAGTCCTTCAACAATAATGAGAAAAAGAAGTGGTGCAAGAGGACAACCTTGTCTCAAAACTCTGCCTGATCTAAAGAAAGATGAAGCTGCTCCATTGATCAATAAAACAAAAGATATATATGAAAGACTACTCATAATCCAGGTAATAAAAGGAACAACAAAACCCATTTTTGAAATATTTATCCTTAAAAAACACCAATTAACTTTGTCAAAAGATTTAGACAGATCAATTTTTAACACCACTGACTTCAATTTTTTACTAGAAATGGTATGCAAACCTTCTTGAATAACCCCCACAGCCTCATGTATCTTCCTTCCCAGTAAGAACCCAAACTGTTCATCTAGAATATACCTACCAAGAACCTTCCTAATATGCACAGAGATAATCCTGCCAATGATCTTGTATATGAAATTACATAATGAAATTGGTCTAAAATCTTCAAAAGATTTAGGTAAATCATTCTTAGGAATCTGAGCAATAAATGTTGAATTGAAAACTGTAGGGATTTTACCAAATTTTCGAGAATCATCAACAACCCTAAGAAGATCCAAACCAATAACATCAATACTCACCCTATAAACCTCCACTGGAATCCCATCTGGCCCCGAGATTTTATCATTTTTAGCTAAAGCTAAAATAAACTGAATCTCCACTAAAGTAACAGGTTGCATAAGATCTTCGTTCTCTTCCACAGAAATAGAAGTAGGATAATGCCCAGTAATTTTCATAATATCCAGAAGATGTAAAGTCTTCTCTTCCTGGAACAGATTCTCAAAGTGTTGTACACGATCTTTAGAAATTGATTCAAAACCTTCCACTTGAATACCATCAACATCCTGAATTTCCATATAGAGTTTATATTCTTTTTGTGATTAGAAAACTTATGTTAAAAGGATGTATTATCATCCCCACATAAAAGCCATAGAGCCCTACTCTTATGCCTAACCTCCTGTTCATGATCTAAAATATTTTTTCTTCTACGGGACTCCAATTCAATAAGAGAAGACTTATCATCCTCTGATGAGAAACCAAAACCTGGTTTATTAAAAGATTCGACCAGCAGAAGTTCAATCTCAGCTAAATCCTTATTTTCCTGAACTTTTTTTTTAACATACCAAGATATAGACACCTCCTTTAAATGTTTTAGATTGGCAACAAAATGAGGAGTAGGAGAAACCAACAGATTATCCACATAAACATTCCAGGATGATTTAAGTAAAGCAACAAACTCCTCATTTGCTAACCAATGAGCATTATATTTGAAGGGACAACACAGTTTTATATTATCAGATAAAATCTGAATAAAAACTGGTTGATGATCAAAGTCCCCTCCACAACCTACCCATTGTCTAATGTGAAGATCTAAATCAAGGAAATCTACAGAAACAAGCAATCTATCCAATCTTTTACTAATATTATCAATTCCAACTCTCTTGTTATACCAAGTAGGAACTAAAACACTCGATGCAACATCCACAAGGCCAAAACCATCCATCTTCCCAGAGAAAAAAGTAGATAGGCTTTCCACTCTAGCCCTCTCTCCCCAAATTTCCGAAAAACCCAGCGAGAAATTCAAATCCCCCCCAAAGACCAGCCTTGAATTCTTTAAGTAGTCTAAAGAGAAAATTTTGTTCTAGTACCTTTCCCTATCCAAATAGGGACCATAAATATTCATAAAGCAGAAATCCTCTTTCATTTCAATTGAGAAAAGAGAAAAAAATAATCCAGACTCCACTGCCCAAGCACTTAAGAAATGAAACTGTCTTAATCTCCATCCTAATAATAAACCCCCAGAACTTTCTTTAGCATCCAACGAAATAAAATTCCAACCAAATAGCATTGCATCCATCTCCCCAGCAAGACTTTGCCCATCCCCCATGATCTATTGTAAGAATAAAACATTAATAATCTGATCTTCCACCAGCCTACGCACTACTATCTTTTTAGGTAAGCTAGCTAACCCCCGATAGTTGAGGGTTGATACAATCATGGTGAAACCCTAGATAGGGAAAACACTGCTCTAAGTGCCCCAGTATGATGTTCCAAAGGAAAAACAGGTTCCAAACCCGAAGGATGACCATCCAAACCTTGACAGAAAGAAGAAACCCCAGCTAAGTTAGGTTCAACAACCTTAACCCCAAATGGTTTCAACTCGGATTTAGAGCATGATATGAGAAAATATCCATTCTTATACTGATTAGTTTTAACAGGAGACACAAACCCTAAACCACCCAGAGAAGATTCGAGTAAAGACAAATATTTTGAATTGACCACCTCCGGCAAAGATCCAACATGATTACTATCATTAGAACCAGGGAAAAAACTACTATCATCACTTAAAGAGTCTGTTGAATGAAGAGGTTTAAGGGAATCCATGTGAAAAACCTGATCAGCCTTTTCCAACCCCAAATTCAACTGAGAACCAGAAACAACAGGCAAAGAATCACTCACAATTTTACTCGAAATATCCCCAGGATTAATCAGATTTAGACCTGCATCTTTCTTCACCCTCCAAACAGATTTTTTCTTCCCCTGATAAGAATGAAAAGAAAAACTGCACTGGGAAGCTAAATGCCCATTCCCATGACATCTATTACACTTAAAGGGAACTTCAACACAATCCAGAGGTTGACTAAAGAAAGCATTACCTCGCTTAAGCACTAAATCAGCTACTAAACCCTTACGGAGATCAAGAAGGACAAGTATTTTGCACAAACAACAAACCCCTGATTGCAGAAAAGTAAGATCTGCCTCTAAAAAAGATCCCAAGGTATCACAAAATAGTTAAAAAAATTCTAATGACCAGAACTCAAAATGTAAGTTGGGCATTTTTACCCAAATTGGTAGCGAATCATAAATTTCAACTCAGGTATCAAACAAAGGTGTCCAACATTTCAACAATAGACCAGAACCCTCCCATCGCCAGGAGCTAGCCATAATTATATCTGAATCACATGCACTGGTAAAATTGAAATGAATCCAGCTGCTCGGGACTAAGAAAACGTTCAGGACAATGGAAATAACTGCCTGCTAGGTTGCCAAAACCCAATGCTTAACGCCAGCCGGATTAAACTTTCGTCCACGAAATCGACCAACCAAAGTATGGGAGTGCGTCAAAATAACCTCGTTCATTTTGATATCTTCACCAACGACAAGCATCAAAGGATTTTCAGATTTTTCAATCACCTATTTAGGTCTTTTCTGCCTCCCACGCAAACCAAAATTTACCTCCACATCATGATGCAGTAAATCCATAGAGGAAACTCCAACATGAGCTAGAGAAACATCTTCCTGCACTTGAGAACCTAAAGAAAAACCAGAATGAGAATCTGCTAATAAGCCAGTATCAAGAAAAACCTTTTGCTTATAAAAAACAAGCACTCCCACCTGAGGAATAGGTAAAACTGCATCAGCACACACTGTCTCACAAGTGTTCAAAACAACAGCTGAAACATTAGCCAAAGCTAAACCCTCTCCTGCTTCTCCAGGAGAACCATAAATATTAGACAAACTACTCTGCACATCCATCCACAGGATTCACATCACCCGAAATAGGAGAAAACAATAAACCCTCATCACTCTCCACAGGGAAAGCCATAAAAAACTGGTCAATTTCTTCATCAGAAGAAAAATAGCCCCTATAAGCAGTTAAAAGCCTCTGGCAAAAAACATGGAAAAACCCCATCCGCTGAATTAAACGCCCGCCTCCCTTTAGGTGGTGTACCCGCTAATGCCTTTGTTGAAAAGTAAGCTTGACGGCGCCGACTACAGACAAGCAGTCGCCCAGCCAACCACGGACCACCATCCATCAACTACCTAGCCATCCATCAACCACCAAGCAGTCCTCCAATAAATGAATCTCACCCTCCAACATAAATTTGAATAGTAAAACAAGTGTTTCAAATCTACTATAAATAGATCATCTCATAGCTGCATAAGGTAGACTTGTAGTTTTCTTCTTTGCTAATAAAAATTTCTGAGCAGCAACTCATATTTTCCCATATTTTCTATCTTTTGCCTTTTTCAGCTCTTTACTTTTCGAGTCTTCTTCTTGCATCCTCTTCCTACAAACTGGTATCAGATCAAGGTTGTGGATTAACTGATTGTGGAAGAGCATAGGCTAGTTGTGGAGGTGCAAACTCTAGTCGTGAAGGAGCATAATCATGGAATGGAAGAATTGATTTTGGTAATGTTGTTTTATGCTGAATGCAATGGTAAAATATTTAATTTGGTGTGATGAAATTGCTGCAGCAAGGTTATTATTTTTGGGTTACTAGTTTAATTTTAATTTTGTTAAAAGGCACTTGGAATATTAAAAAAAATCACAAAGTATTGTGAAAGTGCAATAATTAATCAATTTGCATTAGGTTGTGCCAATTTACATTGACAAAGTGTTGTGGAAGTGACATATTTTACTGCAATTTAATTATGGTGGGTGTGAGTAGCAGTAATCTCACTCAATCCCAAATTCCATAATTTAATGGGAAAAACTATGAATATTGGTGCATTAAAATGAAGACTTTATTTTTTCACAAGAATTATGGGACTTGGTTGAGAATGGTTTTACAAAGCCACTGGGTCAAGCAGCATATAATGTTTTATCACAAGCACAAAATGATCTTCTCAAAGAGAATATGAAGAAGGATGCCAAGGCATTATTTCTGATACAACAAGCAATGGAAGAATCCATTTTCCCACGGGTTGCAGTAGCTACAAGGTCCAAGCATGCATGGGACACTCTAGAAAATTCTTATCAAGGTACTAGCAAAGTCAAGTTGGTAAGATTGCAAATGCTTAGAAGAGATTTTGAAAATTTGCAAAGGTCAAATTCAGAGACAATAAATGATTTTTTCACTCATGCACTAAGTATAGTAAATCAAATAAAGTCTCATGGAGATACTTTGGATGATCAAAAGGTTGTAGAAATATTTTGAGGAGTCTTCCTATTAGATTTGACCCAATTGTTGTAGCTATTGAAGAATCTAAAGATTTGTCTCAAGTTTTCTTATGATAGTCTTATGGGGTTTTTACAAACACATGAGAAAAGACTCAATAGGTCAAATGGTTCCTCTATGGAAAATGCATTCAAATCACAAGTTCAAGCTAGCAACAACAAAAGTGGAGGAAGAATCACTAATAGAGGTGGAAGAGGATTTGGAAGAGGAAGAATGAACAATCGCAATGAAGGTGGTAGATTAGAGAACTCTCATGAAGGAGCCAATTCCAATTTCTTTGCAAGTAGAAGAGGGAGAGGTGGCAGACATTCTCTTGAATTTCACGACCAAGGACAAAGGTATGACAAATCACATATCGAATGCCACTATTGTCAAAAATTTGGTCATTATGCACCTGAATGTAGGAAGAAGTAGTTTGATATGCAAATTTCTCAAGAGAAAATCACTCTGAAAATAGTGATTCAATGTTTATTACTTGTAATATTGCACAAGAAAGCTCAAAAGAAGTATGGTTCTTAGATAGTGGTTGTAGTAACCACATGAGTGGAAACAAGGATATGTTTGCAAACATAGATGAATCTGTGCAGTCAGAAGTAAAATTGGGAGATGATAAAAAAGTAGCTGTCATGGGTGAAGGTAGCATAAAATTTGAAACTAAGCAAGGTGAAAAGAAACAGATTCCAAATGTGTATTGTGTCCCTAATCTCAAACACAATCTAATTAGCATTGGACAACTACTACAAAAGGGATATAAAGTCTATTTTGAAAATGATGCATGTGAGATCTTTGATTCACATAGAACACTAATTGCAAAAGTCCAAATGACACAAAACAAGATGTTTCCTTTAAGGTTGCAAAATGATTTGTTTGTTGCTTTCAAAGCAATCCTCTCAAATCAGTCATGGTTATGGCACTTAAGATTTGGTCATTTAAGCTTCAGTGGTCTAAATTTGTTGCATAGAAAGAACATGGTGAATGGTTTGTTGTCGATTGAACAACCAAACAAACTTTGTGAGGGGTGCATTCTTGGTAAGCAACATAGAGAATCATTTCATGTTGGTAAGTCATATAGAGCAAGAGCTCCACTTGAAATTGTGCATTCATATTTGTGTGGGTATATGCAGACACCTTCTATTGGAAATAGCTTGTATTTCATAACTTTCATAGATGATTATTCCAGTAAAACTTGGGTATATTTCTCGAAACACAAATCAGAAGCTTTTGAAGTGTTTAAGTAGTTTAAAGTCATGGTTGAAAAGCAAAGTGGGCACTACATTAAAACTCTAAGAACGGATAGAGGTGGAGAATTTGCATCGAATAATTTCTTGAGTTTTTGCAGAACAAATGGGATCAAAAGGAAATTTACAACTAGCTATACACCACAACAAAATGGTATTGCAGAAAGAAAAAATAGAACAATAATGGAAATGGCAAGAAGCATGATGAAAGCTAAACATCTACAAATGAATATTGGGCTGAAGCTATAGCTTGTGTAGTATATATTTTGAATCGTTCCCCCACAAAGAGTGTCAAGGATAAGGTACCACAGGAAGCATGGAGTAATAAAAAGCATAATGTTTCTTATTTTAGAGTCTTTGGGTGTATTGCACATGCACATGTTCCCACTGAAAATAGGAAGAAGTTAGATAATAAAGGAGAAAGATGTATTTTTGTGGGATATAGTGAGCAATCAAAAGCATACAAGTTGTATAATCCTATCACAAAAAGTAATATAATCGGTAGAGAGGTCAAGTTTCTTGAAGATGAAGAATGGATTTGGAATGAAAATCTACATCAACAACAACAATTTGAAATGAAAGATTTTGATGAACATCAAGCTCCCAACAATGGCTCCAGTTCACACAGCACAAAATCAACACCTCAATCAGCTTCAAGATCTCAGTCAACACCAAGATATCACTCAAGCAATAGCTCAAGGTCAAATGGAACTCCAGTGAAGACAAGAAGTCTCCAAGAAATATATGAGGTAACTCAAGGTAATGATGATGATGGTTTGATTTCTGATTTTGCATTATTTTCTATTGCTGATCCAATATGTTTCAAAGAAGCAATTAAATATGAAAGTTGGCAAAAGGCTATGGATGAAGAAATTGAAGCAATAGAGGAAAATCAAACTTGGCAATTAGTGAATCTTCCAGAAGGAAAAGATGAAATAGGTGTAAAATGGATCTATAAAACAAAGTTTGATGCTGATGGAAATGTTGTAAAGCATAAAGCAAGGTTAGTTGCAAAGGTTTTTTCACAACAACCCGGGATTGATTACAATGAGACTCTTGCTCCAGTAGCTAGATTAGATATACAGTAAGAACAGTGTTAGCAATAACAAGGCATCATAAATGGAATGTTTATTAGATGGATGTCAAATCAGCTTTTTTGAATGGGATATTACAAGAAGAAGTATATGTGTAGCAACCACCAGGTTATCAGATATTGGGTCATGAACATAAAGTTTATAGGTTGAAAAAGGGTTTGTATGGTCTCAAACAAGCTCCAAGAGCATGGTATAGCCGTATTGATTCATATTTCTAGAGCCATGGTTTTAGCAAATGCAGTAGTGAGCCAACTCTTTACATCAAGGTAAACAATCAAAGTAAGGTCTTAATTGTATGCCTATATGTTGATGATTTGATATTTACTGGAAACTTTTCAATTGACTTGTTTAAATCAACAATGAAAAAGGAATTTGAGATGACAGATTTGGGCTTAATGAAATAGTACTTGGGCATAGAAGTAAGTCAAAAAAATGATGGAATTTTCATTTGTCAAGCAAAATATGCAAAGGATTTTTTGAAAAGGTTCAAGATGTTGAATTGCAATCCAACATCTACACCTATAGCAACAGGATTGAAATTGAGAAAAGAAGAAAATGGTACAAAAGTAGATCCAAGTTTGTTTAAAAGAATGGTAGGAAGCTTGATGTATTTGACAGCAACAAGGCCTGACATTATGTATGCAGTCAGTTTGATTTCAAGGTTCATGGAAACACCAATGGATTCACATTGGCAGACAGGGAAAATGTTTTTAAGATATATCAGTGGAACAAGAGATTATGGCATCTTATATTCAAAATCAGATGATTTAATTCTAGTTGGGTACACAGACAGTGATTTTGTAGGTAGCATTGATGATAGAAAAAACACATTTGGGTATATTTTCCATCTTGGTTCATGAACAATCTCATGGGCTTCTAAAAAACAACCTATTGTTTCTCTTTCAACTACAAAAGCAGCATATGTAGGAGCAACATCAACAGGATGTCAAGCAGTGTGGATAAGAAGAATAATGTCAGATTTGATGCAAGATCGGGAAGGAGCAACACAAATTTACTGTGACGATAATTCAACAATAGAACTATAAAAAAAACATGTTTTTTCACAAAAGGAGCAAGCACATTGATATTAGATATCATTTCATCCGAGAACTTAACAACAATGGTGAAATATATCTTGAATTTTGCAAGACTGGAGATCAATCTGTAGATATCTTCACCAAGCCATTGGCAAAAGAAAGATTTGAACATCTAAGGAAAGATTTGGGCATCATTGAGAAGTCAAGTTTAAGGGGGAGTGTTGAAAAATAAGCTTGATGGCGCCAACTACAGACAAGCAGTCGCCCAGTCGTCCACAGACCACTGTCCATCAAGTACCCAGCCACCCATCAACCACCAAGCAGTCCTCCAATAAATGAATCTCACCTTCCAACAGAAATTTCATTAGTAAAACATGTGTTGCAAATCTACTATAAATAGATCATCTCATAGTTGCAGAAGATAGATTTGTAGTTTTCTTCTTTGCTAATAAAAAATTCTGAGGAGCAGCTCATATTTGCCCATATTTTCTATCTTTTGCATTTTCAACTCTTCACTTTTTTAGTCTTCTTCTTGCATCCTCTTCCTACAGCCTCCGGCTTAGACATGATGAAGTGTGGCAATGATACAAGGTTAAGGTACGTGCAGCAATAAAGAAATTCTGATGCAGAGTAAGAGCCGTCAAATCTCAAGACTGATCGCCCAAGGTAACACACATGCCCAAAAAGATCAGAAACGTCATCAAACAAGAAAAACCTAAAGAATTAGGTTCTGTAACCTAAGGTTCATATTCAATTCGGATAACCTAACGCAAACTCTTACTCTTAACAAGCTATGCGATAAGTCCAATCTTATGTAAACCAAGATGTATCTTCAAACCGACTCAGATATATGCAGAAGTAGGCCTTTAACTGATACTCCACCCCAAACCCTCACATATAGGAGAAGAAGAGACTTGTCCAAAACCCTAACATATAAGAGAAGAAGAGACCGTTCTTTAAATTATGGAAACATTTCCATTAAGTCGAACAATCTGTACAAAGCCGACACTTCAAATCCTGTGGATCTCATATGTGGCCACAAGAGGAGCATGGAATATATATATATATATATATATATATATACACTCTGCTGATTTCATTTGAAGGTAGATATCTCATTTTTTGTTATCATATCTTAAGTTTGTAGAATACATGCTCTGCTGCGGCAACAAGAGGAACACATTCGAAGGTACAGGTTTATATAAGGGCGATTTCATTTACAGGTAGAGATTTAACTTTTGGTTATCATATCGCGTCGTTGTAGAATCTCAGTGACGGTAAAAGATGTCTGTTACTGCCATGGATGGAATGGCTTTCCCATCGGAGAATCTGCAGCCCTTGACCGTAATTGGGGTTGTAACAGTGGCTAACATTTGTTGGACTTGGATGGCTTCTGTTTTGATTACTTTCTTGAGTTTATTCAGTTTTGCTTTCACATGGTGGCCGGGAAAGCATGCCCAAGTAAGCGTTATTGTGCAATATTTCTTTTCCTTCCCCTCCTGTGTTTCTGACTGCAGTACAGCAAAGAACAACAGCAGTGATTTCGCTGATGATAATCTCATGATATGCGAAAATACGTGGAAGGATGATCTGTATCTCCCCACATACAGCGGAGAGAGTCTGAATGAGAGAGGTATATACACAACAGTCCCTAAGAAAAGGAGTAACAGTTGTCCCACCATTAATGGGTTAGGGTTTTGGGGTTCTGAAGAAGGTATAGAATCTGTTTCGGGATGTTTCCTCAACACTAAAATGATGCTTACAAATGAGAAACCATCTACATTGTCTGTTGCCAAATCTGTGCCCGAGTCTGTATCTCCTTTGAGATTAGCAGAAAAGGAATTGGAATCACCCATCTCAGATCAGAAAAAGGATTGCCTGCCTCAAAGTTTGGTCAGACTTCCTAAGCATAAGCAGCTCTACAAAACTGAGGAATTTGAGAGAAATGAATACAAAAGCATAGAAGAGCCAAGAGGTAAGATTACTTTTTCTTCAGATACTATTTATGATATGGAATTCAAGGATAAATGTAAAGGGAGTTTGTTTACGGTCAACAATGGTGAAGGAGGAGGGACACAGCTTGAACCATGTTTGTTGGATAATTGTGTTGACCTAGATCTGTGGCGAAGAGTTGAATCATTTGAAATTCAGTTTGGGTGGGACAGGCTGCAGTTTTTAAATTTGGGTTATGACTGGAATTGGAATTCGAATCCCTATACAGGGAGGTTTGGATTGACTTTGGATAAATATTCAAAATATTTAGTCCGAGACATTAATTTTGATAAGGTCTTAGACAGCCCAAAGAGAAGCCTTGTGAAGCTTTTCTCCCTCCAAGAAGACGTTGTATCTTCAGTTGAGATTGCATGGAATGCGGGTTTATCATCTGCCTGTACAGTTTCTGAAAACAGTACCGTTCGTTTGTGGGATATTGAGGTTGGTAAATGCCTGAATAAAATGGTGGTCCATGACTATCCAATTGTGGACAGTCATATTGAAAATAGCTCTGGATTGCTATTGAGCACTGGTGTGACCAGAGAGGAAACGGGTTCAATATTTGTGTGGGATCCTAGGGACTTTCCCAATCCTCTACATTTCTCTGTGCGAAATATGTCAGCATTTCACAGCGTCCAGTTTTGTGACTCCAATGAGTTGTGCTTCTCTGATTGTTTCAATGACAGGCTGTTTGATTTAAGGATGATTGGTGCATCGCCCATTGAAGTAATCAGCCCTGCAAAGCTGTCTTCTTCTTTTATGAAAGAGGGGACTGTCATGCCAATAAAGAATACTAATTCTGTGGAAGATTTTATCTTCTTCAGTCATGATGATGATGAAAAGGATGAAGATGATAGTGCGTTTTATGAGAGTGACGATCCTGGAATTGCAGATTCTGAAAATAGCTGCAGGTCTTGTTTTGTTGAGCAATTTGTAGGAGCTCTGCCTGGTTTGTGTACTTTCATAAGCTGGTTGTAATCGAATAATATTCCATGGCGTAATCTGTAATTGGAATGCAGGACTGTGTCAATCCAAGACCTGCCATTGTTTATTACTCTTCTCGAAAGGAAACCGAACCAAAATTTCCTTTAAGGAGACTCTCTCTTGCAGAGTATAGTATGCGGATCTATACTAAAGCAGGCTGCAATAACGGTTTGGCTTTTAAAAGAAGCAACGGGTTGGTTTTTAAAAGAAGCAACTTACAGTCGGTCCCTGGTGTGAGAGCAGCCACTCTCTTTTGGAAGTACATCTTAGATGGATTTGGCCAACAATATTTCTATGTTCTTCTATACAAATGGGTGGAAAGAATTGAGTTGGATTTTGGATCCTATCTTAACAAATAGTTGGAAACTTAGATATCATTGTCATTGACTTGCCAATTGGGTATGTTTGGGGAGAGGTTTTTGAAACTAGTCCAACCATTAATTTCAATGGACTTACAGTAAGAGTGAAATTATTTGAGCACCATTACATTCCCACATATTACAATATAAATGTTGAATAATATTAATAAATGTTGAATAATATTAATATAAATGTTAATCATATCTTATATATTTATTTAATTATATTAAATACTATTTTATAATATCAATCTTGTTTATGAAGATGATTAATGTTTATTAAGAATAACTTTGTTTTATCTTAATTTAAAAAAATAATACTTGGTTTACTTTAAAATCTTATTTTTATGTTTAAAAGGTTTGCCAAAAGACTTTCTAAACTCAATATAGTTTTGATAACAGAAAAAATTATATTAAATAATATCTATTAATATATATCTATTTTAAAGAAGATTTATGAATGTTTTTTTTCAACATTTATTCTTACATTTTAAAATCAATTAAACAAATTTAGATAATTTTCAATTTTTAAAATTAACTTATATTTATTAATATTATATATTACAACTAAATTCAACTTATAATTTCATTAATTTTTAAGACTTTATGTTATCTGAATTTAAATTTGACATTTTAAAATAATTACATTTTAGTGAGTGTATCAAAATTGATTAAGCTTTCAATTTTAAATTATACATAATTTATAAAATATATATTTGATCATTAAATCAATGTTATTTATAAAAAATGACATACATCTTATTTTAATTTTGACATTTTAAAGAAATGACATACATCTTATTTAAGCTACCATTTTTACATTATACATAATATAAAGTAGTAAAGTAACACTTGATTGTTGATGTGGGAAGCCTTCTAATAAAACATTGGTGAAATTAGTAGCAGGGGCTCTAAGTGACACTACTACACACACCGGGTTATTAAGACAATATTTGTGTAAATTGTCTCAAGTTAAGACAAAAAGAAGGTTGGGTATTGTCTTAATATTGTCTTTAAGCTAATGTCTTAATCAATTGTCTTAAATTTAAAACAATTTATGGTGTTAAATTTAAGACAATAATTTAAGACACCCACTTAAAGACAATATTAAGACAATACACAAACCTTTTTTTGTCTTAAGTTGAGACCATTTAGACAAATATTTTCATAATACCCTCTATGTAATAATGACATAATGCAACTATTTATGATAGAGAATGGTGGAATCGAACCACCAATCTTCTTCATTGTATAATGCAGAGGCTCTACCTTTGAGCTAGCACCCTGCAACTTCATATACACGAAGAATATTTGTATTTTTTAGAGTTTTTTCATCAATGAGCACAAGAAGCATTGAGAAATAGCTTGTTGAAACAATTCAAGGAATGGACCATTGAAACAAAGTTTGATTTACTCTAAAGAAACTAGTGGAATCAATTGTATGTGTATTGTCTCACATTTAAGCATGGAATTAAGACAAGGTACCCATTACAGCTAGTGAGTTTAGAGATTGAGAAAAGACCCATTGCTTGAGGGCACTGAGTTTAACATTGAAAAACCCACACACCAATTATTTGTATTGATTTCTATCACTGTTCTTTACTTTTTAGCGCAACAGAGATTTGTTTAAGTCATGTATATTAACTATAAAAACAAAAACAAGTTCAAACATATGTAATTGAACAATAAAAACAAGTTCAAACTTCTAGTTGCACTTGAGAGAAGACAATAGCTCTTACAATTTCTTAGTACTAATTTGAACAATAAAAACAAGTTCAAACTTCTAGTTGCAGTTGAGAGAAGACCATAGCTTTTACATACCAAGAGTTAAATTCTTTCTGAAACTATTTACATTAAGTGAACTGCTTAACTTAATTTAGTTGAAAAAAAAACCAAACCACCACCAGCAACATCTAACAAGACTTGTACAATAAGCTCATGAGGGAATCTCAAAAATTCCTAATAGCCAATAACTAAAGTAATTGGAAGAAATAAGTAAAGGTGGGCAATATGTCTATGGAATGCAATTTCTAAACGTGCTTATTTTTGGACTCAAATTATCGGACAAAAGTTATGGAGCAATCGTGGCTTAAGAAGCATCAAAATAATATTGTTACTATTCAGTCATGAAAAAGTTATCAGGTGAATTATCACATCAAATTGGATGCCTTGACTTTTATTGGATAATTGCTTAACTTCCAGAGATCCCGCTAACCATTCCAGGTTGCGGATAATTAGTCTATGAAGAACTTCTCAAGCCCAAATAGGACAGAGTAGTAAACTAATCAGTATGCATAAGATGCATCCAAGCATTACAGTGGCCATTCATTGACAAGCAACCTCAAATAATTATAAACAGTGTGGCAAACTAGATTTTGCGTCGAAGAATTCACTTGTGGAGAGGATCATCTTACCAGTGGAATCAATTACCAAAATTGGAAAACGTAGACGATGAAATGAATTCATTGTATAATCCCTGGACTTATCCATTGCACAATTACAATTAATTTGACATAACATCAACCTAGATTCCCTGAGTCTTATCCATTCAATCAATGCAGAGATCCACTGTATTTAATCAGATCCAAAGAAGATGGCATCTCTCTCAGAGCATAAAACATTGATGGGATTTTTCATCGTACATGATACAATAAATATAGGACATACCCGTGTTTCTGTTGCTTTGTTCCTATGGAAGCATCAGATCATCGAAAGCTATTTCACCCAAGCATTCTCCGGTGAGAATGTTGCAGACCTTCATGGTGCTCACACTGAATGCAAAATATTAATCCACTCAGAAGCCATTAATGCAATCACAATGCAATATTGTAGAAAGAAAAAAACAACGTATTGATAGAGATGCTTTCTTACACATTTTCCTAACACCCTTTCTGCAACAAAAGAATATAAAATGTTGTGATAAGAAGGGAATAGACCCATCACGTCTTCTGCAAGTTTGAGCAGAAAGTTACCGTGGAAATTCCATATATGGTATTCCACATCCAATGTCTGAACAAGGACCACCATGAGTTGTTTCTCGAACAAAACGACGGGTTCTTACGTTGCACAAATATTCGTTTTCCTTATCCGGGTATTATTAAAGTTATCCCGGTATTATTAAAGTTATCAACGCCATAGCCAAATATGGCCATGAAACTGAAGCAGAGAATGAATACCAGAACCCCATAATCATATCTATCCTCTACTTTGGGGAGAAACTGTATAAATGTCTATGCTGCACCTACATTTAGACATAACAATGCCGAACAGGCGCAATGAGGATTAATATATGAGTCCATGTAAGATCTACTTTTATAAAAACTCAATATGTTCATGTTACCCACTTATATTTAAAAACACATTAGCACCTATTATAATTGGTTCGAGATTTTGTCGACATTAATCTGCAACATAGTTTATCCCTACAATCTAACAATGTTGTGAAAATTTTGTTTAATCACTTGGACAATTTCGCTCTTGCCATAGTACACATTATACCTTAAAACCATAGTTCATTTATGATGAGATTGTAGTTTCATATCACTTAATTCCACATTAAACTAATCAATTCCTTTCATTCTTGACATGCATTGATGCAAATACCACAGTAAACTAATCAATACCTTTCATTCTGGATGTGCATTGATGCCAATACCATCTGGACAGAAGTAAAATAGTTTTTAAAAACCTTGGTTATTGATCTTGATATCATATCATTTGGACAAAACTTTGAAGATTTTGTGAGATAGAGCATACCAGTGAAGCCATTGATGGAACTGATCAACTGATTACTTGGAAATTCCTTTCATTCTTGGCATGCATTGATGCAAATACCACAGTAAACTAATCAATACCTTTCATTCTGGATGTGCATTGATGCCAATACCATCTGGACAGACGTAAAATAGTTTTTAAAAACTTGGTTATTGAACTTGATATCAAATCATTTGGACAAAACTTTGAAGATTTTGTGAGATAGATATTTGGACAAGGGGATAGAGCATACCAGTGAAGCCATTGATGACATTGATGGAACTGATCAATTGATTCCTTGGAAATTGTGATTGAAGAGCCAGCCTCTAAGTTTTGCAAAACCACAAATCCTTTTACCTCTAAGAAAAATAAAAAATCAGTTTTAGCCCCTAAAAATCAAAATTTTAAAAGAAAATAGTAACTTACAAATTTAAAAAAATAAAGCAACTTTAAAATTAATTTTGTCTTAAAAATTGTCTTAACCCTAGTTTAGAAATCAATTCAAAATAAAATTTAAGACAATATATTAATTTTGTTTTAGTCTTAAATAACTCCACTTTGTAGTAGTGTGAAAAAAAAAGTTGATCATTAAATTATTATTTATTAAAAGTTTATGGCTGGATCATGCAGATAGGGATCAAATGGCTAAGAGATAGCTATGGAATAAAAGACACTTTGTAATTTTTTTTATTTCTCATATTAGTTAAACGGGTTCAAGTGTGAGCTATCCATACCTAGCTACACATTTTTTGTGTTATCCGTTTATCAACTATCAATTATTTTTTATATTATGTTACATTTTATCTCACATTCTTCTAGTTATTTGCCATGATTGATTGGTTATCCATTCTTCAACTATGAGTTATCCATGCATTGCTACCAGCTATCTATTCATTAACTAGCTACCCGCTATTTTTTATATTCCTTCTTTTATAATTGTTATTTTTGACTCCCATAGAATTAACCTAAAAAATGTAACATAATATAAAAAATAATTGATAGTTGATAAATGGATAACACTAAAAATAACTATTATAGCATAATATAAAAAATAAATTAGTAAGTTAACATATAACAAAGTTATGTTTTAATTTGTTAATTTATTTTAAAGTTTTGATAATATAAAGTTATGTTCTAATTTGTTAATATATTTTAAATTTTAATAATTTGAATTAATTTAAATATATATATTATTTTTATAATTTATAACAAAATTCTTATTAGATTTAGGAGAACATATTTTAAAAATCCAATCAATAAACTATGTGAGAATGTTATTTACATATCATCTTTAAACAATAACAATGTTCTAAATTGTCACCATACTTTCAGAAAATAAGAATTTGTATACTTTTATTAAGTTGTTGCAACTTTACTAAAAATTTCCTATTTAGAAAAATCCTATAATTTCATTTTCATCTCCATCTTTGCTGTTACAGTTGATTTTACCACATATGGTGGATCACACCTTTATGGCCTTCCATGTCCCTCTGCAGACTCTTTGGACCCCATGGACCATTTTTGTACCTTTGATGTTTCCAAGATCATCCCTAAAAACATGCCTTATTTGCTATACGCGACTTTTAAACTTATTCTCACGTATATACGTGGATTTGACTCTCAAACCCGTGTACATCGGGATGTGTGCAAAAGGCCAAATAGTTTTGGAGTTTTCCTTGATGTGGACCTGAGTCACTTGTCTCTTGGCCTTCCATATGCCTTGAGATCGCTCGGATTTGACCTTCCATTACCCCATTGAAGCACTATATAAGGAACCCTTTGGATACATTGAAAAGAGAGGAATTGAAGAGCAAGAAAACTATAGTCCATTGTTGCCAGAGCTTATACTTGAGTCTGCATCCCTTTGTGTTCTTCCCAAACTTGCCTTTGCTTGGGAGCTTGCTATCGAGAGATGGAGGATTGAAGTGGTGGAGGCCCAGGTGGAGGACTCAGTTTCTCCGATTCACAAACGTGCTGACAGAGGTTGTCACTATTGTAATCTCTGTTTTATATTAACAGAAATATATTTTCCTATCCAATAATGTGTATTTAAATTAGTATTGAATCCATGGATTCTTTTAAATGCTTATATGTTATTGATTATATATGCTAGAGTAGGTCTAACACCATCATATATAATGCTTGTCCTGTTTGCCGAATGTTGAGAGAGAAAATTGCTAATACAAGCGAGAGTGGAAAAGCTCAACGGGGATCTACATCAAACGTCCTGACTAAGGTATGTTTCGAGATCCTTTAGTGTTAGATATTTGGTTTCTCTTGCATATGGGAAAGGATTGGTTTCTATGGTTACTCTGTTTGTTGTGGTATCCCAATCCATAGGAAGTTTTCTCCGTAACATAATTGGCGACCATACTGGGGAGTTCTTAGTCATTTCCTTTGGGGGTTTATTGGCATTCAATGTTCTTGAATTGCTCTGATTTCTCTGTTTCTGAGTCGGGTTTGGGAGCATGTTTTCCTGGTAGTGTTTGATAGGAGTAAATTTTGTCTTAGCCTTGTCTATTTACCTTTTTTTTAATCTCATTTTCTTCCTGTACATGAGTTTTGTCTTCACAGTCGCGCCTGTACACACCGTTTTTACTGGGATTTCCATATATATACGCGGGTTTTCTGTCACGTATGCCATGAGTTTTGCCTATTTGAGGAAGATTAAGTGTTGTTGGGTGAGTGTGGATGATTGCTGAGTCTTCTTGGATGCTGCTAGAGTCTGTATACACCTCTGTTTCTGACCAGAGACATTTTTTTTAGTTAGAATTTTTTAAAATGTTCTTGTCTTGCATTTTCTATTTTTTGTTTTGGGATTAGTGCATTAGGTCTCTTTTACCTTGGTGTTTTGCTTGGGTGCTGTCTGATAGTGCTTGCAGAGTCTGGGGATGGTAGAGTCATTATTTTGCTTCATTATCTCATTTTAATTCAAAAAATACAAAAATATTTGCTTTCTGCATCATTATGCATTCTTGCATTTTGTATTTTGCATGGTACTTGCATTAGGTTTGCTTGGAGAAGTACTAGTCAGGCTTTCATATAGGAATGATTACATTTTCATTTGAAGGAAAATTGTGCACTTCACGTAGTAGCATACCCCATTTTTCACTTGACTCAATGCATTTGCATTGATTGTTAGGTGTGCATTTTACTTCTTGTTACGTCATAACACCATTAGTTGCATGATCCTTTACCCTTATGAGTAATAAGCCAATTAAAATCAACACATAATAAAATGAATTACACTCTTTTATTTTATAGGGTGCACCAACAAGATTAGGTTTTAGGGTCTTGGAATAGTTTATTGTGAGTAAATTCTCCAAGACCACTAAACGAAACATGTATGTGTTTGTCCAGGTGAGAGTGTGAAATTTCTTTATATAGTTAGTGTTTCTCAAGATCCTCCTCTTACAAAGGAGTTAATCACAAGGCAGTGTGAGCGATTATTGATTGGGATGACCACTAGTCATAACTGAGTAGCACCAGAGATATTTCCAGGATTGTATTCATATCTGGGGGCTCTTTCGAGAGTTTCATGCTTTTCTACCCTGCCCATACGGTCAATCCCACCTACGACTGTCCACTTGAGCATTGATTATATTGAGGTGACCTTAGTTTCCTTACCTAGGTTATTGAGGGGGTACTTCGCAGAGGTTATTATGCAAGTGTCCTATCCAGGTAGGGGTCGAACATCACAGTTGCTATATGCGTTGAAGCTGAAGGCCACTATAATTGGTTACGAACCTCCTCTTGTTGTGTATGGGAGTCTCAAGCCTCTCCTAGGTGAGACATACCTGCTTCATTCGGGAGCTCACATATCCTACCCTTGTTTGCTTGTGATTTGGATTTACATTGTATAGGTGTATGCTCTTGTGCACGCTATTTTTCCTAGGGTTTGCGTAATTAGATAGAGTCTTTTTCATTTTTTGAGTCATTGTGGATTCGGGTGCGGCACTTCGCCATTCTTGTCATTTAGCAAGAATTCCGCATTCCACATCTCCTCCTCATTTGGGAGAGAGAAACGGACAGTCTGGGTGGACTACTTCTCACATTGATTCACACACGATGGGAGATCATGAGGATGAGATTCCTTAGATGTCTTCTCCACCTTAAGAGGTTGGGGAGGAAGATCCTACTCCTGTATATGATCCTTCACTAGATATACCTTCACATTTTGATTATGATCCCTATTCACAGGCCACCGGTATTGGTTTCCAGGTGACGGGACTCATCATGAACCCACAAGCACTAGTTATATTCGGTATGTCATACCTGATATCCCTACACACGATCTAACAAATCATGCCGAGTCAAAGATTGAACCTAGCACTATGCTTAGAGGCACTCCTATTCCTTTCCATGTGCAGAGATTTGGGAGTACTAGTCACATTGCACCTTCCATCCCGGTGGTGGAGGCTACTTCTCAAGTCCATCCTAGACCTAGTGTTAGTAGTCATATACGGATACCAGAACCGATATGAGTGACCATAAGGAACACTTCTTACATCCCTTCACATGTCCCTTCCTCCTCAAATCCTACTCCTTCAAATGCATTCTTGACAACCCTTCCTCCCCTTCATTCGCGTGGTCCTTCGGGCAGGAATGTTCCTCCTAGACATGTTCATACTGCGACTGCTCACATAGTAGTCTCTCAGAGTCAAGCACCTCCTGTTGTCATAGGAGGTCATATCCCTGTTTCTGGATTGTCTCACAGTCCATCGCAAGGAGTTCCTCATATCCATAACTACGGAGCTTCTCATGGGACATCCCATGGGACACCTTATGGAGCTTCTCATGGACAACCTTATGGACCACAATATGGAAAAAACTATCAACCCTATGGGTATAGGTATCAACAACCCGCTTACTCATCTAATTATGGCTTTGTAGCACTGCCTAGTCAAGGTACACCACATCATATTGCTTCCATGCAGCCCTACACGGGTCAAATGGGAGGAGTATATTATGGACATGGCCATGGTATTTACAGTAATCAGCCTTATATGAACCAAAATTATCAGGGAGTGTGGCATAGACCGGTTAAACCTAGGCTCCCTTTCCTCGCAATGCTAAACTTACCTGACTTATCAAGACTCATGAACAATCCGGTATCTCATGACCCGACTTGGCCAGCTGTCCCCACCAATCTTCCTTTAGACATTCCCAAGTTCGAGGGCAAAGCAGGAGAAGACCCTAGTGAACATGTCACTACTTTTCACCTTTGGTGCTCTTCCAATTCGTTACATGACGACTCAATATGTTTAAGGCTATTTCAACGCACCCTCACCGAGCCTACAGTGAAGTGGTACATAGAATTACCGAAGGGGGCATTCATTTTTTTCGATGACCTTGCTATGAATTTCCTCAATCACTTCTAGCTACCTGTGCATTATGATGTTGGTACAGAACTCTTGTCAACATTTTGACAAGATAAAGCCACACATATCTCGGACCATATCCAAGAGTGGCATAGACAAAAGAGGTTGATTAAAACATTCATACCACCAGAATTTCTCCTTGAATGGTTCCTCAAATCGTTCTTACCATACATCGCGAAGGATGTTTCTATATCCGGAGTTCAAAATGAGGAACAAGCAATCTTTAGGGAACGGGAGTTGGATTTGATTTATGCTCAATCTGGACTTCTGTATGAGATCATACCTAACGATCCGCGTTCTAGTTTCGATCCTAAGATCAAGCCTGAACCACATGCCGATGGAATTGTGGGCAGGGATGACCTTAAGGGTGAATTTTAAGGGTTACCCAAAAAAAAGTGGGCGAATTTTTATATTAAAATGTTTTTATTTTATTTAATAAATTCACCCATTGTTTATTTTATAAATAGCTACCTCAAGGCAAATCACATTCATCCCGAAAGAGGGAAAAAATGGAAAATGAATATTAGCCCACAAAAATATTGATTTTTTCCTACATTCGCTCGAATTTTTCCGATTTGCAGGAGATATTTGCCCAAATTCGCCCGATTTTTTCGATTTGCAAAAGATATTTTCCCAAATTCGCCCGATTTTTTCAGATTGGGAGGAGAAATGAAGATGGTTCGCCGTATTTATGGATAATAGGTTGAAAAATTGGTATTTCACCCATGATTTATGGATAATATGATTAAAAATTTGGTATTTCACTCTATCTGCTTACATTATGTGAAAATTATGGACAAGCTAATAGTGGAACAGATCTCTGAGTTTAAGAAGGCTTTCAGTTTGTTTGACAAGGATGGAGACAGTCAGTACTCACAAATCCCCTTCAATTATTTATCTTTCTCTACATGTTTTCGATCTCTGCTTCTTTTGTAAGAATAGGAAGAGATGCAATGTATTTAGCTTATCTGGGTTGTGAAATTTTGAGTTTATTTAGTAGGCACACAAACCATAACTATGGATTTCTAGACCTTGGTGACTGTGGTGGCCGTCTCTTTGATAATCGCGGTGACTGCTGCTATAGGTACTAAGATATTAGACTTCCTGGCCCGGGCTATAATATTTACTACTTTGTCTTTTATAGACTCATTTCCTCACTCTAATCCTTAGATATCCATACCTGGTGCTGGGGGGAAGGAGTATGTCTATGGCTCTACGTGCTCGGATTTACGGTCCATCACCGCCTGCTTTACCCTCTGCCCACTGGACAATTTGATTTTACTTTTAAGATAGGGGAGGGTGCCTTCACGTGTTTTTTTATCTATTGGCCAAATTGATTTATGTGATGACTTGTGTACTTATATTGGTTGAAAGCAATGGCATTTTTTATTACCAATTTTATTAGATTCTACGATTATCCATTTATGTTGGGTAGTTATGGTAGAGGGATGTAAGTAATGGTCGCATGGTTGGTACTCTATAGTCAAATCATTTCCCTGTAACATTATCAGTGTTCTATGGTGAATAGGGAACAAGGTATTAGATATGGTTCATTTAGTTGGTTCTCTTATTGCTTGATTTGAGTTTTCATAAATCACCACTCATCAAATTCTGAACATTTATACTTGTATAGTTAACTGAAGTTTTTAACCCTCTTTTTGATTGGAGTGGGTAGGAGACTTTTATGAGACATTTGTTGCAATTAGACCTCTTGGTTAATAATTTCATCAAAGTCACCCAAAAATTGCACTTAGTCTCGTTCACAGAATGAAGACAGCATTAGCACTGAAAAAATCTTAGTTTAACACTTTGGAAGTAGTGTAGCCACCTTGACTTGACTCTCCTCTTGAAACACTTTGATCAATAATTTTGTCAAAGTCACCCAAGAATTGCACTTAGTCTCATTCACATAGGAGATTGCATTAGCATTGAAAAAATCTTAGTTTAACACTTTGGAAGTAGTTTAGCCACCTTGATCTGACTCTCATCTTGAAACACTTTGATCAACTGTACTAGGAGCAAGACTTTTGGGTTTTAAGCCCGAGCCATCATTGCTGTGAGCACTCAACCTTGTTGCTAGACCACAGCTTGATGAGTTTTTCCTCATTGGATATTATTCTTTGGCACTCTGTTGGTTTTATTCTGAGTGTAAGTTATAGTATTCAACAACCATGGAGCTCATTAGCAATTATTTGCCAGGGCACATGGTACTGATTATAAGAGTAGCATAGATTTCTTCACTTTTCCTTCTATTTTTCTTGTTCCCACTATCCTTAAATCTGCTAATCGCTTCCATTCACTGAAAGTTATCCTTAAATCAGCTAATCACTTCCATTCACTTAAAGTTAGTGCTAATAGTAGTTGGTGTCCCTAGTGATCTATTTCTTCTTTAGGCAATGCTGGTTTCTGTGGCTTCTATCGAAGATATTGGATGTTTTCATTTTAAAGAGCTTAGTCCTGCTTCAAAGATGACGAGACAAGGGGTTTAATATTTTGTCTATTTGATGCATTAGCTATTTTTAGCTATACTCATGTGGTGAGTTTTTCTCAGGTAGTCTATAACAGGTTAAAGATCTATCTTAGTGTTTAGTCTCCAATTTTGTCAAAAAAATTGTTTATAAATATCTACTTTTAAGATAACAAAGTCACAGTTTCGAAGAACATATTATCTTTCCCTTTTCCATGCTTCCGTTCTGTTTGCATTAGAAAGTAAGTTGACCTAGACGAAGATACTTGTATCCTTCGTTTTTTAGTAGTAGGTAGACATTGCGTTTCACCAAAAGGTGGAATGGTGAATCTATTGTCTAATGTGGAGCCTTTCCTGCTGATTGGCTTTGCAGTTCAAAAGAGACATGTTTCATTTTCAGTAAAATCAATGCCCACTAGGTAAAAATGTCAAATCAATTTCCTTCACAAGATTGCGTTGAATGATTGGCATTGGTTGTAAATTTGCAATTCAAATCTAGCTAGCTATTGACATATTAGCCCCTTATCCTTTTAGTTTGGGAAGTAGACAAATTGACCTCAGGATCGTCAAAAATCATTAGTAGATAAATCTATAACAAATTTAGTAATTAATATCAATAATTAGTGCCAGTGAAACTGAAATTGGTAAACAATTTTTAAAACATCATGAATATTTAAAAGATAACGTATTACAAGATTTTTGAAGTTCAGGATTTTAATACTGGTATCTTTTTTTGTGTGATCCAAGTGTGCATAATTTTGAAAAAGTATGATCATCTTTATGTCTGTCTAGAGTGGGTAGGAATAGCAAGGTCCCATGATACAAGCACTATTATAGTTCCAAATTGAACCTTTATGGGCTTCCAACAAACACTTTAGGACTATATAGAAATGTTATTTCAGATCTTGCAACAATAATTTTCAAAACAGAGCAAGATTTCCCAAGTTCACTATTTGATTTGTCCGTTCTTTCCATAAATTTACTGAATACAGAGGAATTAGACATCATTTTCCTTACGGACACATAATGGAACTTATTGTGCACTAGAAACTTGTAGTTGTGTCCCATTTTTATTGAACAAATTATTTGTGGAAATAAATTTCCAAGATGAGAGTGGGTGCAGCGGCGGCTGCTTTCTCTTCCTCTTCTTGTTGGGCATGGAAGCCATAGCCCTTGAGCTAAGTTCTTCAACGTCCATAGTGACAAAATTGACTTCTGCACTGAACTTCTTCGACTTGGCAAGTAAAAAATGTAATTGGGGAGGTCAGACCCTCTCTTACTCTTATCGTCTGCTCTGCCCTGCACTATCATCCCGCCTCTATCTTCGTTGGTCGTTTCTTTCATCCATTTACCAGTTGCCATGAGGTAGAAACAAGAAGCTCTGTGTCTTTGAAAGTTCCCCTATCAACTACTTAATGTGTGGCAAGGGCAACACTGATTCTTAGTGGTTAATCCCTGGATCTTTCAATTTCTTCAAAATATGATATAAAGCCATAGGAATTGTTGAAAATTTTCCAATTTTTGTTTGATTTCTTTGTGAAAATATGATATTAAGCCATGAGAATTTATAGGTTTTTTTTTCAATTTGTTTTGTTGAAAATGCATCATATAGTTCACTATAAGTCAATATAGATGTACACGATTCTTTTAAAATCCCCAACCAAAGAGTTAATACGCAAAGACTTCTACATTTTTAATACATATAAATCTAGGGGGGGTTCTTAAAATCATCCCTGCCTGCGTGTGAAACCAATCATGGATGTGGCTCTAATATGACGGAATGAGTGGAGGTATCATGCCCATAGTTCAAAACATGGGATATATGGGAAAGGAGTCGAGGTAACATGCCTTCTTTGAGAACTTTTTTTGTGGGAGCATGTTTTCCTCATGGTTCTCATTCAGGAGCTAAGGGCATATGATTGCTCTGCTGTGGGAGCTGACATGCCTCACAGGACAAAGCAGTTGAACTTCCAAGCCTAGTTGAACCATGCAAATGGGCTATGGTATTTGTTGGGAATTAACTGACTAGGAAAGTTGCCTGAACTAGTATTGCAATGCTACCTAATTTTCAAGAACCCTTAGTTTGAAGACTCTGAACTGTGTTGCGATTTGCTTAGTGCTAAGTGGGACAACTTGCAGGTTGCTGCATGACTGAATATTGCCTTTGTCAAAAAGGATCTGTCTGACATATTAGTAACTGGTCACCCCACTACTTGTACATATCCCTATTTTTTTCTGTTGAGCCTTTGATTGTGCTTCCACATAGTTTGGGGGTCCTAAGGAAAGAATAATTTCATGGGCAAGGTTGGGTGGAAATCAGATGGTAATTTAAGAGTTGTCTAGGGAAAGAGTTGGATATAGAAATTCATCCAATGGGGCTAGTTGACCAAGTGCATGTATAATCTATTATATTTTCTTGTATATCAAACTGATTTTCGTAATTTTTTTGATAAGTTGTTAATGAACTAATATGACAGACTGTTGGAAATGCCACATGTATCTATGGTTGTTAAATGGAAGATTTGCTGGTATGAATGGCTATGGGATTTATTTTACCTCTGCTAAAATAAAAATGGCCATAAACTTGATGATTGAAAGAGCTGGCGAATTATAGCTCTAAAATCTTGGTAAAAGAGGACTAGGGATGAGACCTATCACTATATCCTGTCTTTTCATTATTGTTTCTGGGAAAGATTTTCTAAAATTGTCAATGATATATGTTGGTTTAGTTCATGAAGCTTAGAGAGCAATTCCCGTGTTTTTATGATATTTTGGATTGAGTTACTCTGTTGTCTTTTCTGGAGTTATGGCAGCAAATTAGAAATGCTAGTCTCAATATGTTTGTTATAGAAAATCATACTTCCATGCTTAATTGGTGGATTTTCAGTTTTCTAAACTAGTGTGATTGTGAGGAATTTATTTTCTTACAAAGCTATTCTTGTTGAAACCATGATTGCTGGTAGAGTTGGGCATATAAACTACTTTGAAAAAGTCAAACTCTGTTTATGGAAATTGTGAAGACATTTAGTAGGTGAATTGATGCAGAATCAGTTTGTTGCTGGAATTTTTGGTAATGGGTAAATTTCTGTTTGTGAATACTGAAAACAGGTATTAGAGCTATTAACCATTATTTCCGAATCAAACAAAATATAGATGTATATTGTTGTATCTTGAGATTAGTATATTATTGATACATGAGGTATGTATTGACCATGGAATGCAAAATTCATTCCCATCTTTCACTACATGTTTGAATAAACAACCACTGGGATTCTATCGATGGCATCGGCTTCTTTTGATGGCATTATAACTCAACGAAATCTCTTCTCCCTCTTGGTTGTGTGATTTCTGCTTATACCATGAATTTAATTGATGGGTATTGACTATGTTAATTTGATATGTAATTTGCCTTGTCTTAACTAAGTAAAAATTTAAGCTCATCAATGGATGTTAGCAAGCCACCATACTGAAATGATGGAGACCTCACCAGAGGATGGCATCTCCAACTATGGCGTCCTCTACCTATCTGTGGGGGTTGCTATCTCATTGGGCATGATTTTGTATAAGCTATGGCAGTCTGTAACATGCTCAAATAGAGCCAACGATCTCACTCCACATAAGTAGAATCCTTTAATGGCATAATTTGTTTGTGTTGATTTTTTTTGGGTTGCTGGCCTACTGTTTGACAGAAAGATTAACCATATATATCCCAATTTCTTTATCTTAAATATGCAATTTGCAAGTTGCAATTGGATTTCCAGCTAAGGTATTGGACAACATGCTAAGGGTTTGGATTTATATTTCTTCCTTTTCAAAATCTTTGTGGTGATTATGGGCAATGGAGTAAAACTCTGTAAATGGAAAACACAGTAATGAAGCTTCTATGGGCATGCATTTTCAAATTTAAGTTTTAACTTAGAAAATCGCTTTGATGATGGTAAATTGCTGTTCTTGTGGGCACTACTTTTGGAGTTTAATTTCTCTTTGCAAATTGAATTGGGGATGAGTTTAAGTGACCATTTATTGAGTCACTAAAGTTGGTAATAGGAAAACAAGGACCAAGATACATATGGTTGTCAGACATGGGGAAAATGGAGATGCATCGTTTTATGATGAGGACTGCTTAGAAAGGAGACATTCCTATAAAGAGGATGAAAATGACCCATGTATTTCCCTCTGCATTAACTACACTCACTCACATTTCCCTTCAGCTATGAAAGAAGCAGTTAGCCCTAAGGTACGCATAAAGAGCATGGGATGTGTCCTTCTTAGTTTTCTTGTTTTGTCTCATTTGATGCATCTTGTGCTTGATGAGGAAGCTTAAGCAAAGTTGGTACATTTTATTATATCAGCATTATCTCTTTTGATTGCAAATGCTTAGGTTCTTTACTATTTGTTCTCTTCCTCAGAATCTAGGATCATATATTACAATTGATAATATGAGTGTATTCAACACACCAAGGAAATTTGTTAGGTCTCTGGAACAAAAATCCTCCTCCAAAAACACATGTAGAAAAATGCAATCCAAAGGAGAACTTGCAGATTCTGCAGAAGATAACCATGAGAATTTGAATGCAATTGAATGGAATATGAACTTAATTCCAGCTGCCAATGGCACTGTCAATGAATCCACGGGTGGAGACAATCGACATATTATCACAGCAAAAAAGGAAGGACAATGCTTGACAGTCTCTATAGTGTAGCTGATGGGTATTTAGTTAGAAGCAATTCAGAAGAGGGAGATCTCCAGAACAGTTCTGAATGGTTAGAAAGTGTGCATAGAACTGATTCTTTGTCACATGCTTCAAGCGTTGTTTTTGAGGAGATGTTAGATAACGAGGAAGATTACCAGAGCACTGGCCTGACTGAGTTAGAAAAAGAATCTTATCTGACAGATGATAAGAAAGAAATTTGCTTACCAGCTAATCTTGATTTGTTTGAAGGTTCAATTGATTCTTGCAAATGGCAAGAGACAAAAACATTTTGTACATGTTGGAGAAGAGCATTGTGCTTTATGGAATCGATTCTGGGAGTCTCCTTGTGTGTTGTGTTGGCTATTCCTGCAATTATGGTTGTTGTCAATTTATTTAGCAAGCAAGAGGAATACCATGTCATGGTTCCCACCTAGGACATTCTGTTTTGTGGTCATTTAAAAATAGTAATTTACAAATATTATCGACTTAGTATGCAGCCATTGTTTAAATGGGAGTGTACAATTTGAATCATCTTCTTGAAGAATCTTGCTTTTGTCTTTCCCTTATTCATCGGGATTTCTTCCATATATTTGATTGCAGAGGGGATTATGATAAAGCATAATTCCATTTATGCATAGTTGGAGGATGAAACATGGAAATATTTTTGTTGCTAGAATGATGTGCGAGTTATGACGATTTTTATCCCTTGAATATAAAAAAATCTATTGTGAGGTCTCATTCTATATAAATTACTCAATCTAGAAAGTTATAGTTGTTAATTTTTACCATGTCTTCTTTCAATCCACTGAACGATACATGCATCGAGATAAATCTAACATAGTCACTGTGCATTAAATGCTTAAGTCTTAGTCTGATTGTGTAGAAGGAATAGTATAGGCTGAACAAGGTTAAGAACCAGTGGTCAATTGTAAAATCTGTGTCATGAATTATGATAGTTAACTTCATGCAGTTGTAGTGCTCATTATTGATATTTTAACTGAATATGAATTTCTTGTCCACCCTACAATATTTTTAAATCATTGGACCAACATTCTATCTTGCTATTTCTAGATGAGTATATTACAGAAACAGCATAAGTACGAACCTCCCAAACTATGTTGAGAGCATAAGTGTGGGTCTTGTATCCACTGTGAAAATGTGGGTGCCTGATAAGCATGATTTTACTTTGAGCCTTGAGCTTTTCCTACTCAATAAAAAATGAAGGGGGAAGTTTGCAAAATTAATAGATTGTCTGTACAAATAAACATTTGAATTTTTATTAGATTCATTTGATATTGAGAAAGCTTGGAGGTATTTTATATGTATTGGTGTTATTATTATATTTTGACAAAATCCTCCTCTTCTCATAGTGCTGAAAGCATGTCCAGGGTATCTATTATGCCAAAGTTACCCAGAAATTGCATCTGGCCCCAACCGCTTGAAATGGCCTTCTTGCACTAGTGAGACAGCCATTGAGTGGCAACATGTATCAAGGGGTTTTGAATTCTGGGCTCTTTTTCTCCACAAAAGGGGTGCAAACAAACCTAAAAAAAATAGACATGAGTTAACTTCAGACCCTATAAATCAAGTCTGAGTGTGATTTAGGTGATTTTAGGCAATCTCTTGATGCAGAAAAGAGTGATATGGCATGTGTTTGAACTTTCTATATAAACTTGATTTGATTTCTTAATATTAGGACTAATAACAAAGTGTTCTTACAGGTGGAAAATGAGTATAAACCTGAAGAAACGTTGTTTGGGCCTGCTGGAGTGAATTACATGAATTGGGATGCCGAGATGGCTATGGGAATGGATATGGGTGTACCTTGGGTAATGTGCAAACGAGATGATGCACTAGACCTTGTGGTGAGCTCTATTAACAACACCCTCTTATATATTTATGTGATAATATCTTTAACTGGGCATTTGGTGACCCATGTGTCTGGATGAACTTGTCAAATTGTATCAAAATATTGCACCAGTTGCATCAATTGAATTAGTTACCTTTGCATATTTTGTACAATTCATACGAATGGAATTTAAAATAAGTAATTAGTGTAGACACAAATAAATTGTCATTTTTCATTTCTATGAATGACTACTACTGAGTGTAATTGAAAGCAAAATAGCTGCCATTTAATAGATTATGGGGTTTTCAGGGTTCTACATTATGATTTTTCTTAGTCTTGTAATAATCAATGTTGAGATATCCAAGATTCCATTGTTTTACCTTATTTATTCTTTAATATTTGAAATAGATAAACACTTGTAATGGTTTCTACTATGACAAATTTGTACCTAACTATCCTTATAATCCAACAATGTGGACGGAAGCCTGGAGTGATGTGAAATGGATAGAACTAAAGAGCCACAACAAGAAAAGGTTTTCGGCATGCCGTGTATTGGAAGTGAAATTTTGGACCATGTGGAGAGGAGCTTACCCCTGCACTCCACACTCTGCAAAAGCTAAAGCAAGAGCATGCAAAGTGAGGGACCTACCTAACCTCCACATCAAGACCCCTGCATTATGATGAAGCTCTGTGTCTGCATAGAAGAAAGAAGAAGAGACCCAAAACAAAGACTATTGAGGCATACCTGATAGATGAAATCACCATGTAGAGTCCACAAATCCATAGAGTAGATGCCACATGGAATCTACAGAAGAAAAAGTAGTCCTTCAAGGAAACATAAAGATCATACAACCTAAAATCCATTACAGGAGGCAATTACTTTGGGGGGTTCCATTGGCATCATTCAAAGGTTTGTAAGGAAGATGGAGGAGGCATTTGATCAGTCTAGGGGAGAGACTCTAGGCATTCCAAGAGAAGAGAAACCAATAGAGGCAGGAATAAAGAGGGATATTGGGACATCGGTTGAAAAATTGGCATTGGAAGTTGAAAGTTTCGGAAGTTGATGACACAGAAGAAGAAAAATAAAGACTAAGAATGAGAAGTATGTTTCTATATCACGAGGACGAAGAGAAGTATGACCCTATCCATAGAGAACAAAGATTATCTCAAAGCCAAGATGCAATATGAAAAATGCATCCATGGAGTAAGAATACACAAAATCTGTGTCTAAGAGTATATAGCTGATATTTGTCATCATTCTTGAGCACAGAAAGAGCCAAACAAAGGCCATGCTGGTTTTCACAAATGGGTTTCCATGGTAAAATTTGTGTTAGTTCTGTGTATGTAATTGATGTTTCAGAATTGGTTTTCTTCCTCATTTTTAATTACAGTTTGCAAGTAATATTGTAATACATAGTCAGAATTAATTTGCAATGAAATAGAAAACATAGAGAAACATTATAGCTTTCTGAAAAAATAATTAAGGTCCATACTGGTGAAATGACTCAGCCATAGGATGGCCAATTATGGATCAGAACCAAGGACCACCTCTGCATGGTTTATTGCTGTTTGTTGTTGTTATGGCCTTATAACCACCCAGAATTGAGATTTACTCTGTTTTATTATTGGTTGAGGGTTAAAATAGTGTTGAATCATGTGTTTTCTTATTGTTAAAATAGAGTTAAAAAATGTTTAATTATTGTTTGAGGGTTCCTTTCCTAGGTCTCTTATTGCCTCTTGAACTCCATTCCACACCAATATTGAGATTTGGGATTCTATTGTATAGTTATATGCAGTGCAGTTCTACTTGGTTTTTTACTTTCACTACGGAAATAAAAGAATACGACCAAACCATATTCTCTGGTGAAAGATATGCGGGCTTCCTAGTCTTTGAAAAAATTGATGCAATAGAACCGGGGCATAAAAAGGATACCTTACCATGGTTACAATACAGAAGGATGACAAATTACATAGTTGAAATGAGAAGCAAGGGATTGCATTCTCACACCAAGCTTATCATTGCCAAGTTAGTAACCTTGATGACTTGCATAATTTTTTCCAAGGTCTCTTATTGTCTCTTGAACTGCAATCCACACTCAAGATCGAGTTTGGGATTCTATTGGTCTATCATATGCAGTGCAATTCTACTTGTTTTTTTCACTTTCATGCTACAAAAGAATGCAAGATCTCTTTCATTCTATAACACAACACTTATGGTTTTAAATATTTGTAATACAATTTTGTTACTGGATTCATGAACTAATGACTGTGCATTGATACAATCTTTTATTAACAGAATGGTGTTGTGCAATTTACTTGGTACTTCAACTACTAGTTTGTTCCAAATTTATGAATAATGATCTTATTGGTTTACTAATTTTGATTTATTATCTGCTGATGTGCATGATATAGTTAGGAGCTATTTATGTATCTCAAACATTACAGTTTAAAGCTCCTATTTGCATTGGAGATAAACTACTCACTGAAGTGCAGGCACTAGAACTCAGGGAGTACATGCAAAGATACAGGTTTAATTTTTTGAATTCTCCCTCTCTCTCTCTGTCTTTTCCGGTATAGATGGAAAGATGAATGAAGATGTTGGACCATTTTTTAATTAATGTCTGTAAAAGTAAAGAAATGATACTATACGTCAGAGAATTTAGTTACAAAGACTTTCCATTTTGATTCAAATTTGAATGTGTCTGTAATTTATAGAGTAAAGTTTGCAACAAAATTCTTTAATAAGGAAGGGATGCTCCTTGTCCATGATGGTGAAGTTGTAGCATTTTTGCCCAGTTTATTCTACAGTGTATGAAATCGATTTTCATACTACATTGTTTGAATCTCAAGTCCATATATTGTAACCATTTTAATCCCTTAGCTTACACTAGGACCAAACTGCATTATGCTAGGGCTTGAACTTGGTGTCATTTTGTAGATTCCTTCATTAAGAATGGGTAAACATGTTTATATTAGTGTTTTATCCTCTTGCAATTACATAGTTATTTATACCATTTCATTTTTTATTGTAGACTTCTAATAGAATCCTCATATGCATTTTTTTTACTTTAATAAACATGCAAATGTTATTGATGATATATATACAATTGTTCTCAAGTTTCCACCATATATATGCTATAAAAACAAGCATGTAAATGCTTATTTGTGGAAGATGTTTCAAGAAAGGGGTTCAAAGCAGTGCTATCAACTCGAATCTGCCGAGTTTGAGCAAATTTTGACCAAAACTGATTAGAATTGGTTGTTGACTTTTGCCTAAAGGCTGATTCAACCCCTCACATTGCCTAATTCGTCTGTGTCAACCTTTGGGGTGGCCAAGTCATCAAAACATCGACTTGACTGCGTCTGCATCTGCTGACATGGATCCTTAGTTGGGGCCAAAGTATGAAAACATTAAACTTGAAAAAATGAAAATAAAAGGACCCTAAGCCCTAAACAAAATTTAAGATCAATATGGTTTTCATGTTAATGCTTAGCTTATAATGTTAATTCCTAAAGCCAATGTGACTTTAATTTTAAATTTAAATTTGTTGGAGTATCATGTTTTAAGAGTATATATAAATATATACTTCTTACATGAATTCATTTTTATTCTGTGAATCTTTCTTGCATACTTTAAAATATTAACATGGTTTATAGTTATAAAAACTAGTGTGATGAGGATGAAGAGATAGGGAGTGGCCTTGTATGCTTGTTGTCTGCATGAATAAGTTAAGCTTCACTGTTGAATTTTGGATTTAGGGTAAAATGTTACAGGTATAAGAATTTGGTTTATATTGTTTTATATTGGGCTGATTCTTAATAGGGGATCTATAGTTCATTCATCCAGGCCCTTCCCTATGATCCTAGTAGCAAAGCTCATTTCCCTTATGCATCACATTGCTGGCCAATGGAGACAGAGTGAGGGATCTCATTGGAATTTTAACTCTATGGAAGAAAGTCCAGCAGTTGGTCATTGAGCCTAGCTTTTTACAGTTAAGGTTGGGTATGGTCATCAAAGTGGAAACTCTATGGGAATTTACATTACTCTTAAATAAGTCTGCCCCTGGGAGGATTTCAATATAAAATTGATTTGTAGGATTTTAATTTTAATTTTAATTTTCACTTTCAGATATCCATGAGTTAACAAATGCATATGAATTATTGATCCATTGTCTTTGACTCTTTTTTGGCAACTGCAAAAGATAGAAGATTTACCTATATCAAGTAGAACAAGAAAGCGCAGGAGAGGGTGGGGTGGGTATTTCGTAACAATTCACTTGGATGATGGATAGGATTTGGTTTTGCCAAAACAATTGCAGTAACAAACCTGAGTACAGAGCTCACAATAGAAAGAGAAGAAAACCACAAGCTATCTTCAAATGCCAAGCTAGTTACTTGTTGATTATGGTTAGAAAACTTGTGATTGGTGTTAGGTGAAGTTCTTAGAAAAGAAAATTTTCAATTTACCTATCTATGGCTTATGAATAATGAAGAACACACCTGTAGATAACGTTTCCTCTATATTTACCTGTTAGAGCAGGGTTGAACCTATATTGAATAAGAGTTGTAGATCATTTTGCATCTTGTCTAATAGATAATTGGCATGATGCAAAATGTCCAATATATAGTGGGTCTATGATAGATGGCACCACGACCATGGCCAAAAATATATTATGTCATGTCTTGAATCTATTATTACAGAACCAGAGCATTACTTTGAATTTTTTGTAAATATTAAATTCATCCAAAACTAGACACCTAACAATCTTTCTTTCTGATCTGCAAGGGGCCATCAATTTGCTTGGAGTTGTCTGCTGAATAGTCAGCCAAAGGTGTCTATTGGAATCTTTTAGCTTCCAATATGATTGGGGCTGTAGTTAATATCAAAACTATGTGTTCATATCTTAATGAACACAAGAAAGAACCTAGATGAATGAGAGACCAGATACACATTTGAAAGCCCACAAATGTCCACAACTGTTGGTACTACATATTAACTGAATTACTGTTATGCCCATGTCTTGTTGTCAACATATCATATCCTAGCTACAATAAGGGACAACCTGGATGGAAAAGTAGCATTTTTCCCATGAAGTATGAGTGACTGTTGCAATGCAGTATATCTCTAAGCATTTGGTTATGGTTAAATAATATAGTGGGTGTATTGGTCAACTGCTTTAAGTTCAGAACATGATTATATCTCTAAGCATTTGGGTATTGGTCAAATGCTTTAAGTCCAGGACATGGTTATCATATTGTTGACAATAAGCAAGCAATGTTACATGGGGATGTGCTCCCCCAGGTGAGGGGAATTTGCTGGGATGCAGAAGCCCAATGGGGTATGTTTATCGATGCCCCCTTTAGGGAAACAGGGGGAGACGTCTCCCAAGAAATGGGGGACATTTCCCTTTTCTGAGAAACTCTTGGGAAACACCCCTTTAAAATGGGAGGCTCATGGCCTTTGGATTTAGAAAATATGAAATGTTTAGAACAAAAAATGTGTATTTATATTATGCTTTCATTAGCCATGTTCATGACTTGTTATTGTTTCTTATATATTTAACTTTTTGGATTTTGGTTGGAATTCCCTATGTTGGGGAATTTTACTTATCCTACGATGTTTCCTAAAATTTTGGAGGTTTCTCCACACATCCCTCAGATCCATTTCCCTATTCCCACACCCCAATCCTAGAAACTTGGTGAAACATTGCATTAATTTGAACCAATACAGGGTTTGTATCTACAAATTGTCAAAGTAAATTAAATGATGTTTATTAATGAACTGCAGAAAGGTCTAATTCTGTGAGAAATATATGTTGTCAATACAGGTCATTAAATGTAAACAGTTATGTCATTGAATCCTTGAGAGGAAAACAGGGATGATTTTAAGGAAGCATACTTATTTAAAAGTGTATAAATGTTGGTGAATATTACCAATTCTTAAAACGCCAACTATAAAATTATTGGCAATATTTTTCAAAAAATATTTTAATTTCCAAGGATTTTATATCGTTTATATAATAATTTGGCAATTTTTAGGGTGAAAATTTTTTACCCCATCAAAATTGGGTGAAACAGAGCTTCAAAAAATGCAAAATGACGAATCTTTTTTGGGAGAAAAACATGGAAAAATAGCCCACTGGGCTAAAATTCGCCCCTAAAATCATCCCTGGATTGGGTTTCCACATTAAAATCCATGTGTCAACTATGTGTGATGTTTATTGTTATTTTACCATGCATGAATGAATACCTATGAATAATTGTATGAATCGACACATCACAGACTTAATTAATAAAACGATTATGAGTAATGTTGTTAATGGGTTTTAGCTAACAGTCACAATTCTTAATCAGTTGTGGTACCTCATGTTAATATTCATTATGATGAAGGACCCCTTCGCAACTGCAGAAAATTGGTTCTTGCAGCTCCCATAGGTATATCAGGAGAGAGTACATCTACTCTATAGGTGTTTCTGACATGGTTAAAATATTATCGAGCTAATACCTTTTCTATTTTTTGGTATGTTGCGGTATGAATTTCGGTTAGAGTGAGATTGTGCCAACAAATGGTTTCATTATCAGGACTGGGATCATTGCAGAAGGGACATGTTTTGGCATCCGACGAATCATGAGATCGAGGAATGGTTAGATCAAAAGGAGAAGATGTCCACTTAAAGTGAAAATAAAAATCTCTGACTGACTCTAGGACAATGGTTATGAAGGTACATTTATTCTAAGATCCATGAGGAATTTTTTGGTGAATTCATTATTCTGCTAAACAAGTGGTTATCAACGCTAACACTCTAGAAAAATAATTTCTAAGGAGGGGATCCTAATACCGAGAGCTAGACACTTGAGTTACTCTAGTGACTGCAGTGTGTCAACAATAAGATCTCAAGGTCTGTCGAATTCTGGGTTGATAGAGTTTTATAAGGATACACTACTGAGTTTGTCGTCGATATTGTTAAGTCATTCAACAAAGGCGAATGAGAATTTTTTTGAGGACCATGAGGTAGGTACTTAAATTCTTTAAAATCATGGATTAAGATTATTTTATGTGAAAAGGGTATTTTGAAAATGAACTCTACCAATTAAAGGGATTGTAGATGGAGGGCATGGGTATCGATGAGAAGAAGGTGTAGGAAGTATCTTAGATGAGCTAATATGATTCAAGGAGAAATAAGTGAGACCAATGAAGAGTGTGTCCACTTGACAAGTGGGAAGAGGTTTTAGTTAAACAAGAGGAAAATGAATGTGAGTAGGAGAGAATGTTGTAGTGTGACTGGAAAACAAGAGTATGAATGAGGACTACAGCTCAACGATGATTTTTGTGACAAAGAACGGGAACACCGACTCATTTCAAAAGACAAGGAGGATGTTCTAGATCTGCTATAAACCCAAAACTGCGACATACCCATGACCCTGCGTGCATCTCCAGGATTAGACGTAATACCTAAAAGTGTGTCGAAGTGTTTTCCATAAAATTAAAGTAACAATAGTAGTAAGAATAGTGGTAATAGATTTCTGACTACTGGTCCCACAAGTTCAAGCACATCAAGGTCCTAGATGCATAGAATGGATGGGTATGTAATTAATATTTCTATATTTAATGGAAATGGGTCAAAAGATGCTGAGAAACATTGTCTTTTGTGTGAAGTTGTATGGACCATACAGCAGGTCCAGGATGATGCTATCAAAAGAGCTCAGATGATTATGACCTTCAGGGATGAAGCGCTCTATTGGTATATGAAGTTTTATGTTATTCCTATAGGAACCACCTAGAAGAAATTGGATGAGATTAGAACTAGAATGATAGATGAGTTCAAGAAATTGAAAATTTAAATCACAGTGCGTTACATAGTTGAAAGAAATAAAGTAATCATCAAATGAATCAATCTAGGACTTCGACCAGGGATTTAAGAATTTAATGGCTAGAGTGAGCTTTTAGATGTTTGATGTGCAACATAAGGAGTGGTTTATAGCTGCACTATTTCCACACATCTGAGTGTCATTAATGTAGAAGAATATTGTGTCCCAGTATGAGAAACTAGAAATTTCTATGAATCTAGAGGATTTTCCTGTAGGAGAAACTGGTGTTGGCATGGTACAAATTCAGTCGTGGTTAGCCAACTTGTCACTAGAAATCCAATATATCAAGAAAGGAAAGGAGGGTTGAGAAGAGATCCAGCGTACTTAATGTAGGTTGGAAGGACATCATAAGCATAACTTCCAAGATTTTCATGAATATCTTGCTTTTGGAGAATCAAAACCACTCAGCCAATCAGGTATGTTGTCATACACCTCAAAATTCATAAATATTTTTTTTTAATACAACATATAACAAAAATCACCTCTAAAAAATCCTATCAAGCATTAGTTACTTATGGCATGAGTTTATTTGTTGATGTTGTATATAGTTACTTATACAATTAATATTGCTTATGACATGTTTTTCCAACTGCAGGTGTTTACAGAGTTTTGACAACTTACAACCAACCACACCCGAAGGTGATGTTTCAATCCTTCTTTTGTTTTTATATTGATTTATAGGGAGGATTGCTTAGACCTAAGGCTTGGGAGACTAGGTTATAGTATTTATCCCACCTTTTATTTGTTAGGATTATTAATCATCCCTTGACCATACTGTCTATTAGATTAATTTTTCCTAACTTAGGAACCTTAATTAATTAATTGGGTCCACTTGGCCTAATCGGTCCACATGTACCAGTCACTGAAGTGTGGGGAACACTATTCCACTTACTGCATGTGCATGCATTAGTTTGGGAGCCTCCTAAACCAATCCCTACATTTTAGGAGCCATTGGCAGTACCAGCACCAACCTACTTCAGTTAGTTGAATTTAGTCTTAGTTAGCCCACAGTTACTTTCAGTTAGTTCACAATTAGTTAGCTAGTGCATGTCTTGCATGGATAATGCATGGTTGCATGTGGATTAGGTGCCTTTTCCCACCTACCACACTCAGTTGCACTGAGTTAACTAGCTGTCATTGATTGTTTGAGTTGTTGGACATCCAGGAGTTGATCTATTGGGCTCCAATATTGATTGAGAGACCATGAGATAGAGATTCAGTTAGATACAGTCAGATCCACTTGGTAGATTCAAATTCCCTAATGTATTCGAATTCTTCCTATTTGTAAATTGTTGTAACATCGGATTTTTTTTGTGAATGATACTGTAAATTCCTGAGCAATACTTATCCATTTCCTGTGTGGTTTGTTTCATTCAGTTTGTATCTTCATTCTCCATTCTTTTGCTGCAAACATTATTAGAACTATCTGCTTGAAGATATAAATGGAATTAAAATTCTATTATTTTATATAATAAGGTGCTTATAAGAAAAGCATGTATTACGTTATTTCCTATGCGCAAATGTTAAAACATGTAACATGGGAGGTACCTTGTTCCTAACGTGCAAGGGTTAATATGGTTAGGCTTGGATGTTTTGTATGCTTTAAACATTGGTTTATTGTTCTATGCCACAGTTGTTAATATAATACAAAGTTTTGTTGGTTATAATGTTATATGGTTATAAGTTAATGTTTATGGGGTTTAACCCAATGCTCGATCCTTGGATTGACAATGATTGTATTCCATGATTTCTTCTGACTGTGAGTTACGATGGTGATAAATAATTGGTACATTGATTGACCTGGGGTTTTAATGTGCTCCACTTGCTGTGGGTTGGCAGTGCAACTAGGCCTTTACTGCTCGCCCAAGAGTGCATCTCTGTCGCCCACCTCTACAACATGATTGGAATGGTTGCGACAAGAGTTAATGTGTCATTGTTTTATCTGAATCCTTCATTGTTTGGTTGTTTGGTTTGTAAAACAAGAGAGTTTAGGATTTTCTTTGTTAATGGTGATTGTAATGGGGTTTGGGTGTGAAAACTTGCTCGTGGTTTTAATGGCCTTCTTCCTGCATTCTCTCCAAGGTGTACTTGTGGTTTTCATGGCTATAACAACCACCTACAGTATGCTTCTTGCGCATCCAACAGAACTCGCCACCATCCTCAACTATGAAAACTACCCTTTAACATGTGAGGGATTGTTAATTCAACTCTGCAAGTTTTCATTTAAATGGTTATTGGGATTTCATAATAAAACTAATACTACATTGTTTTGATACAGGAAGAGGAGGGATAAAGTAAATCGCAGAGGATCCAACCCCTGGCCCCTTCTGCAACTCCACCAGGTAAGGAACTTCGAAGTTTATCTTACTTGTTTATGTTATTTCATTTTTATTTTGGTTCTAAATGAAACTACTTGTTTGCAGGTTAAGAGCACTAGCGAGGAAAGAAACGAGCTCACCTCCTCCTAGGCCCATGTCTTAGAACACCAAGGTAAACGACTAAACCCTTACTCTGTTTTAAAAATTAAAAATCATTAATCATTTATAGCTGTTATTAATTATCTCACTCTGTTATAGCAGGTGGTTTTTTGGCTGTGGAGTGGAGCAATGATGGAGTTCAGGTTCCATCTTCATGCAAGATAAGTTATAGTGGTTTTAAAAACAAAATTTAGGGTTTAACCCCAACTGACAGAGGGATTTATGGCCTCTCTGTTCCACCATTCTTTTTTTTCTAGTTATGTGTATGGTAGCGTGATTAAGGTTTAAAAATGGTTTTGTGGGAGCCATCGTGGATAGACTTAACACCACCTGTAACTTAATAATTTTAATGGAGTTTTTTGTTTAAACCGAATGTGGGTGTCATCGAAATCGTCTTACGACCACATGGTTCCGATAATGTGGTTCAACAATTAACATTATTAATATTTAGTGCTTAAAACAACCCATAGGGTCTTTGCGATTTATGTGGAGCGTTCTTGATTTAACTGTCATAGATTTACATCGTGGTTGTAGAATGTAAAGCATGCATTTTTTGGTTAAATTCCTTTATGATCTAGTTACTATACTTTCAATGATACTTGACTTCCATCTATGATGGACTTACAGACATGTAAAATACCTGAGGGGAAAATCTTGAAGTATGCGCATATAGATTGATTTCGAATTAATAATATATACTTGTATAATTCCTTTGTTTAAGCGACGGTTTCCATCCTTCGATGGTCTTGCTTCCATACTTGAATTTGGTAAGATTCGCTGTTGAGAATAGTTGTGTGTTTAAACTTGGAAAAATGTAGCATTTATTATAATGGTTTCCTTGAGTTACAAACCCATATGTTTAGACTGACCAAACCTAATCTTGGAATCATATCTTAGAATATTTAACTATAAATTTGATTTTGATTAATAATTATGTTCTTGTAAACTTTCCTTTCTTAGGCAATGGTTCCCTTGATTTCGGTTATTGATTGTTAGATAAGATATTTGTGAATCTTTACTTGATCAGTTAGATATGTTATGATTATCATAACTGGTATAATCTGTTATTTGTATATGTATGTAATTTGATGATTTTTCTTTTTTTGTATATTGCATAATATATATAATGTATATATATTTGTATATGACTATAGGGTATTTATAGCGATTCTTGAAGATTAGGATGGATCCTGATCTATCATTCTTGATATGTAGATCTTGAACTAGAGTTTATGAAACGAGGTTTATTTAATAATTTATACTTCTGTAGAAAATTCTTAGCTTCCAGCATGATAGGATAGCTACCACGTTTTACAATATTTTTTATTATTTAATTACACATAGAATTTTTTTACTGTAATATTGGATCTTGAATGTATTGGTGCTCTTTATGTGATTTTGTTATAATATTTAGAGAAGGTTATCTCTATCTATCTTAATCGAAAGTTAACTAGACTTATGAGAAGGTTATCTCTATCTACCTTAAGTGAAAGTTAACTAGACTTATACTAAAATACATTATGAGGATAGTTTAGTAGGAATAATTTATAGACATTTAAATAACTAAAAGAAATGAGTGTTGAAATTCGAATCCATAGTAGAGAATGAATACCTAGATTTAAAGTAGTTGCACTCAAAAATTACTAAATGTTATAATAGTACACAATACTAGCAATATTTGATACATGTATGGATTCCTGATCTAAGATACATTAATAATTAAATCTAGTATTTTACACACATGAATAAAATACATAAACAAAGATCTATATTTGTTAACATAATAGGAAAGAGTATTGAACTGTAACAAATCTACATTCTATTTTTACACATAATAGATATTTTTCCTATACATATGAATTAAACATTTATGCCTAAAGAATATAGTTGCAATCCAATCCAAAGTTAAAATAAACATCCTACTGTAACTAGATTTAATAATAAGCAATAGAATCAGAACCTAGCAACACTGCCAGGAAAAAAAAATGGAATAGTCGTTCCTCCCAACCAGCTCCTAAAGCATCCAAATCACTTTATCCAAAACCCCCAAGCATGATCGATGAACAACAACAACAAAATCCACTTAATGCACCATCTCTTGCATTATCAGATTCAATACTTGTCCAATTCTAGCCTCCTGCTTGCTAATGGACATACTACTATATAGTATTTTTCCTAGGACTTGGTCATTTATGAGCCTTCTTCTCTTTAGTAGTCAAAAATTATTTGTGACCTGATTGTAGGGAATATGCCTCATGTACCTTGAGTTCTCACTTAGCAGATACAACCACTTGTCTTTTCCTCTTATGGGTCAATAAACAATATTCAACAACTATTTCATTTATGCCCCCTCTAGTATATTTTATTAACAAAAGAATAATCCATTACATTTGTTTTATTTTTTACTTTCTATCAAAAATATTTAAAATAATAAAATAAAATATTCTAGCAGAAGTTTAATAATAAATTATTAAATCTTGGTGTATTACATACACCACCCCTTCGAAGATAACACCGTCCTCATTGTTATTAAATTTTTGATTTATTCTTCCATTTCTTCATCTTGTAATAGGATTGGATATTCCTCCCGCATATCACTTTCCAATTCCCAAGTGGATTTTTCTAGACTAAGGTGCTTCCATTGCACCTTGACTTGTCTGATGATACAGTTCTGGAGTAAAATTTCTCTCCTGTCGAGAATACACTCTGTTTCCATCTGTAACTCTCCTTCAGGTTCCACCTGTATACCATTCCAATCGATCACATGTGTAGGATCATGAATATATTTCTTCAAAATGGAAACGTGAAAAACTTTATGTACTTTAACAGTAGGTGGTAGGGCTAACTTGTATGCCATCGACCCAAATTTAGCCAAAATTTCAAATGGCCCATAATACCTGGGTGTCAACTTTGAATACTTTTCCAATCTCAAAGACATTTTCTTGGGATTTACCTTTATATACACATGCCCACCTACCTGAAACTCTCTAGGAGTTCTTTTTAGGTCAACATAACTTTTCTTCATGTGTTGGGAAACCTTCAAATTTTGTTGTACTTGTTTCATGGTTAGTTCCATATCCTTCAACAATTCAGGTCCTAACATTAACCTATCATCTCAACTACTCCAAAAAATTCGAGTATTACATTTTCGTCCATATAGAATTTCAAAATGACTCATACTTGCTGACACTTGAAAATTATTATTTTAAGCAGATTCTACTAAGTGTAAGTAGTGTTCCCACTTACCTGGTTTGTCCATTAAATACATTCTTATAATGTCTTCTAGGAATTGGTTTACCATTTCACTCTTCCCATCCATTTACAGATGATACGCAGTACTGAAGGTCAACTGTGTTCCTCACCCTTTAAACAAATATTTCTAGAAATTTCCTGTAAATTTTACATCTCTGTTTGATATGATTACCTTTGGTACACCATATAAGCTGAAAATATCATTCATAAAAATATCTGCAATGTTAAAAACCTTAGAAGTATATTTTATAGGAATAAAATGATCTTCTTTATTTAACTTATCGACTACGACCATGATTGAGTCATGCTTCTTGAAAGTTTTAGGTAGACCTGTTATAAAATTCATGCTAATTATTTCCCACTTCTATTACGGGATGGGTAGATGTTGCAAAATCCCTATAGAATGTCGGTGTTCTTCCTTTACTTGCTGGCATTTGATGCAACAAGCTAAGTACTTTTCTACCTCTTTCTTCATGTTAGGACAAAAGAAGTCCTTTTTGATCATGGTGATTATCTTTTGGTATCCAAGATGTCCTGAATAAGGGCGTTTGTGTAATTCATTCATAACAATTAATTTTATTTTTGTTGTATTTGGTATGTACAACTTGTTTTTATGTAGTAATAATCCTCTTCTATTCAGGCTAAAATCTGTTTTTATCTTGTTCTTTTCATTTTCAGCATTCATTTCTTTTAAATTTTGGTATTCTTTATCATAATTTTCTGCATTTAAGATCTGATTTTCCAGATATGATTCGTAAATGTTGCTTGCAAATAGTAAATTTACGTGACGACTCAAAGCATATCCAACTTTGTTTTATTTTCCCTTTATGCATTTTATTTGGAAGTCATATGCGCTTAAGAATGATAGCCACCTAACATGTCTAGCATTTAGATTTTGTTGGTCAAATAAGTATTTTAAGCTTTTGTTATCTGACATTAGAATTTTTTTTATTTTGATGAGGTAGTGTTTCCACATCTTTAATGCATGTATAATTGCAGCAATTTCTAAGTTGTGTGTAGCATAATTATTTTCATGTTCTTTTAGTTTTCTAGATTCATAAGCCACGACTTAATTCTCTTGAATTAACACACTACCTAATCCTTCCTTACAAGCATCGATGCATATGAAAAAATCCTTGAAAGGATCAACAATTTTTAAGATAGGTGCGGTAGTTAATATATGTTTTAATTTATTAAAAATTTCCATACACTTTTCAGTCCAATCAAACTTTTTATCTTTTTTCTACAGTGAAGTTATGGGGTAGGCTATCTTGGAAAATCCTTCTATGAACTTTTGATAATAACCTGTAATCCCCATGAACAATCTTATGTTTGTTACAGTTTTAGGAACTGGACATTCAGTGACGGCCTTAATCTTGTCGTGGTCGGCAAATATTCCATCTTTGGACATTACATGTCCTAGATATTGAATCTTGTCTTTAAAGAAGTTGCATTTGATAAACTTACCAAACATTTGTTGTTCTCTTAATAGTTGTAAAATTATCTTTAGATGTTCTTCATGTTCTAGTTTATTCTTTGAGTAGATCAGTATGTAGTCAATGAAGACGACTACAAATTTATCTAGATAGTTAGTTAGAATACTATTCCTTAAGCGCATAAAGGTTGCAGTTGTGTTTGTTAACCCAAAAGGAATTATGAAAAATTCATAATGGCCATAACAGGTCCTAAAAGAATTTTTAAAGATGTCTTCATCTTTGATCAACACCTGATGGTATCTAGAACTTAGATCTATCTTAGAAAAAATTGTTGCCTTGCGGAACTGATCGAACATATCATTTATCTGGGGTAAATAATATCGAGTTTTAAGAGTCGTCTTATTTGGTTGTCGATAATTTATGCACAATATCAAGGTTCTATCTTTCTTCTTTACGAATAAGACCGGTGCTCCCTAAGGGGAAAGACTAGGTCAAATATACTTCTTGTCAAGTAATTCTTGTAATTGTGATTTGAGTTATGTAATCTCTATTATGTTCACTAGGTAAGGAGCTGTCGATGCTGGTACCACTTCAAGTGCCATATCGATTGTAAAGTCTATGTCTCTTTTCGGAGGTAGTCCACGGGCTTCTTCTGGAAAGATGTCTTTAAAATCCTTTAAGATAGGTATATATTATTTTTTAAGTTTTTTCTCATTATCTTTGTCGTCCATTACATAAACAAAAAATACTTCACATCCCTTACATACAAACATTTTAAATTGTAGAGCAGAGATCTCTCTCATTGCAACCTTTCTAGGAATTCCTTCAACTTTAATTGTGTTTCCAGTATCATCTATGCATGTAAAGGTTTTGTCACAACAATTCAACATTACTCAGTGTTTTTTTAGCCAATCCATTCCTATCATCATCTGATAGGAACCTAATGGTAAAATATTCAGATTAGCATGTGTATTAAAATCATTCATTAATATTTCACAACCTTTTACATAACTAGTGGCTTTATGTTTAATACCTATGGCTACCTATACCAGCCATGAATTCTCAATTTTTTTGGTACCAATTTACATAATCAAACAATCCTAGGTGATGCATAAATCAAACTTGCACCTGGATCATTTAGTATGGAAATGGGTTGACTTTTTATCATACCTTCAATCTTACTTAACCATTGAAGTTTGATGGTCCACTTATCTATTATCCAATGCAACATTGATTCTGGGCATACTTCTTTCCATTTCTCCCACTGTAAAAACTTCCTAGCGCTAGGATTAAATAATCCTCCCTTGTCCATATATAGTCTATTTGATCATCTTTCCTAACTTAGGATTCATTTGGGTGAGTTTGGTGCCACCATGGTATTGGTCCCACTAGTGCCATTGCTGTCACTAATGCCATTTGGTGCCACCAGTGCCAATCCCTACATTCTAGGATCCACTTTGATTGTCTCCACCATCCTCCATCAATTGGTTGTGGTAGCTAGGAAGTTATGCTGAGTCAAACTCTAGTTACAATCAGTTAGACCACTCTCAGTTAGTTTAGCGCCAGTTTTGCATGGATGCATGGGGAAGTGGCACCTTTTTCCATCTACCTCGTCAGTTTAACTAGTTTAACTAGTTTATGTGATTATATAATTATTTAGACATCAGGAGTTAGACTAGTGGCTCCTATGCAGTGACTAGTGGCTCGCCGTATGTACTAATTTCAATTAAATATATACAATCTATGGTACATAATTACCTTCCCCCTCTAGGACAATAATTTTTTAGAAATATCCCATTGACAGGGCCTCCTTTTAGCTGATTCCCATCCTGATGTTGCAAAACAAATGCATTATCACCGCTGTAATATGTAATAATGTATGGTCCCCTCCACATGTAATCAAATTTCCATGCTTGTCTTCTTTTGGTGCATCCCATTTTAATACCAAGTCATCAATCTGAAAAATTTTACTCCTTCACCCTTTTGTCAAAAGTATTTTTAACCTTCTCCTGATGTACCTGTACCCTACCATAAACCTTATTTCTTATCTCATTTAATTCAATTATTTGATTGATCCTTCTCTCCATGTGATTAGGCTCATCATCTTGTTCCTCTAACAACTTCCTGACAGGAAGACCCAAAGATGCTGGAAAAATTACCTCTACTCCATAAACTAACTGAAATTGTGACATGCGAATTGCTCTTTTAGTACTGGATCTATTTTCCCACTAAGAACATTGCAATTTAGTATGCTAATATATTTTATTTTCCTCTAACAACTTCTTTATTATCTTTACTAGACTCTTATAGGAACACTCTGCAAGCCCATTTCCCTGAGGGTAGTCTGAAGTAGAATGATTCAAATTAATATGGTAATTATGATGGAAACTAATCATTTTCTTTGAATTGAATGCAAGAGCATTGTCTGTTACAATCCTCTTTGGACACCCAAACCTTGACAAGATGTTGTTTTTTAAGAAATCCATAATTACAGCATCGATAACTCTTCTAGTTTGTATAGCTCCAATCCATTTGGTAAAATAATATGTTGCTGTAAGAATCCACTTGTGTTAACTAGAATAATTTGGGTTGATTTCTCCAATGACATCCAACACCCATTGTTGAAAAGGTGCTTCCATTGAGATGGGATTTAGAGGCAATGGCAGCAACTTTCTTTTCCCTTCAAAAATTTGACATTGATGACATGTAGTGGTTTCTTTATATACATCAAAAAATATAGAAGGCCAATAGAAACCAACCCTCAATATTTTGTTAAATTTTACCTTCCAAGAATGGTGTCCCACACAAACCCCCTCATGGAATTATTTCATGGTGTGTTGGGCCTCATTTTCCAACAAGAAGTTCAACAAAATCCCTCCTGGATCCTTCCAATACAAATATTGATTCATGATATAGAATTTTGATGCCTTTAACTTGACCGATATATCCCTTGGTTTTCTTAATACAGGAGGAGTCTGCAAGTTTTGCAATACATATACAATGTCACTATACCATGGAGATAAAGAAAAATCTGATATCACCTACAATTCTGGTTCTGGATTATTGGAGGAACTAGACAAAAAATTCAGCTACAAGGATTCACAATTTGAATATGTCATCAGTTTAGCCAGTCCTTATCCTTTCGCCACCTTTTTAGGTTTAATCTAAAAATCATATTCTAGCAGCACTGCAATCCATTTAGCCCTTTTTCCCTCTGGATCAGGTTTTGTAAGGATACTTTTTACCACATTTCTCGAAGCATAAGCCACAATACAAGAATGAAGAATATACACCCTAAAATATTTCAATTACTTCACCAAGGAATAGGCTTGTTTCTCCATAATTTCATACCTCAATTCTCCACCTCTCAACACTTTGCTGAAGAAAGAAATAGGCTTCTCATCATTATGTCTATTCTTTTTCAATAGAACTCAAGCAATGGTATGTTTAGAAGAAGATGAAAATACCAAAAAATCTTTTGAAAAAATAGGACTTACCAAAACTGGTGCTTTAGTAATGGCTCTCTTAATATCTTTGAAATATTTTCTAGCATCTACTATCCAATTAATCTCATTATATTTTCTCAACATATTTTTTATACTTCTCATAATTTCAACAAAACTTCGTATAAACCTTCTTACAAAATTCACCCGTCCAATGAAAGACTGTGCCTCCTTTTTATTCCTAGGCTCTTCAATTTTTAGGATAAAATTTACTCTATCAGGGTCAATTATGATTCCTTCTTTATATATAATATGCCCCAATAGTTTTCCCTCTAAAGAAAAATTTGACTTCTTGGGATTAAGGGAAATTCCATACCTTCTGCATTTAAAAAATACCTTCTCCAAATGCTTCACATGGTCCATGTTAGATTTAGAAAACATTGTTATATCATTCATATAAATAACTATGAATTTATCCTTTTCTTTAGCAAAATCAATATCCATGGCTCTTTGAAAGGTTGCTCCTGCATTCATCAACCCAAAAGGCATCTTGGCATACATGAAAGTACCCCAAGGTGTAGTAAAAGTAGTTTTTTCTTGATCATCTAGAAGAAATTTTACTTGATTATATCTATAGAAACCATCCATGGTAGAAATTATCTCTGCTCCTACCATTTTCTGCAAAATATGGTCCATTTTAGGTAGAGGATAGTTATCTTTTAGCGATACTTTATTCAAGTTTATGAAATCAACACAAATCTTGATCTCACCATTTTTCTTTTGACTGGTACCAAATTTGCTACCCATTTAGAGAATCTAAGAGTAACAATGATCTTTGCATCAAACTATTTTTTACTTCTTTTACTATCAGAGGCAGTAACATAGGATTTATCCTTCTTAACTTCTGTCTAAATGGATTTTCCCCAGGTTTGATAGGAATAGTGTGTTGTATTATAGAAGTATCATATTCCTTCAAATCCTCATAACTCCATGCAAACAAATCCACATATTTTTCCATGAGATGAATTTATTTTTCTTTTTTCAGCCATAGGCATATTTTTAGACAGCTTTACAATTATGGGCACATCTTCAGTTCTTATGTTTTGGTCTTCAATATCATTTCCAGCAGGATGAACTTTTGGATTTTTCACAACATCATGCTCATCAAACAATTTTTCAAGAGGAATTAGACCCTTTGGGATATAATTAATTTTCAGTTGTACTATGTCTTTTCCTCTGATTTCATTTTTCAGCTTTTTATTTTCAACCTATTCATCACCGAACTATACGCTTTCATGGATTTACTGTATTTAAATTTTCTGTATCTATTTGAGTATTTACAAACTCATTTGACATTTCCAAAAACCTTTTTATTTGCATATCATCCTCAAATACTTGCCAATATTTGGAATTATCTGGAATGGAAGGTCTATGTACAACTACTATTTTATATTTCTTTTTTGAATATATGGGAACCTTGAAATTCCCAGCAGTGGTAGCAAGTGAATCTGCCGCTTGATTCTCTCTTCTGGGAACAAATCTTACTCTATGATCTGTGAAAAAAATACCCAACATATCCTAGACTTCATTCCTGTATGCTCTCATCCTTGGATGTTTACTCTGATAGATGTCATTCACTTGGTTAATCACTAACTTAGAATCCCCAAATACATCAATTCTTTTAGCTCCCAACTCTCTTAAATCATTTAATCCTAACAACAGAGCTTCATACTCTGCCACATTATTGGTACATTCAAAAGTTAACTTGTAAGAGTACACTTTGAATTCCCTATTAGGAGGAATTATCCACACACCTACACCAGCTCCCTCTTTGCTGAGAGATCCATCAAAAATCATTTGCCGGAGTCCTTCATTTTGTTTCTTTTCCAATGCCTCATGTCTCCAAGAAAATTATTTATCTTCTTTTATATCAACTACTATGGGTATTTTAGGATCAACATGTGAGTCATGGATGAATATAGAAGACCCCAAATCAATATCTACAACATATATGGGGTGATTTTCAGGTTTATCTTGACTACTCACCACATACTGTTAACAATAAAATTAACACCCTTGAGAGTGTTGGTCTGAAAACATATTTCTATCTCTCCCGCAACATAAAGATCAGATTTTTTGAATAATTGAGAGTTTCAATCTCTCATTTGACCATTCATTCCACCAAGGTAGAAATGTTTGAAGACAAGGTGGATCTATAGAGGCCAAGTCCATGACCACTTGAGGTCCAAACCTAGTTCCTATAACTCACATAGTGGAAAAATGCCTAACATGGGTATTAATTGTCCTGGAAATACTGAAAATCAAGTTTTATGCCTAAAAAGTAGGTAAAGTGGGGTTTTTGAAGGAAATAATAAAAAATATTAAAAAAACCCAAATCCCACATTCATGGTTAAGAGATTGGGTGATCAAATCCCAATCCTATAAAAGGAAGGCATATGAGGTGAATTATGGGAGACAAATTAGAGAGCAAAGACATGGTGGAGGAATTGAGGGCTAGAAATCCATTTTCTACCACAATGTTTTTGGGCATAAAAGGCATGGATGATATAAGAGAAGGTCTAGGCTATGGAGGAGGAAGGCATTTGCAATGGCTGTAATTATTTCTCCATGTTCATTTATTATGAATCAATTCAATCTTCTTAACAATTTTTGTCCAATGTTTTCTCTTCAAAGTTTCATGTTGATGTAGAATTGGTAGGCAATTAGATCTAACCCATATTTTCTCAAAGATAGTTTGGTAGGATAGTAGGAATAATTTTGTGGTGATATTTGCAGGTTTGAAGGAGACTAAAGGAGCTTCAAGGACAACCATTAAGGGACCCCATCAAACAAAAAAGCTGCAAAGAGGTATTATCCTCTCTTCCTCCCCTTCTCAAACTCCTTGAAAGAAGGTTTTATATATTAGGATTATTTTGATAATTGATTTTTTTTCTGTCAAATAGGCGTCACCCACCCTATAGAAGTATGAGAGTATTTGATTGTTTCAGCTGTAGAATAGTCCTAAGGAGCTAAGGTGATCCAGATTTATGCGAAAAATGAAACATAATACACAAATAAACATAGAAACAAATATGCAATGGAAATAAAACTTCATTTCATTAATCAATAACTGAAACTTGTTTACATACTGAATGGAAATAAACTAGCTAGAGTGCTGGTAGCTTATGTATGAGAAGAGATGTGGCAGCTACATGCCTCTGAAATCTATGTTACAATGAGAATCGAAGGCCTATATATTATTGAGAAAAAATGGAAACCCTACACATCCAAAAACCTAACCCTAGGAGGTGAAACACCAGAATGTGGGCCCCGTTGGGTAACTTGGTACATCAATTTCATGGGGTCGTAACTTTAGCATACTACCTTCGTTTGATGTGCATGATACATCGTTAGAAGGATATGTTTAAGGACTACATCCACAAATGGCTAATATTGAGTTTAGAATGGAATCAAATTTTCCTAACCATTCGATTCCAAAAAAACATCGTTTAGGGCCTCAAAATGGCTTCGGAAGTTTAGGACCTAAAAACTGCCAAAAATAGTAAATTGTGCTACAATTAAGGAAACTAGAAAACTGAAAGAAACAATGGTGGGGGTCCAAGTGGAATAGGTGGTTGGCCACCAATATCCTCCTGGATCATTCCTCCCCCCTTAGGAAGCAATGGTCCCCATTGCGTTGAGTTCCTCTATGAGATGAGGAAACTTCTGCTGAACTTGGTCCCTGGTGACCCACTTTCCCTGGTGAAGGAGTTGGCTTTCTTTGACAACTTGATATAGCTAGATCTTCTACTGGTGGGTGTTCTTGATCTGTGTGTCCATAATTCGATCATTTGTGGCTTGTTCCATGCAGTCGGGGTTTAACTCTGTTGGTGTGAGTTGTTCTGCCACATCTGTCCAGTAGAGGTGGAAAGTAAGGCTGAAGGCGGTCCACATTGAAAACTGGGTGTAGAACAAGGAATGGTGGAATATTGAGCTCAAAGGAATTATCCCCAATAGCCTTGGTGATGATGTATGGCCCATATCGGAGCAGGAGAAGCTTGCGGTGGGGTTCAGCGAGGCGCTCCTTCTGCAAATGTAGCCACACTTTGTCTCCCACCTAGAGTTCATGTTGCACCCGATGTTGATCATGTCGCTACTTGTACTTAGCATTGGGTATGTCCAATATGTCATGAACCTATTGGAGAATGTGCTGAATGCACTCAATGAAGCTATTCACCATGGAAAATTCAGATTGGATATGAGTTGAATCAGCCTGAGTAGCTGCAAATGGCATGGCTACGTCAATGGGACATAGTGGCTGGAATCCCAAGCCCACCTGAAAAGGGTTGTGGTTGGTTGAGCTATGGAGGGCCCGATTATAGCTATGTTGTACATAGAGGAAGCTCTCATCCCATGTGCATGGATGCTTTGAGTTGTACATGCTCAAAATGTGTATGATCATCCTGTTGACGACCTCTATTTGGCCATCACTCTGGGGATGGAAAGCTGTGGAATTTGTGAGCTTGGTGTCTAGCATTGACCGTAGGCTAGAACAGAATGTACTAAGGAACCTGCTGTCCTGATCTGATATTATAGACTATGGGGTCCCAAAGTGTACCCACACTTGTTCAAAGAATACTTTAGCAGTGGCTTCTGCTGTGATATTCTTTTTGCAGGCCACCATTATGGCCATCATTGAGAATCTGTCAATGACCACAAACACACAGTCATTGCCGTTCTTAGAAGAAGGAAGGCCTGACATGTAATCCATGGAGATGGATTTCCAAGGTTGACTAGGGGTAGGAAACGGAGTATAGATGCCTTGCTTTTTGATGGATAGTTAACTATTTGTTAACTTACTAATTTTCATAAATAATACTTATAAAATAATAATTATAACATTTAAACTTTTAATAAATAATAATAATTTAATGATCAACTTTTTTTTCATTAGAACAGATTGACGCTTCGTTAGCTAAGGGGCGTGAATGAATAGAAAAGGACACCAAATTAAGAGCCCTGGCCACTAATTTCACCAATGTGAGATCATCCCTTCATTAGTTGCGGACCCATGAATCCCTACCATGAATTTTCTGTAGCTGTCTGAGTACTGCATTTTTTAACTATTAATTTTTTTTTAATGAAGGTGTCCAAGTGTTTTTGAAGACAACTTTGTTTCCCATTTCCCATATAGTGAAAACAAAAAGATATGGTAGGGTTCATGGGTCCGTACCCTTTCATTTCCCCACCAACGCTTTAATATGTTCTCAAGAGCCTCATCCTCATCCGAATTGGAATAAGGATCTATCTTGTGGCTGACTTCTTTCCATACCGTTCCTGCATAATTACATTAAAAAAAAGGTGTGGGCATGTTTCTCCTTCAGCTCTGCATAAAAGGAAAATTCCAGGCCCCTTGAAGCCATGTTTTAGTAGTGATTCCCACATTAAAAGTTTATTATTCATGGCCAACCATAATTTTAAGATGCCTTTGATGGGTTCCTGTAGTTTCCATATTTGAGACCACCACCAACAATTTGTTTGTTGGTACTCAAGTTGAACCGCCGCTTCGTATCCCATCTTAGCTGAGAACTTTCCATCCTTCTTGTTCCATGTCCATATTAGTTTGTCCCTATCCTATGTTAAAAGAATAAAGTTGTTTCCAAGTTGGTTTACATATTTGCTCCATTTTGTTGCTTCATTCTCCTCTAGCCCCAACTCTTGTGCCATTTTCCATACTGTTCCTCTCTGATCCTCTATTCGAGAGCTTGCATCTGCTAGCAATCTGACTCCTCTATCTACTAGTTAAGTGATCAAGTGATCCATTAGTCTAGCCACAAATCTCGTCCTTTAGGGACATTTCTCCCATTACCAATTTTCCATGCTACCCAGTTCCCTATTAGGGTAAATGACAATATGAAAGCTTTCCAAAATACTGATCCTCCTTTGTGTGTGTTTGACCATTTTTCTGAACCATTCTTCAATTGAGGAATTAGGGAAGTATTTAAGTCTCATTGTTCTTCCCCCCAAGGACTCAGGATTCTCAATCATGTGCCACAAGGATTTGGCTACTAGAGCTTTGTTAAAGAGATCAAGATTCTTGATCCCCCAACCTCCTTTGCACTTGAACAGGACTATGGTTGTCCATTTCACTAATGGAATCCCCTCTACTTTCTTACTTGTTGTCCATAAGAAGGACACATTTTTTCCTTATTCTTGATATAATTCCTATAGGTATGCAAGAAATTGAGGCCCAATAGATAGGGATGCTCTACAATACTAATTTCAATAGTACCAAATGCCCTCCTCTTGAAATAAATCTATTGGTCCACATGGAAAACCTATTTTAAATTTCTTTATACTGCCATACCCAATCCTTACATGAGTATGAATTTGGTTTCAATTTAAACAATAGGTACTTGAAACCTTCTGATAGAGGAGCTGCTGAGACTGAGATTATCTCCTTGTCTTGAGTTAGTATTTCCTCTTGAACCTTGTTGTGTGATAGTTTCAATTTTTCCAAATTGATTTCCATCCCTGTTGCGCTCTGATAGTTATCCATAACTTTAACCAAATTTTCCATATTTCCCAAGGTTCATTCTCCAAACATTAACACATCATCTACGAAAAAAACTTGAGTAAGTTCAATCTGATTGTCAATTCTTGCTCCCTTAATCCTCCTTTCTTCCCTGGCATTGTGTATGGTTCTGCTTAGAGCTTCTACTACTAATAAAAAGAGGAAAAAGAAGAAAACCCTGCCTTAGTACTCTTGTTGGGCGAAAGAAATTACAGGGGGAACCATTGATTGGGACCACAAAAGAGGTCAACTTAATACACCCCATAATCCATTCCACCATATCTAATGGCATGCCTATCTTGATTAAGAGAAACTGCAAGAAGGCCCATCTCACTCTATCACAAGCCTTGGATAGATCCACCTTTAAAGCAAAGGATGATTTCTTGTATTTTTGGATGGATTGCATAGCCTCCTGGGCTAAGGATAACACATCATGGATTTTCCTATTGGATAAAAATCCAAATTGTTCTTCTGTTATGAACTGACACATGATAGGTTTTAGTATCAGTGTTATTGTTTTTTCTATGACTTTATAAATAATGTTGCAACAGGAGATTGATCTGAAATCCTCAAAGGTTTCCCCTTTCTGTTTTTTGGGTATGAGATTGATGAAAGTGGCATTCATATCCCCTAAGACCTTTCCAGCCCTTTGATACTCTCTTACCACCTTCAGGCTACCAATATTGAGCAGTTCATAAAAATCAAGAAAGAAATCTAAGGTGAACGCATCAGGGCTAGGGATTTCTTCTTTCTGGAACGAGTGCAGTATTCTGATAAGCTCTTCTTCTGACACTTCTTCCATTAGATTTTGTTTCATCTATTCTGAAATTAAACTAGAGAAGAGATTTAGTACTTCTAATATTTCCTGAATGGGGCACCCTAGAGGATTTGTAAATATTCTCTAGAAATGCTTTTCTGTTGTTGTTGCATTGTCTTTGAATGTTTGTGCTATTCCACCTTCTTCATCCTTGATTTCTAATATGGTGTTGATTTTTTTGTTTTTACCTGCGAGAGGCATGTCTATGGAAGAATTTAGTATTCTTGTCACCATCTTCCAACCAAAGTGCTCTTCTCTTAAGTCTGCACAGTTTATCTTCATCAGCTAGTATTCAGATTCTCTTTTGTTCCTCAACTTTTAAGGATTGAAGTTCTTTTGTAGAGAATATCCCTGTTGTGTTGGAGTTGTAGAGATTTTGGATTTTCTTCTCCAAGTATTTGAGCTCAAATTGTTGTGAATCTCTAAATTTATTCCCCCACTCCTTTGAGAGTTTCTTAATGGTTGATATATTATCCATCATCTGATACATGCAGCTGTCTGAGTACTGCACCTCCAACTGTTTCCAATTTCTCTTAACCATATCCATATAATCTTCATTCTCTATACATACTGGATTGAGCGTGAAATGGGTTGGTGGTTTCTACTTGGGAATAGTGATAGAAAGTGTAATATGCCTATGATATGATAAGCCCCCTGTTTCCACTGCAGTTTTTAACACCAAATGACCCTCGAAGAGTTCTTTAGAGATCAAGAATCTATCCAATCTCTTTGAGATTTCCTGATCTCCAGATCTGTTATTCTTCTAAGTATGTTCCAAACGAATTGGTTGGAGGTATATAAGCTTCTTTTTTTCAAATAAAGAACTAAAAAAGTTGGCTAACGCATCCGACCTTGCATTTTTCTGCCAAACTTGAGCTGTTGACAAAGTTAAATTTAGGTTCCCTACTAGTATCAAGTTCTCCTAATCTAGAGCTCCTGCATTGGCTAGGGTTTCCCAACAAATCCTTATATCATAAAAAGGGCCATATACATTGAGGAAGAAGAAACGAATCCCAGTTTCAGGGTCTTCCATCTATGTTCCAAGAGCATCCTTATAATAAGATTTGGCATAAAAGATTATCTCTGGGCTCTAGGTTGTTAGAAGACCTCCAGAGTGACCTTTTGCATCTATGGTTTCCATCTGTCAATCCTTTAGTATGGCCCCCATTATCTCTTTTTCTCTCTCACCATCAGTCATAGTTTCTTGAATTGCTAGAATTTTAGGTTTTTTTAGTTTTATAATTCGACGGAGGGTTGTTACTTTGGAGGCCCCTCCTATCCCCCTCACATTATAGGACATGACATGTTGATTATATAGTTGTCATTGATGTCAAAGGTGTTCACAAATGACTAAGGAATAACCAACATATATGATGGATGAACCTACTCAGTAAAATACTAAGGTAGTCATGACATGGCATGGCATAGTTGGGCATGTGGCATGCCACATATGATGACATGGAATAAAAATATCAAATGAATGAGGATCAGTTTTGAAAGATCAAGATTGAATGGTGGGCATTGATCCTACACAAGATCCAACGGTTAGGAAATATCCTACAAGTCATATGCGAAAGGAAAGTTGCAGGGAGACAACTTAGGAAAGTTGGTTGGGCATCCTGCATCTCGCAATCTACAAGATCAATGGGCAAGAATGAATCCAAAAAATATTGACGATGCAAAAGGAAATTGCGGAAGTCAAAAAATCAGAAAAAGTGATTCCCATCCCGCATCCCGCAATCCACAAGATCAACGGTAAGGAATGACTTCGCAAAAGATCGATGGCACAAAAGGAAATTGCGGGAGTCCAAAAATCGGAAAAAGTGATTCCGCATCCCGCATCCCACAATTCGCAAGATCAATGTTTAGGAATGAATCCGCAAAAGATCGACGATGCAGAAGGAATATTGTGGAAAAGAGATTGCAGGAAGAAGTTTACGGAAAGTCGAAATCCTGCATCCCGCATCCCACAGTCAGGAGAGATTGAATGGATGACGTTAGTTCCTCTAAATCAAGATTGAGGGTATGAAACTAGTGTTAAGGAAAGACGACTACGGAAAGATATTTGTGGAAAGGATAAAAAGGAACATTGACATCTCGCATCTCGCATCCCGCAAACTAGAAATTGATAGTAAGGAAAAACGGCCGACGAAGATCAACGGTCAGAAATCGTTGTGAGGTAATTTTGATATGCAAAGAGGATTTCAAAGAGGAAATATATAGAACAGATCTACATTCTAGATCGTGCTTGATAGTAGGATCAACGGTTCTGATTAAAACTGGTAAATATCACTGCATAAAGAATTTTGCATTACGAAAATATCAGAGAACGATAAACATGACTACGAAATTATGATATGAGGTTGAGGGAGGAATGAAACGTCAACATTTGGTGAAGGAATGCAATGAATTGAAGAGGTAAGTGTTATTTGGGTGTGTTTGTAAACAAACAATCACGACCCAAATCGAAAAGATGTAGCAATGAAGAGTTGTGTTGGAACGATGAATGTACTAGGTATTTAAATGAATTTTTGTATTTTAATTGAGGTGTCTCTGTTAATAAGTTTAATAGATTCCATAGAGAATAACTTATAGCTATTCCAAAGTATGAATAAAATCATATCAGGGTGGCAAAGTTGTGCTAGGGTAGACCACAGGTCTGCAGGGGGATCGTATCCTCCTTCTAGTCGTAGCTGGAGAACAGGGTGTCGTAGCATCCTTGTCTGTTAAAAATAGATAGAAAATCATAAGGGGTGTTTGATCATTCCATTCTGTAGCTACAGGAAAACCTAGGGTGTATCTTACATCCCTTTTGTTGTTGCAGATAAAACAATTTTGTAAATTCATCTTATTAATGAGTATGAGTTGGTGGTTTTGTCTTTGAGGTTTCCATGATAAAATATGTGCCATAATTGTTGATTATTTTGTGTTTTAGTTTTTAAAAGGTCAATACTGATTCACCCCCCCCTCTCATTATTATGGGATAAACCAACAATTGATATCAAAGTGGGTTCCTTCACAACAACTTAACCACTGGAAGAAAGATCCCATTCAAAGAACACAATGGATAAACAAGAAGGACTGTCCATTAACAAACCTCCACTATTTACCAGAGAGAATTATGCATACTGGAGTGTTAGAATGATATGTCATCTGATATCCCTGGGGTGGAAGGTTTGGGTAGCAATTGAAATAGATCATAACATAGGAAATCAGTACCCTACCGACACAGTAGAACTAGGTCAATATGAAGGCAACGCCAAAGCCCTAAATGCAATCTTAAGTGGCTTAACACAATCAGTATTTACTAAAGTTATGCAATGCACATCTGCTAAACAAGATTTGGATAAATTAAAACTAATCTATGAAGGAGAATATAAAGTCAAAGAATCCAAACTTCAAACATATAGAATTCATTTTTAAATCCTTAACATGAAAGAAGAAGAGAATATTGGTGAATATCTTCTTCATGTTGATGAATTTGTTAATGAGATCAGAGGGCTTGGAGTAAAACTAAAAGAAAAAGTAGTAGTAAGTAAAGTACTAAGAACATTACCAATGAGGTATAACCCAAAAGTATCCACCTTAGAAGAACGAGATGATATTAAAAATATGACAATGGATGAGCTACATGGAATTCTCACTGCATACGAAATGAGAACAAGAAAAAATGGATCTTCAAGAAAGGAAGCATCTTTTAAGTCCACCTTAAAAAATCAATCAAAAAATTAAAATGATGAGGAAGCTCTTTTCATCAGTAAACTTGAGAAAGGGACAGGAAATTACAAGGGAAAATTACCTTTAAAATGTTTTAATAGTGGAAGGATTGGACATTTTTCCTCCAAATGCACCTACACTAAACAAGATGACAATGAAGAAAAGGAAACTTCAAAATTCAAAAGAGGTAAACCAGGAAGCAAGAAAAAACCCTATGGGAACAAGAAAATTGTTTACACCATGGAAGATAGTGAAGTTTCATATGAAAGTGAAGCTGAAGAAATTGAAGTCTTATTTATGGGCCTAGACACTCAAAACACAAATAGTGACTCAGATGTAGAGGGAGAAATGGACCTAAGAGCTGAACTTGTCAGTTCTCTTGAAGAACTTGACAAAAGAAAAAAGAAGAACAAACAATCGAATCTTATCATCAGTCAGTTGGAAGCCCAACTTCTAGAATCCCAAAAAATTGAAAAGGATCTGAACCTTCAGCTCAAACAAAGAATATATGAGTCTAAAAAACTTGCAGAGGAGATCACATAATTCAATAAAAAGCTTGATGAAGGATCCATCAAATCAAAATTTGAGAACAACTCAAGGATTCTAGATGACATTCTGAGTAACCAAAAACCATCAAATGATAAGTCTAGTTTGGGGTTTGTTAAAGAAAAGAATCCAGTAATTGTTTTAGTCACCAATAAAAAAGGAGGTAAGAAAAGTTATGTTGAAATACTGAAGACTCCACCAAAAAGAGAAGTAAACGAGAAATATGGCTTAATTTCTCAAGATAAAAGAAGAAATATTGTAACACCCAAAAGACCAAATAGATATCTACATATCTTTTTAGGTTACTTCTATTCTTGTAATAATTTTGGTCATAATTGGAAAAGGAACAGTTGTTGTCAACAACAAGATCAAAGCAGAAAATGTCCTGCTAGTTGAAAACCTCAAGCCTAATCTTCTCATTGTAAGTCAAACATGTGACCAAGGTTACATTTGCATCTTTGACTCAGAAAAAATGTGAAATAAAAAATAAGAAATCAAGGAATATAGTTGGCATTTCCATGATAAATGTAAACAATGTATACATCTTGGAAAATAAAAACCAAAGATATTTAAGCATGATAGATGAAAGTTGGTTGTGGCACAGAAGGTTGGGACACCTAGGTTTTTACAACCTTGCCAAAATAAATGCAAAAGAAGCTGTAAGAGATCTGCCAAAAATTGTAGCTCCTCTAAACGCAATGTAAACATTGTCAACATGGGAAGCAAACCAGAGCCAGTTTCAAGACTAAGGAACATATGAACTCACATCCTCTGGAAATAGTACACACAGATCTATGTGGACCAACCAAAACTAAAATTATGCAAGGAGATCACTATTTCATGTTCCTCATTGATGATTACACAAGGATGACCTTGGTGGCCTTCCTCAAAGAAAAATCAGAAGCCTTTGAAAAATTTACAATCTTCAAAGCAATGGCTGAAAATTCAATGCATTCTGTGAATATCATGGAATTAAGAGATAGTTTTCAGTTGAAAAAACTCCACAATAGAATGGGGTTATTGAAAGAACAAATAGAACAGTACAAGAAGCTTCCAGAACAATGCTTAATGAAGCAAAATTATCAGATTATTTTTGGAGAGAAACTGTCTACACACTCAACAAAGCATAACTCAGAGTAAAGAAGGATAAGAATCCCTACGAATTATGGTATGGAAGACCTGCATTAGTCAGATATTTTAAAGTATTTGGTAGTAAATGTTACATCAAAAGAAATGAGGATGACGTTGGAAAATTTGACTCTAGGACTGATGAAGGAATCTTTCTGGGATATTCATCCACCAAAAAGGAATATAGATGCTTCAATAAAAAGCTACATAAAATTGTGGAGAGTGTTGATGTAAAAGTAGATGATATAAAACCAAGGAAAGAAGAAGACCTGAAAGATATTAATACAAGTGATAACAAGAAATAAGAATTGTAGAGAGACAAGAGTACTCATAACAAAGAAGAAGACAAAGAGGAGGAAGATACATAGGAATATGAAGAAGACTTCCCTAGACTTGACACTAAAAATCCATCCAGAAGGACACAAAAGGATCATCCATAATCATAGATCACGGGTGATCAAATTGCTGGAGTCAAAACAAGAAGACAACTAAAAGGTGTCGAACAAGCCCTACTATCCATAGTAGAACCAAAGAACTTCATAGAAGCTAGAAAAAATGATGAATGGGTCAAAGCCATGAATGAAGAACTAGATCATATTGAAACAAATGAGACCTGGGAACTTGTCCCAAGACCTAAAGATAAGAACATTGTAAGAACCAAATGGATTTTTAAAAACAAATTCAATCAAGATGGTCAAGTAATAAGGAACAAAGAAAGATTTTTGTGTAAGAGTTATGCCCAAGTAGAAGGTATTGATTTTTAAGAAACTTATGCTCCTGTAGCTCGACTTGAAGTAGTCATAATGTTTTTATCACTGCCATGCCATAAAAACTTCAAGGTATATTAGATGGATTTCAAGTCTGCATTTCTAAATGGTAATTTAGAAGAAGAAGTATATGTTCAACATCCTGAAGGGTTTCTTCTGTCAGATAACAATGACTATGTCTACAAACTGAAGAAGGCTCCCTATGGTCTTAAACAAGCTCCAAGAGCATGGTTTTCAAGACTAGATAGCTACTTAAAACAACAAGGTTTTAAAAGAGGAGCCACTGAAAGTAATATTTATCTAAAAATCGAAGATAAAAACATGATAATTGTTGTTGTCTATGTGGATGATATCATATTTGGAAGCAATATTCAAATCCTAAGTGCATATTTTTCCTCTGAAATGGAGAAAGAATTTGAAATGTCAATGTTGGGTGAATTAACTTTCTTCCTAGGATTGCAAGTTCACCAAACAAATGAAGGAATTTTCATCTCTCAAACTAAGTACATCAAGGATATGTTGAAGAAGTTCAAAATGGAAGATTCCCAAGATGTTGGTACTCCAATGGTCAACGGTTGCAAGTTAAGTAAGGATGATGAATTACTAGAAGTAGATCATACCATGTTTAGATATACGATTGGTAGTCTGCTATATCTAACAACCACAAGACCAAATGTCATGCAAGCTGTCGGATTGGTAGCTAGATTCCAATCATCTCCTAAGGAAACACATGTAACCGCAGTAAAAAGGATTTTCAAATACCTAAAAGGCACTATGGAGTATGGTCTATGGTATCCGAAAGGGCAATACTTTACCCTAAAAGTGTTTACTGATGCATATTGGGTAGGAAGTGTTGACGATCAGAAAAGTACTAGTGGAGCAGCATTTTTTTAGGAAAATGTTTAGTACCATGGTCAAGTAAAAAACAATACTCTATTTCACTTTCTATAGCAGAGGCAGAATATATTGCTGTCACCTCATGTTGCACTCGAGTTATTTGGATGAGACAAACTTTGGAAGATTTACTTGTAAAATATGAACATCCAACAGTGATCAACTGTGATAATACTAGTGCTATAAATATGTCTAAAAATCCTATCATGCATTCCAAGAAAAAACATATGCCAATCAAGTATCACTATCTAAGACAACAGGTTTCTCAAAAAAATTTCAAATTAGAATACATTGACACTAAAGAACAGATTGCTGACATTTTTACCAAACCACTACCTAAAGAATCTTTTGAGCATCTTAGACAAAAAATGGGAGTAATTCCATTTAAAAACACTAAGAGGAAAGAGTTTAGTCTCAGGGGGAGAAATGTTGACAGGGGGAGTTGTCAGATAGAAAGGTTCCTTTTTCATTGTTGTCAAAGGGGGAGAATGTTTAGAGGTTCATAGGTTTCCATCAATGCCAAAGGGAAATATTGTTGAGTATATAGTTGTCATTGATGTCAAAGGTGTTCACAAATGACAAAGGAATAACCAGCGTATATGATGGCTGAACCTACTTAGTAAAAGACTAAGGTAGTCATGGCATGGCATGGCATAGTTGGGCATGTGGCATGCCACATATGATGACATGAAATAAAAAGATCAAGTGAATAAGGATTAGTTTTGAAAGATCAATATCGAATGATGCGCATTGATCTTGCACAAGATCCAACGGTTAGGAAACATTCCGCAAGCCATATGCGGAAGGAAAGTTGCGGGGAGACAACTTAGGAAAGTTGGTTGGGCATCCCACATCCCGCATCCCACAATCCACAAGATCAACGGTCAAGAACGACTCCGAAAAATATCAATGATGCAAAAGGAAACTGTGGATGTCCAAAAATCGAAAAAAGTGATTCCGCATCCCACATGTCGTAATCCGCAAGATCAACGGTTAGGAACGACTCTGCAAAAGATCGACGACGCAAAAGGAAAATGCAGAAGTCCAAAAATAGAAAAAAGCGATTCCACATCCTGCATCCCGCAATTTGTAATATCAATGGTGAGGAACGAATCCGCAAAATATTGACGACGTAGAAGGAATATTGCAGAAAAGAGACTGCAGAAAGTCGAAATCCCACATCTCGCATCCCGCAGTCAGGAGAGATCGAACAACTGACGTTAGTTCCGCTAAATCACGATCGAAAGTGTGGAACTGGTGCTGTGGAAATATGATTGTGGAAAGAAGTTTGTGGAAAGGATAAAAAGGACCATTGACATCCTGCATCCCGCATCCCGCATACTGGAAATTGACAGTCAAGAAAAATGCCTGACGAATATCAACGGTCAGAAATCGTTGTGAGGTAATTTTGATACAGAAAGAGGATTTGAAAGAGGAAATATATAGAACACATCTATGGTCTAGATCATGCTTGACATTAGGATCAATGACTCTGATTAAAACTGGTAAATATCACTGCAAAAGAATTTTGCGTTGCAGAAATATCAGAGAATGATAAACAGGACTGCGAAATTGTGATATGAGGCTGAGGGAGGACTGAAACGTCAACACTTGGTGAAGGAATATGATGAATTGAATAGGTAAGTGTTATTTGGGTGTGTTTGTAAACAAACAATCATGACCCAAATTGAAAAGACACAACAATGAAGAGTTGCGTTGAAATGATGAAGGTACTAGGTATTTAAATGAATTTTTGTGTTCTAATTGAGGTGTCCCTGTTAATAATTTTAATAGATTACAACTATTCCATAGTATGAATAAAATAATATTAGGTTGGGAGGGTGGTGCTAGGGCAGACCACAGGTCTGCAGGGGGGTCGTAGCCTCCTTCCAGTAGTACCTGGAGAACAGGGTGTTGTAGCATCCTTGTATTTTAAAAACAAATAGAAAATCATATGGGGTGTTGTAGCATTCCAGTCTGTAGCTGTAGGAAAAATCTAGGGTGTATCTTACATCCCTTTTGTCGTTATAGATAAAATAATTTTTTAAATTCATATTAATAATGAGTATGAGTTGGTGGTTTACTCTTTGAGCTTTCCATGATAAAATGTGTGTCATAATTGTTGATTATTTTGTGTTTTAGTTTTTAAAAGTTTAATACTGATTCACCCCCCCTCTCAGTATTGTGGGATAAACCAACAGGAAAAGAATCAAGTAACCCTGTTAGGGATTTTTTTCACTCTTAGAGCCTGTCCTATAGTAGCTTGTTTTCCCTCGATAATCTCTCTTGTCGCTTGTATCAGTGCTTTCTTCAAATGAGATTTGTGCCCCACTGCTATTTTAGATATGTGACTGTGGGATAACCCACCTGTCGAGTGCATGTTATCCTCTAGTTTATTCCCTGGCTCAAATCATATCCCCTACTTTCTCCCGAGTTATCCTGTACCATTTTAGACAGTAATTTCGCTTCTTTCGTTTTAACATTTGTTTCGTTTTCAGCTTGTCCTTCAAAACTTTTTCCATAACAGTTTTTGACAAAGAATAATCAGGTAAGGGAATTAAAGGACTATTGTTACCTTGTTTCATCAACGTCGCGCTAGGGTCTTCTATACCATCTCCTTTCTTCTTATTTCCTGTTTTTGGTAGTTGGACACACTTCTCTTCCTCGATTAGTGCACTCATTAAATATTCCACCTTGGTGTTCAGGGGACTATGTTCAAATTCACAGAGTGTGATTTCTGGCTCATCGCTTGTAGTACCCGAATTCTCCACCCACTTCTTCTTTTTCACCCAAATTTTCTTATGAGCTGGCTTGGAGTGATCGCTTACCATCACCTGGAATGATTTTTGGAGGTGGCCAACCTGATGACAGTTGAAGCACCTGAATGGAAGCTTCTAGTAATCAATTCGCTGTATCTAGATTCTCCCATTCATTTTCATTATTATTTCTTCAAACAAACCTTCTCTGGCATCCAATTCTACTAAAATCCGTGTGCATCTTCTGTCCACCTTATTCTCCCAGTCATCTTCAAGCTTGATGAATTTTCCAATTTTGTTCCCTATGGCTTCTAGGATATGCGACTTCCAAAAGACCATCGGTAAACTTGGGAAGATCACCCAAACTTGTTAGGCATTGTGTGGTTCCTTCCTACCATTAAAATTTATGTTCCATTTTCTAAGAATTAATCCTGAAGGTCCCTATTTCCAGCTTTGTCTTTGTAAAAAGGAGTTGTCTTCCTCCTTTTCCAGCTTAATTTAGAACCACACTCTTTGAAGGACGTGAAATTAGGGGTATAACCCAAAACTGGATTCCAAATGCAGGGATGATTTTAGGGGCAAATTATAGCCCATAGGATAATTTTAAGGGGTGGCCAAAAAAAGGTGGGCATATTTTTAATATTAAAATGGTTTTTTTAATTTAATATACTAGCCCATTTCTTATTGCATATATAATTTCCCCAAATTAAATATCCTGTGCAGTTAAACTCTGAAAATTCATAAAATAGAATTTGGCCCACCCATCAATGGGGAAAATCATGACACTCGCCTAGATTTCTTCGGTAATGGAGGTAAAATCGCTAGAAATTTCTAGTTTTGGAGGAGAAATGGAGATGGTTCACCCAGATTGATGGTTGACAGGTTAGACTATTTGGTATTTCGCCCCTGATTTATGGATCTTTGGGTAAACTGGTCAAATTTTGTCCTCAATTTGGGTAAAATGGGCTTAGTTCATCCTTGAATTTGGGGTTTATGGACCCTGGAGCAATTTTACCTTCCCATCTTTTACCAAATCATCCTGAGTCTGTCAATTTGGTCCACATTTGAGAAAAGGATGGAGATTTAGTCATTTTTGTAATCGATTTGGTCAAGAATCCATATTTGGGGATGTTTTTTACCTGTATAATGATGCAAGATTCAGGGCTCAACAATAATCTTGATTTCATGCAAATTTTTTTTTACAGTGGATTCGTGGAAAACAATTTCATAGTGGCTGAATCCTGAATGGAAGATCTCTACATTTGTTCAAGGTTATTTCTATATGCATACTTTACAAGTTAGTTTCTTCTTCTATCTGCAAACTTTTCAGTACATATAGATTATTTAACGTCAGGTCTTTCTACTTTTCTATTTTCTATTTCGATATTTTTGTCTTCACATTTTTACATTTTTACACGTAGCGTATAGGATAGAAAGATAGATAGTTTGGCAGGGATATTCCTCTCTTAATGGTACAAATTATAGTTGTTTATTTTACTCTTCTTCTGTGATTAGATCTTACTCTCTGAATATTAGTATGTGACTGTCGAGGATTATGAAAATCAAATTACTATCTTCCTCCACTCTCCCATGGAACTCAAAGCTTTTCAAGGATTCGACAGCTCCCGCCATAGTTGCGGTAGGTGTTCCAGTAAATATAAAACCACTTGGTCCTAGCTGAAACAAGGGTCCTTAACTACCGGTAGCTAAACCTTATCCTTGACTGCTAGTTCGCTGAGACTAACTATTTTTAACCTGTATAGTTTCTTTTTAAGGATACCACCCTACACATACTATTGTTTATATGGAATTGTTACAACTTTTATTTGTTAGAAAATAGGACAGCAGAGCAATAACACATATATAGTTAAATCATTAAACAAGATGCAAAACACATTAAACACATTACAGAGAGACATAGATATAACGTGGTTCACCCAAACGATGGGCTATTTCCACAAAGAAATTGCTAGTCCTTTTATTATAGTCCAGAAATATGAAGGGATACAGCCTGTAGCAAAACTATTGCACTTCCTCTTCACGCTCTCATAGTCCCTCCCACACAATCATAGAGATTGTTTACAATAAAAAATAATACCATACATAGTCATGTTACAATTCTTTCTTTTATAGGGGAAATGCCATGGGAGAATACTACGGTTAACCCAACACCATGGGTCCGCAAAACTATTGGCCAACACACATCCCATTTTTTTTCTCGGGGGTGCTGCCCCCAAACCCCCGAACCTCGAGGAAGGGGGAATGAATATACAGTACACTTGGGGTACAAAAACAACTGAATAATATCTCTGGATATGGAAGATTAGACTCCACAACCAACATTATTATCTCACATTCCTTCCCGTCCAGGAGAGCTCCTGATTCATACCTATTCCTATTGCCGAGGGAGTGGTGGTTTATTTGATTGAATTTTATATTAGGGTTGAAATTTTATCTACAATATAGGGTCTAAGATGGATCTACCCTTATTTTTTATTACCTTTTATTTTCAATGTCAGTATGGTTTGATCCTTTTGATCATTTTAGCATAGGGAACTATCACTATGGCAGGCCTGGTAGCTAAACTGTGCAATCATGACCTCTATATATTCTGATTAGCATCATATTGCTCTTCATTGAGTTCCTTCCTCTAGATCTATCCCTGGATCCTGATAGGAATCTTTCTAGCTATATTGATAGAGTGTCTAGCATCAAGTGAGGTTCATAATCACATTGCAAGAGGGTTTCCTTCACGTTCTCTAGTTCTAATTGGTTGCAAACACAACTATCCATTCCTACTTGCTAATCTCGATTGTGATAATTGTTTGATCACTACTTTGGATGTGGATATACTCACTATTCCATGGATTTTCCTATTGAAGTTTACATATTTTAAAATGGAACCAACCTTATGTACTAACTCCCTCTTTATACTTTCTATAGGACTGGTTTTCTTCCCACGACTTCCCCTCTCTCCAGAAGCCTCTTTTGCTTCAGAATGAGGAATTACATGAAGGGTAGAGAGATATGGGGTATTGCACTTTGATATACGATCTCGGATCTAAGATAGAATTTGTATTATGTTTCTATGGTTCTAGTCTAGTTTCAAATGAAGCTATAACATCTACCCTTATTGTTTATTACCTTTTATTTTCAACGTTGGTATGGTTTGATCCTTTTGATCAATTTAGCATAGGGAACTATCACTATGGCAGGCTTGGTAGCTAGACTGTGTAATCATGACCTCTATATATTCTGATTAGCATCATATTGATATTCCTCTTCAGTTGGATTAGTTGGTATGGGCCTTGGGGGTTCCCTGTTTCCTATCTATACATTTGAAAAATGCCCCATATTGTGGGGAATCTAAAAGCATAGGAAGTTTAAGTTTTGGAAATGTGTGGATACTAAGTAAAAAAAAGGATAATCATTTTTATTATATTTCCTATTTCAATTACACTATCGGTTGTGGATGGCTAGCCTATGTACATCGTATGGACTCTGGAGGCTTTATTGGGAGACAATAATTTCTTATGGTTGTCAAGTATGTGTGTTTACAGTAAATAAATATTAGGAAAGAGATAATATATTGGCGTGTGAACTTTATGGATGAATTTACAGAGATCCTGTCACTAATCTTTCACTTCTGATATTTTTGTCAAAAAATTAATCTTCTTAATTCCGACATTAGTAGATCATCAATTTACAAATCGTTTGATTCATAGTTATTCCTCTTAGGGGTAAAGAAAATGAATTCTAGTTTGGAAATCCCATCATTGTGTAAGTGTAGCTAGTTCTACCCATCACAAGGACTTGATTATGTGTCCAAATATCACATGTCAGGTGTAGTTTCTATTATTGATGGTGAAGGACATTGTGTTAGACAGGTAGATGGGTAGGCTCATTTGTCCCTTTAATGCAAAAAATGGATGAACGCTAGTGCTTTTGTGTCATGTTGATCTCATTTAAAAGTGGCAAATCAGCCAGCTGACAGTTGATAGCTTTTGAACCTACATCTCCTCACCCGCCCTTGTCTATTGCACCATTGGTCTCGGTGCAAATCTTATACAAGTTATGCTGAATAACCAAACTAGTTGTGTGTTATTCACGCACCTATGCAGAAGGGTTGACACCTACATATCCTTGGGTCGAGGGGAAACAAAAATAGGTTTCTTCTTAGAGGGATATAGCATAATTTACTTTGTGGTTGAGGTAAGTTGAGAATTATTTTGAAACAAATGAGTGTTAGTGCTTGACAGTGGACCTCCTTTTTGCAGTGTGACCCTGTGGATTAGGTTTTTAGAGTGACTATTATAAGTTCATATCCATCCAATTCAAACCAAAGTCCAAAACCGACCATTTCTAAGCTGTTTTTGGCCAAAATAGATCCAGAATGATGGGAGATGAACTGGCTAGTTTACCAAATCTATCTTGAATGGATCAGTTCAAGATTGGTTTCTGACAGAATGGGTCAGTCGATTAGTTTAGGAATTGAGTTCTCCATCCCCAAAAGACTTGCTGGGAAGTATCCCAATCAACCTAAAGAAACAAAACAAAAAAACATGCAAACCCTCCTAAAACCCTAGATACAACTTTATAAAAACTTTAATCCCAACCATGTCATCTAGTTGACCTCCCTATTGGAAGTGTATTGATCTTTCAATATAAATTCTTGAAGTTAATGTAGTAACATTATCTTAAATTTTAACCTTAAAAGTTAATGTAGGACCCCCATTTCAGGATTTCTGGTGATGGAATCAACCTATCAAATTCACATGGAAAACATAAAAAGATCTGGTACATTTTAAGATTTCAACACACTTCAACAATTTTTTACCATCTTAACATATCTACACAACAAACCCTTGTACCCCTTCCTCCACCCCTTGAGATGGGAGCTGGGGCATTCTAATGTTTGAAACCTAGGAAGGAAATAGGATGCTAAATGGTGTCAATTGATTGAAACATATAATCTACTTAGTGATGCCAAGTTTCCAATGAATTGAATCCTTGGCTATAGTATGCCTAATGGTGGCAACTGATTGAAAACTCTAGTATTCCCAGTTGTGCCAACTGATTGAAATTTTTAATATGCCCATTTCCTAATGCTTCCAACTGAATTTAAAACACCAAATAATACCAATTGTCGAAGCCATTCCACAAAAGAAAGAAAATTCAAATTTTTTAGATTCGATTGAGTCGATCTAATTGCTTTCCCTCTCCAAAAGCAACGAATTTACACTTATTTGAGGTCTGTTTTTCGGGTATATTCAACAGTAACATGCATTGAATGTAGGGAGAAACAAGTTGATTACAACAATACATTGCACTTTTTTTTTGGATGAGCTACATCAGATAAATTTTTGAGAAGTTTCTTATCTAATTTCTAAGGATTCCATAGTCCTAAGGTTTGAGAGAGTAAAACATTTTCAAGCTAGTGAAAAGTGAGCTCTTATTTTTTCACTGATGTGAGGTAAATTCATGGGTAAAAAGAGTAGAAATAGATGACAAAAATAAGTGGTGCATTTCTCCTTCCACAGGAGTAGGGAATCAAACCACATATGATTAATGAAGAGAAGAAAACTTGGTTTCTAGTCGTTTCTCCACTTTGGTCTGTTATTGATTGAGATTGAACTCAATGCAACTTACTGAGATTGGATGGGACTTGGTACCTGATCCACATAAATAGGGATTGAACCTATATATGATTGATGAAGTGAAGGAAACTTGGTGTTTAGGGATTTCTCAAGTTTTCTTTTCTATTGATTGAGTTTGAACTCTAGGTATTGAACCTATATATGATTGGTGAAGTGAAGGAAACTTGGTGTCTAGTGTTTTCTATAGTTTGCTTTGCTATTGACTGAGTTTGAATTCATCCTTAATCTTATGTCCATAAGGAAGTTAAACCAACCTCTAAAGGCCCCTTCAAATAAGACTTCTTCAACAAGCTATGTCCACAAATAAGTTGAACCAACAGAGTGATCTCCAGGTAGAAGCGCAACAAATTAAGTGAGTCCATGTACTAGCTTCTAAAGGATTTTTTTTAAAGGAAACTTCCTCAATAAGTAATGTCCACAAAGAAGTTGGAAACCTAAATGCAATCAAGATATGTCCACAAAGTAATCCAATCAAGTTCTAGAAGCTACCAAGAAACAAACATCCAAGGGTATGGCCTCAAATGTGGATTATAGAAGTAACTTCCAAGTAACACGGAATCTCCATGTTAGTTTACCTCCAAATGATAGTCAGATTCTTTTGGATTCATAAAGAAAAACCCAACAAAGGAAAAGGTACAAAAGAAATACCCCAAGGTAGGAAAAAACTCAAATAAAGTATAAACAAGGGCTTCTTTTATGCAATGATACTCCTTTAGATGAAACATCTCACCAATGAAACCTATAAGAGCTTTAAGAGAAATATCAAACAAGCTCTTGTCCTAAATTAGGGTACATTTTGAAAATTTAGGGAAGAAACTCCAAGAGGGTAAGACACCACTCTTCACATGATTTTGTTACAGGCTGCCATTACAAATAACCAGTAGTTGCTATAGGAGAATCATTTTTATGCCAAGAATGCTTAAACTAGTGAAGTTTCATCATTGTTTGTTGCTATTCTAGGGTACAAAGATGAGGTTTTAAGGCTACTTTTGACTGTTGTTACCCTAAAATGTTCTCCTTAGGAGTTGGGGCTTCTTTGTTGTTGTTTTGGTGGCCAAACCAAGATAAACCTAGCCAAAATTGCTGCTCACTATCAACATGTGGTTGTCTGTTGTTGTTCCCCAAAATTTAACTCTATTATGTGTCCAAATCGAACATGATATATGCCTCTTTAACTGTATTATGTGCCCAGAACTGACCTGACATGTGCCTAGGAATTTGATCTATGGTTTTTCATGAGCCCATGATTTCCAAAATGTACCTAGATCTACTCTTTCCACCACTTCTACCCTCAAAAATGTTGTGGTATTAACTATTTAAGACCATTGTAGTTATTGGCTTGTTAGTTTCAGATTTTGGGTTGCTTTAGTTTTTAGTTTTCATACTTTTTGGGTTTCCCTATTACACCAGTCAAAAGATAAGAATACCAAGACCAAAAATACAATCCAAAGGAATCTCAAGAATTCCTAGGAGGTTATTAAGCATCTAAAATTGGAGAATGAAAAACTACAGAGGGGGAATGTTGAGATCAAAAGAAGAATGCACATATTTGTAACAAATCATAATAAACTTTTTTATTTGTCTCATAAGCTTATGAAAGATAATAAGAATATATATAGATAGGGAAGATGTTGGAATGTGAAATGAATCCAAGAAAAGCACATAGTCCAAACAACTTATAGGAGCAGTGTCACAAGTTTGATAGAGCACAATACATATTTTGATGATCAAGGTATAGAATGGTTTCAAGAAGCCATTTCATGAATTTTCCCAAATTTGGAGACAAAGCATGTTTTTGCAGCAAGTTTGTATTATTTTGAAGCTAAAAAGTTACTAAAAAAGTAGCACAAGTTTGGATGTAAGTTACAAGTAACAAGACCACTACAAGAAATTATGAAATTCTATAGAGCCTATCACACATAAATTTGCAAAAGCGCTACAAAATTTCCTGTAGCTTGATTTTTCACATGTGGGTTAGCTACTGGGCCTTAAACCATGTTTTTTTATTATGGAAGTTTATACTTTCTTGCAAAATTTTTTCCTCACCGATTTATTGTCGATCCGAGTCTGGTAAGTATGAGAAATATACATAAATTATCTCTCCTATTATAGCTCTACATGTAAATACTAATAGCAAATCTGTTCAAATAATTGACTTTAACATTTTCTATTCCAATCTTATGTCTAATGACAATGAGAGCACTTTAATGTCAAAAAGAATTTCCACAGTAGAAAATACTATAGATACTGCAAAAGACAGGAACCACTCACTTTTAGAGTTTGTATAAAACTTGTAAGAATTGAAGATCAGCTTGGCAGAAGTGCCTCCACTGAGTCAAAGTACTCACACAAGCATACTAAATGCATAACTTTAAATATCATTCTAAATCATAAAAAGCTACGTTTCCACTCAAACATAAAGTTCTCATTTTAATCACGTTGATATAATCAATGAGGAAACAAAACAGAGAGAATCCCTACATCCTACCATACAACGAAATATTCCCAACATTCCAATGCTTATTATTTATTTCTATAGAAGGGTTGTGGAGGAAGCTGTGTGTGTATGAAAGCATGCAAGTATTTTTACTGTAAAGGATACCTACAATTAACTGTCAATAAAGAGAAAAACAAGATAAATTAGCAGTCAGAATTTCTAGGCTAGGATATTTCCTCAATAATCTCAAGATTAGGATAGAGCCCCACCAACTGACAATGCTTTTCTATGCTAAAAAATGTATACTGCAGATCCAATTTCTTAAGGGTAGAAGCTCTTGGGAATATAGTAGGCATATCAGCTTCCATCATGAAGTTTAGTCCTAGCAATGATGTCAAGTTTGGAGGAAATTTAATCATCTCGGACATATTGATTTCTGCGGGATGATCTTTACTGATGTTAAATGTCCCACCACCAAACTCCTCCAATGCAATTTCCTTATTCAGAACACCTTTCATACCCATTATATCACAGTCACCAGCCTTCAAGGATATTAGTGAGGGCAATTTGTTACTATTAGTGTTGATGTATTTGTAACTTCAGAATGTATTCACTTGTATATCTTATATTGTACCTATATGTTCTTATCGAGAGAATCATTTGTATTTCATTGTACCCTGATGTTCCTATCAAGAGAGTCATTAATATAATAAAGTAATGTAAAGTCATTGATGTTAACCCTCTGTTAATGTAAGTCAGGGAAATAGTCCCCACAATTGAGTTGAGGTTAACTCTCATTGTTGATCAGGGGGGAAAAGTCCCTAAAGTTGTGGGGCACTAGGGTTATTAGAATCTCATAGAGATTCGACCCTGGTAAGTGATTGTCAAGTCGAAAACTCGTATAAATAGAGAGTGAGACTCTCTATTTCAATTACACACTCACCTAGCTATAGTGCATAGGTGAGAGAGAGAACAACTGTTGGAGATCATCTTTCTGTATTTGGGTTTTACTGCTGCCATTGGCGCTCATTCTATCTTTGAGGAAGTTGCAGGGTTTTCTTCTTTATGGTTTCCTTGAGGAAAATCTTTGTGTCTATTGCCTTGTGTGATTGATTGTTGTGCATGTTATTCTCTTAGATAAGATCCTAAGATCATATTGCATAAATGATAAAAATATAACATGGTATCAAAGCTAACCTGAGAAGAAGACACTGTGCAGCTATAGAAGCTAGGGATTCTTAATTTTTGGGTCTCTCTCCATGAATCATCAGCAAAATTAGGATAGGATAACTCTCCATTGAAGGGCACTTCTTTCTGTCGAAGCAGAATTTGATTCTGGGCATTTTCAGTTTTTGACCTACCACTGCAGCGACAATTAGGGATTTTCACAAAAGTGGAATTTTTGAGTGATCCCAACATAGGATAGCTATCCTCCTCAAAATTGAAATTTAGAGACCAAGGTCAAAAATTTTGGTTGGGTAAAACTCCAGGAAATTCAAACCCTAATTTGACCCCAGACTTGAAAAACCCTAAAATACTAAAACTGGTAGTTTTGGTACATTCGCAATATCTCGAGATTGGAGAAGGATCCGAAGTCCAAATTTTTACAGGACAAAGAAAAAACGTTTCTAAACACTTCATAAATATTTTAGCCTCAAATTCGCTATATTCTGGGAGATATGATTCCTCCTGATCAGGGTTCCAGCCTCTTCCAGGATTCATCCCTAAACAGGACACCTAGGGAGAATTGCTATATCTTGGGATGAAAAGGTCCAAATGAAATTTTGAAAGATGTTCCATATAGAGCACAAACTCTAGTTTCTGTGGTAAAATTTTGAGACTTGGATGATGAAACAGTGACACATGGAAGTCTATACAAGTTTGCTATGCGGAACAGTCCTACAATTAGTCACCTTGGGAAAACTCTCATAAGTCAAAATTTGTGAAACTAATTCTGATCAAACTTGTGGTGTTAGAAAGAGGACATAAGAGGATACTGTAATGCGAAATTTCATATACAGGGGAGGATTAATTTCGGAGATACTACATAAAGAATATCAAACATTTCTGTAGAAGAATTTAGAAAACTAGGGCTTCTTGTTCCAGGAGCTTCCCTCCACTATTTTCAGAAAAGGAGTAAATTTGACAACTCACCTTGAAGAGGTCCATATTTCTATACAATCAAATCATAAATATTCCAAGTTTTGGAAATTAGGGTTTCTCTGATAAACCCTAGATCAGCCAGATCCAGAACGAGGACGGACACCTCAAATCGGTAAGATCTAAGCTTTTGGAGGTTCTCATTTAAAAATGACCTATCACACTAGCTTGATGACAAGCTTGGTGAAGCTGAAAACTTCCGAGCATGGAAGTATAAGTTTTCACTAGTTCTTGAAGAAAATGAATTAGAGAGGTTCCAACTCTAGAGGGAGATGAGGCTGAGGCCTTACACAAGAAGAAATTGGTCAAGGCCAAGAGGATTATTGTTGATTCTATCAAAACAAGTGTCTTCCCTAAAGAAACCTAAAGAGATGTTTGATTCATTGACCAAGCTATTTGAAGGGAAGAATATAAATCAGAACAAGTATAGGAACTCCATGATCCTTGAAGAAATTGACTTGGATCTTTATTTCAGTAAGAAAGGTCTAGGAGACAAAGGGAGATGAGGCTAAGGATAGAGCCATGAGAATCATTCCATATTCTATTAAAGATCATCTCATCCCTCATGTGTCATCCTTGAAGACACCAAAAGGGATTTTTCAATGCTATGATGAAGAAATTGAATAAGAATAAGATATTTCTATAACCACCTTGAATGGTCTCCCAGGATCATGGGATTCATTCATTCGATGAATGTGTGGCATAAGGAAGTGATTAATTTCAGTATGCTTTGGGAAGAGTGCACACAAGAAGAAGCTTGGCTCATAATAAGAGAAAGGGAATATGGGAGCAACTGAAGATTAAGTGCTCACGATTCAAAGAAGATCCCTCAAGTGATGAGGAATATGAAGAACTCAATTTTTGAATAACCTCTTATCCATCTTAGCATTTGGATAAGAAATGATGCTGCTATGAATGAAGAAGATGATGGAGATGAAGGCTCAAGAAGGAGTCTAACCACAAAAAAAATAAAGATAAGTATTCAATTGTTATTTCATGCTATTATTTGGTTATGCATTTGTTTATATTTAGTTGAGGCGTTATGCATGATAGAATGCCTGCATTAATGACAGTATACTACTAATATGCATGTGATGGGTAAGTATACCATTGTGCTATACAACTCTCCATTTCTAATTATCTATAATGAAACCTCTTTGCTGACATATTGGATTAGTGCACAATCTCAATGATGTCATGGTAGAAATGGAAGGCATCTAGAAAGTTTCCGTGAGATATAGATGAATGTTGTATTGGCTAAAATAGTTGCATAATTATATCATTATGCATAAGAATTTTCCATTATGAATATACTTTATAAAAATTTTCTAACCATATGATTGGTGCATTTGACATGTAGGAAATATCTCGTACAATTTCCTACAAGAAAAGAAGGATGAAACTTGTTCCAAAGAACAAGTGATGATAGTTTGAGAAATAATCCAAGATGAAGAATAATATGACGATACTTTCAAAGAAAGAAGAGGTATTAGACACATTGCAGTTATGTGACACTGTTGAGCAGCATCATTGATGCAGAACCTTCCAGCTATGAATAAATAGCCAAGAAGAAAGGGAAAGATTGCACCCGTTCGAGAAGAATGATGTCTAGGATGCGGTATTGAGACATGAAGGGAATTTCGTAATATCTTCCATATGGATCTATAAGATCCAGCATGCAGTAGATGGCAACATTGTGGGATACAAGGAAAGATTCATAGCATGAGGCTTCTCATGGAAAGAAGGCATGGACTACGAAGAGACACTTGAAGCTACTAGAAGTTTGACAAGCAGACTCATGTGTGAAAAAGAAGGCCTTGTACAAGCTCAGAAGACATTCATGGGATAACACATAAATGAGGAGCTTGGAGATCACCTAGAGTAATGAAGATCTTAATATTTGCTACAAGTTTAAAGATGAAATCCTTTAGAGGATGAAAAGCTCACAGATGGGTGCCAGAAGAAATTTTGAAAAGGTTAAAGATAGAGGATCTTGGTATCCAGTGACCCTAGATGGATATAGAGAATATTAGTAGAAGAGGAAGCTACTTGTCACTCTAGTACATAATGTTTCAAAAGGCAGAGGGAGAATGATGCTCCGCTTTAGAGGGAGTGACTGCAGAAGGTCCTGAGGTTCGACATGATACAACAGGATGGACATATTATTGATGGCTCTAGGATTTACTGAGAGTAAAGCAGATTCCAACCTTTGCTTCAAGGTTGAAGGCAAAAGACCAGTGATGCTCCTATTATAGGTCAATGACCTATTCCTGATAGGAAAAGAGGAACTCATTAAATATGAAAGAAGGAGACTTGCTTCCAAGTTTGGTTGAAGGAACTTGGGAATGACGCACTACTTTCTAGGCATGGAGGTGTGGAAGAATGTAGATGGAGCCTCCCTTGGAAAAGGGAAGTATGCAGTGGAGATCCTAAAGATGTTTGGGAATGTGGACTGCCAGGCCATGACCACACCTATGGCATCAAACCTGAAGCTATTAAGTGTTGCTTCATCAGAGTTGGTTGATGCTACGATGTATTGTCATATGATTGGGTCCTTTATGTACCTGACTAATATGAGACGAAATATTTTCTTTGTTGTGAACACATTGAGCCAGTTCCTAATGGATCCGAGACATGTTCACCTCATGATTTCAAATCATGCAGTGAGGTACCTGAATGGTACAGTTGATTATGGGCTCAAGTATGAGGTGAATCAGAAGATTAACTTGGAGGGTTATGTTGATTCAAATTGGGAAGTAAGTTCCATAATAGGAAGAGCACTTCGGGGTGCTACTTTAGTATGGAATCAGGTGTTATCTCTTGGTTTAGTAGGAAACAATCCTGCATGGTACTGAGTACAACCGAAGCAGAGTATGTCATAGCTTATTTGGCTAGTTGTGAGGTAGTGTTGCTGAGGAAGCTACTATCTAATTTTTTTGATCTCTAGTTGGATGCTACTTGTATATATTGCGACAAATAGAGTTTTGTGAAGTTGTCAAAGAAGCCGGTGTTCCATGACAAGTTGAAGCATATCGAGATTAAAATAACTATATCAGGTATATGGTGCAAAGAGGAGAAGTGAATCTCCAGTATGTTGCAACAGATGAGCAGATAGATGCCATTGGATAGAGTAAAGTTTGATTACTTCAGGGAGAAGCTTGGTGTTCTCCAGATCAAGGTTTTTTCCAAGGGGAAGTGATGAGTCCATGTGGCTTTCTGACATGGTGGTAGGCTAGGCCTCCCATGGCTAGATGTAAGTGCAGATACTTTTTGACATGGTGGCAGGCTGGGCCTCCAATGGTTAGATGTAAGTGTAGAGCCTTTCTGACATGGTGGCAGGATAGGCTTCCCATGGTCATATGTAAGTTCAAATCCTTTCTAACATGGTGGTAGGATGGGCCTCCCATGGTCATATGTAAGTGCAGAGCCTTTTTGAAATGGTGGCAGGCTAGGCCTCCCATGGTAAAATGTAAGTGCAGAGCCTTTCTGACATGGTGGTAGGCGAGGCCTCTCATGGTCGGATGTAAGTGTTGATCCTTTCTGACATAGTGGAAGGCTAGGCCTCCCATGGTAGGATGTGAGTGTTGGGTCTTTCTGGTCGGATGTGAGTGTTGGTCCTTTCTGACATGGTGTTAGGTTGTGCCTCCCATGGTTAGATGTGAGTGCTAGGCCTTTCTAACATGGTGGCAGGTTGGGCCTCCCATGGTCAGATGTGATTTTTGGGCATTCCATTCTGCCATGGATGCTGGATGTGTTCCTCCCATGGTCATATATAAGTGCTAGGCAGGACTTTTTGACATGATGGAATACTGGGCCTCCCATGGTTGGATATAAGCATTGAAGAAGATGAAGACCTACATGGAGGATAGGCCTATAACCAACATGAAAAAGGGTTGGCTCTGTAGAACATCCTGTAACGAGTAGAATTGAGAGATAGAATCATTTGCTCGATATAGCGAGAGTAGTGACGATGATGATGATCCAATGATTATCCAGCTTTGCTGATGATCCAGTGATGATCCAACTTTGATGATGATCCAGTGAAAAATATTTGTGCTGATGAATTGTGTCAACAAAATACCTTCCTAGTTAAGAGGGAGTGTTGACTTATTTGTAAATTCAGAATGTATTCACTTGTATATCTTATATTGTACCCTGATGTTCATATTGGGAGAATCATTTGTATTTCATTGTACCCCAATGTTCCTATCAGGAGAGTCATTAATATAATAAAGTCATGTAAATTCATTGAGTTTAACCCTCCATTGTAAGTCAGGGCAATATTCCCCACAATTGAGTTGAGGTTAACCCTCCTTGTTGATAAGGGGGGGGGGGAAGTCCCCGCAGTTGTGGGGAAATAGGGTTATTAGACTCTCCTAGAGAATTCAGCCCTGGTAAGTGATTGTCAAGTCAGAAACTAGTATAAATAGAGNGGGGAAGTCCCCGCAGTTGTGGGGAAATAGGGTTATTAGACTCTCCTAGAGAATTCAGCCCTGGTAAGTGATTGTCAAGTCAGAAACTAGTATAAATAGAGAGTGATACTCTCTATTTCAAACACACACTCACCTAGCTATAGCGCATAGGTGAGAGAAGAGGAGCTCACACAAGTGAGAGAGAGAGAACAACACTTGGAGATCATATTTTTGTCTTTGGGTTTTACTGCTGCCATTGGTTCTCATTCTATCTCTAAGGAAGTTGTGGGGTTTTCTCCTTTATGGTTTCCCCGAGGAAAATCTTTGTGTCTATTATCTCTTGTGATTGATTGTTATGCATGTTATTCTCTCATATAAGAGCCTAAGATCATATTTCTTAAATGATAAAAATCTAACAATTAGCTCAAGATCACTGATATTTATCATTTCTAATGTTGTCATGTAGAAGTTCAAAACTTCCAAAGAAGAATTGTTAAGACAAAGTTCATGTATCTAGTCCCCACTTTCCTCTTTAATTTTAATCTCATCCAACATTAAGGTCTTAAGAGATCTGCAAATAAAATAGAGTGTTGAGAAAGGTTTTAGTTGAAAAATGTGATAAGAAAGAATAGAAAATTACTCTAGAACTTCTCAAACCAAACAGTCAAGTGAAATTCCAAGTCAATTGCCTAAAAAAGCTCTTTCTTGGTCCTTGTTTAGTTTAGTGAAGTTAACTCTTAAGTTGCTCACAGGCTGTAAATACATACTATGGTTTCAAATTTATCCCCAAATTTGAACATGTATAATTTTTATGATCCTATTCATAGTTGATCAATTCATTATCTTAGAGATACCTCTCTAGGATTTTTATTTTGTACATTCCAGTCAATCATTTTGGGTTGTAGTTTATGTTCAGGTCAAGTACCATATTTTGAGTCCCGGCTTTAAAAGAGAAAGAAATTTGAATTTTGCAAAAAATTACATGCATGTTACTTTGTGGCACTCATTTCCCTCATTTCATGAAACTAAGAGGAGATTGTAGACATCTCCACACTTATCCTTGGCATCTAGTCCCGTACTTGTTAACATCATCTTTTCTTGATCAACTTCATCATTGAGTGCCTTCTTCTCATAGCTCTCTAGTGTCTTTGAATCATATTGTGTACCCATACTTTATTTCTTATGATTCTTTATTAACCTTATTATCTTTATTAGCTAGATGTTAAGCTAGTAGTTATGTGCTTAGAGATTTTAGCGTCGTTCTACAAGTTTCTTTTTCACTCCTACACTATAATTTATGTTCCTGGATGTAATTTATGTTCCTGGATGTACTCCTTAGTCCCATTGACCTAATTTTTATGGTAATTTCTTGTACATCAACAAATAATCTCATCTTATCTTGTTTGTGAATGTTTGCATTAATATTAACAATCATACTACTGCAACTCAAGTTTAACTGTTCATTAGTTGCGACAACAAGCTAGTGTTAGAAAGTGTACATCGGATAGTCTTCTACAATAGCATGACGCACTCAACAAATATGCACAACTTTGATTTCTATGCAACATGATGATATGTGGATGAGGGAACATCAGTAGAATATACTAGGTGGGGTACGCATCTTTATTTATAGGCTTTCAGTCATGATGGCACATGCATGCATGAACTATAAATAGGATTCCTTAAAGTTATACTTAGATTCCAGTTCTATGAGATTGCATGACTTATCTAAGTTAAGAAAAAAAATATTGCATATATTCAAAGTTCAGTTAGGTTTATTGATCAATTTTCTAATTAGCTTCAGTCAAAGTTCAGTTTTGGTTTATTGAGAAATTTCCTAATTAACTTCAATCAAACTTCAGTTAGGTGCATGCATGGAAATAATGGTGCAAATCTCTAGTAGGATGCATGCTTGCATGCCTCAAATAATCTCCAGTTGAGATGTTATTGTGCATGTGTCCAAATTCATGGTACCTACTCTTGTTCCTAGTCTATAAAGGAGAAAGACGAGGTATACATTTATTCATTTCAATATTTTGTTCCGCAGTTAGCAATTTGTTGTGTTCCTATTACAAAATTCATTTTCAGAAGTAATGAAGAGAAGTAAGTTAGTAACAGGTTTTGAAAGTCAATTCATTGTGTTTCCCTTATATATTTTTTATAGTATGTGTTTATAGATTCTAGCATTAATTACAAAAAGTAGGTTTTTTTGTAACTAGGGGAATCAACAACTGGGATGTGGCTGGTACTCCTGTGATACAAAAAGAAGGGGTCCAATCATGTTTTCTACCACTATACCCCTAGGTACACTCACACAGCCTGCAAGCATTGGGCACAAGTAAATCAGGGTGATTTGAAATCATGACCTCCCTTTACAACATGTCCTTCATATCAAGTGAATCGCCAGTTGAGCTACACCCCTGCAGGAATTACAGAAAGTAGTTTGTTGTAGCTTAAAGTTGTATGTTGTTTAGTTTCCTACAGGAATTCTTTTATAGCATAGAATTTGTTTACCATGGTTGAGAAAAACTAAGTTTCTAACATGGTATCAGAGAACGGTTTCTTAAATATTCCAATTTTTTATGTTGGATAGATAAGTTATCTAGTGTAGAGAGTTGTCAAGGGTTCAGTGGGAAGTATGTCTAGGATTCAGTAAGTAAAGTGGATATGTGCCAATTCTCAACATGTGGACATAAAAAGTTGCAAGGTGTGAAACCCTAGTTTATCCAATGAGTAGAGATTGAAGCTGGTTCAGTGGAGTTGCAATGATGGCCATTCCTAGTACATAAGAGTCACTTGTTCGAGGGAGCCTCTAACTTTGTGTTGTGGAAGTTGAGTTGGAGGAATCTCCTAGAAATGGTAGACTAATGGTACCTTGTGGATAAGGTTGTTGCATCACCTATAAATTTCAAAGATCTGGAAGAACACAACTAGAAGCCAATAAATGCAAAGCAAATCTTGTTGTATTTGGTGAATACTCATCTTATCCCTCACATTTCTAGGAAAAATATTACCAAATATGTGTGTGATGCCTTGGGAGTTGGGACCCCTATACCAAAGTGTGAATGTATTTAGGAAGATGATCCTAAGGAACAAAATCACCACGACTTGCATTTGCAAAACATATACAAGGAGGAAGAATCAGAATCTTCATGTTGAGGGAATTAAGTCTTAAGTCATATCCTTTAGGTGTGACAAGCACAATCACTATGCTTCTCAGACTTCACTTTCCTCAAAGGAAGAAGGGGAAGGGCAAGCAACAACAGGAGTTTGTGGGAATTGCAATAGCTTCAAGTGTGAACAAGTCAATTGCTAGGATCGATACTACCTTCACCATGATGTTGTTCCTTTTCATGAACAAAATTTCAAGTGTTTGATGGTATGTGGAAAATTGAGCTTCCAGACATATGACATATACCGACTTACCTTATTTACTAAAAAAAATTCCAATCACTGAACCACTCGCACCACAATCTATCTGAAAAACCTTGCTGAAATCTAGAAGTGCCAACACCGGCTGTTCAATTACCTTATTATCCAAGGTTTAAAAATAACTTGTTGTTGTTGTTCACTGGAAAGCTCCTTTAGTAATACACTCAGTGAGTGGTGCACAAATTCCACTGAATTTCCTGATAACTTATGGTAAAAACTTGCCAAGCCATGGAAACTCCTCACATAAAACGTACATCTGGGTACCAACCAATCCACAATGGCTTTCACCTTTTAAGGATCCATCTTCAACTTTGTTTTGTGGAAGTTGAGTTGGTGGAATCTCTTGGAAATGGTAGACAAATGGTACCTTGTGGAGAAGGTTGTTGCATCACCTAGAAATTTCAAAGATCTGGCAGAACACAACAAGAATCCAATAAATGCAAAGCAAATCTTGTTGGATTTGGTGAACAATCATTTTATCCCTCATATTTCTTGGCAAAATATTACCAAAGATGTGTGTGATGCCTTGGGAGTTGGGACCCCTATACCAAAGTGTGAATGTATTTAGGAAGATGCTCCTAAGGAAAAAAATAACCACTAGTTGCATTTTCAAAACAGATACAAGGAGGAAGAATCAAAATCTTCATTTTGATGGAATTAAGTCTTAAGTCATATCCTTTAGGTTTGATAAGCACAATCACTATGCTTCTCAGAATTTAGTGTCCTCAAAGGAAGAAGGGGAAGGGAAAGCAGCAACAAGAGTTTGTGGGAATTGCAATAGCTTCAAGTGTGAACAAGTCGATTGCTAGGATTGATACTACCTTCACCATGGTGTTGTTCCTTTTCATGAACACGGTTTTAAGTGTTGGATGGTATGTGGACAATTGATCTTCCAAACATATGACTTAAAAGTTCTGATATGAAATTCTCCAGCATGTTTAATGAGTAAGAGGGAGGGATACATGTGTATTTGGGTGATAATGCCACGTACCTTGTGAAGGAATTGTGATCCATATCTTTCTAGATGCATTCAGGGGATTTTCTTAAGGTAAATTTTGTCTTATATGTTCTTGAGTTAACAAAGAGGAGAGTCTTCTTTTCAGTTTCTTGCATGACAGATTTACAGTGTTTGGTTGAGTTTGATGGTCAGCAAGTTACAACTAGAGACTGTAGCCATGGATCTAGTGACGATGCCATGCATATTGTGAAGGAATTGGGCTACATATATTTATAGATGTATTTAGGGGATTTTCTTGAGGTATATTTTGTCTTATATGTTCTTGAGTTAATAGAGAGGAGAACCTTCTTTTAGTTTCTTGCATGACAGATTTACATTGTTTGGATAAGTTTGATGGTCATCAAGTTACAACCAGAGACAAAATCCATGGATCTAGTCAAGTTTTTCTTGAGTATGAAAAGGTGGCCTTTATAGGCTACTCACAGATCCAGTTGAGCAAATAAAGTTGAAAACCATGATGGATAATTGTGTCTGCAGGTTGAGGAGATAGTTAAAGAATCACTATGGAATTAGTGATAGAATCCTTGATTACAGGTGAGGAGAGTATGAAAAAGAGGCAAGATAAAGTTGTTATAGAAGGATTCTCTCAATAAGAGGGAGCTAACCTTGATGAGACTCTTACTCTAGTGGTCAGAGGATTCTCTTAGGCAGAGGGAGTTGACCTGAATTGGCTAATGCATGCACCACCAGTTTTGGATTTCACTATCAACGAGTTTGTACGCATGTTGGGTTTACCGTTTTTCAAAGTCTATTGCAGATTTCGACTTGTTATGTTATTTGTTATCTTTACCCTGTATATAGTCATAGAGATGAGTTCATTATTGTAGAAAATCCTGGACAGTTAATGATATGGTGTGAGAAGATTCTGATCGGTGAAGATGGCATGAAGGACAAAGAATGTTGGCAGGTTCTTGATGCAGTGTTTCCTTGTGCATAAAGTTTTCACCCTGAAGATTCTAAAGAATATTCAAGATACAGAGGGAAGTAGTCATCCCGATTCATTTTTATTTAGTTTTGTTTGTGTCAGGTGATTGACCAAGACCCTAGTAGAGGAGAAGTTCAATATTTCCAAGGAGAAACTTGGATTAGTGGAGAACACTTTCCTCAAAAAAAGGGAGTGTTAGAAAGTGTACATAGGAAATACTTCTGCATCAGCATGACACACTCTGTATATCTGTACAACATTGATTTCCATGAAGCATGATGGCTTGTAGATGAGATCACAGCAGTGGAATAGACTAGAGGGGGGACACATCTTTATAGGCTTCCGACAGTGACTGTCCATGCATACATGTGCCAACTATATATAGGATACAACAAGGATACCCTTAGATTCCTATTCTAGGAGATAATCTGTTGTTTCAAAGTAAAGTATAAAAGGGTACATGCAGTTTCATATGGTAATTTAAGTTTATTAAACAGTTGTCTAATTGTAGCTTAAGTCTAAGTTCAATTAGGCACATGCATGAAGACAAGGGCACCAATCTCTAGGAGGATTCATGCTTGCATACCTCAGATCATCTTCAATTGAGGTGTTGTTGTGCATGTGTCCGGAAACCATATTCATTATACCTACTCTTCTTCCTAGTCTATATAAGGAGAGTGCATGGGTGTTTATAGATTCTAGCATTATTTATGGAGTGTATTTTTGAGTAGCTTTAAGTTTTATTTTGTTTAGTTTCCTGTACGGATTCTTTTAGAGTGCAAAATCTATTTACCATGGTGTGAGAAAATATGACAGCTAAAGCATTGACTAAGCTAGTTTTAGCTAAGACTTCATTATGGTAACTTTGTTGAAGTGATAACTATAAACCAAGCAGATAAACTCAAAAATTTTACAAGTAATAAAAAATTTACAAGATAAAACAAGTAGCCAACTAGCATATGACCACTGTTCATCAGTTGGTATGTTTCAAAATTTTTATACTAAAATTTACGATTTTGATGAGCCATTATGAATTGATATTTCTTCACATATATTATAATGTAAGAATAAAATTAGAGATATATTTTATGTCCATTCATAACTTTGTTGACTTTCTATAGTCCTCCACATGTGAAAGAAGTTAAAACTGACATCAAGTTGGCTCGATAATCTTTTTCATGTCTTTAATGGGACTCAAAACTTGTGTGAAGCACATACAGGAGGATTGAAGATAGTGATAATTCAAATATTGTATGTTTTCAAGTGTTTGGGGAGCTTGAACAATCATCATCTATTTTGTCCAACCATCTCAAAATTATCTCAGAATATAATTATGTCTTGGGAATTTTATCTTCAGTATAACAATATGAATATCTATTTTGTCCAATCATTTCTAGATCTTATTGATCCCGCTCATTCAACTCTCTAAATGGATTAAATTTTTTTAATTTTGAATCTTAAACCCAGTCCAATACGACAAGAATTCTACCTCTTGTGAAATAGAAGTAACTTGTAATTTAACACACTTAAATTATAGTAAGTTCAGAACCTTATTTCCACTCTTGATTTTGATTTTGAGCTGACAAATCTCAGGGATCAAACATAAATATGTGCTGATTAGGCACCCATATTCTCACAGAGGTTTGGCTAGTCAACACAAGCCACTTGGTTCCATGATGAAGCCATTTTTTACTGTGCAGAATAATAAAATCCATGTCTAGGTATTGTTTCACCAGTTCTCATTTGGACCAAGAACCCTCAGCAAAGGGACTATCATCTCTCACATCACTATAGAAAGGGGCATGACATCCAGCCCTATAGGTGGCATAAACTAGGGTTGTAAAACAAGTTGTTCCTCATTCATATCCATATCAAGTGGTGTATCGAGTACCATATCATGTAGAATTACCAACAGCACCATGAGTAGTATGAACAACATCTGTAGCTATAAGATATAAGTATGTATGGTATAAGATCCAATAGTTCTAGCCTATCCACCAATACAAAAGGTATATATCGATAATGTTACCCCTAATTTTTATGGTAATCCTAGTGATTCCTTCACCGGACCTTGTACTTTTAAATCTTGGATGATAGGGGTACTTACTGCTATATCGATAAGGAATATTAGACCTAGCACTTAGCATATTGTTTATGGCCTAACAGTTCCAGAACTGAGTAGGTTTTGTTATGATTGTCTGAAGGATTTGAGTTGCTATACTGGTGACAACATGCAGAAGCACTAGCAATTTAACAACAATTCTACCAGTCAAACAATGAATTTCTTGGTAGAAATAACATGATAAAATGGGTGACAATAATACTTTGGACATCATTTTGTGTATGCATATATCAACGTTCAAGCATAGCATGACCATGCACCTTCTATAGTTGAATAGTCAAATCTAGGCCTAAAACAAATCTATAGCATGTGAGAATCCAATAAGAGAGAGGTTGCTATGATAAGTTTATGGTGGAACCCTCTATTGTTTGTGTGCTCATTTTAATTTGATTTATCATCGTAGGGGACCTCTTGTACCATAAAACTCAGGACTAGCCAGACTTAAAGTTTAGATGATTTTTACTAGTGTTTATGCTTAGAGTTGGGTTTTGATGGTACTTCTACTTTCAATCGCAACCTAGAATTTGCTACCTCTAATCTATATGCATGAAGGTATTAATACTAGGCCTTTTCGGTTTCTATTTTAAGTCATTTCAAGGGTGTTCATCATGTTTCATGTCAAATAGGTGGTTTAATTGAACATTCCAAAGGGCTAAACACTGGCTAATTTATGGTTCTCCTTGCCACATAAAACTCAAAACTAGCCAGACTTATAGTTTAGATGATTTTTACTGCTTTTTATGCTTAGAGTTGTGTTTTGATGCTACTTTTACTTTCAATCTCAATCCAGAATTTGCTATAGCTTGCTGGTCATTTCTTTTCAGTGGTTGCAATATGACTTTTGACAACTATTTGTGCTCAAAACTGCCTAAAAGGTGCCCAGATTTGAGTACTAGGGAATTTTTTTATGGTGGAATTAAACTTAGAATCCAAGATGAAGAGTGTTTACCTCATGAATGATTCCCAAAATTGTTGTAGGTCTCTTTTCAATGTTTTCATGCCTAGAAAGCACCTAGAATTAGGGATTTAAGACTGCTTGTTGCTATTATTCATGCCAATATCTTAAAGTAAATATGACACTCTCGATCTCTACATTGTATGACAATCTCAAAAAATTAAATAAGAAATAAAGTGATTTTCTATATGAAGTCTTTGAGTTGAATAACAGTGAAAATGGAATCTATTAGCTTGTTTTAATCTGATGGAAGAGTAAGTCATCTGTGTAAATATTTATCTTATATGCAATTGAATTTGAGATTAGCAATCGAAATACAAATAATCAATGGGAATCTATAAACATGAGAATTATGTGCGCAAATGCTGAAGGGATTATATGTATAGAATCTATGTTATGTATAGTGATTGATATTATGCTCAACATTGTTACTTTAATTTCTATACATTGTTAGCTTTGTATAACAAAGAAAATATGAAGGATAAGTTTTCTATCTAATGTGTTTTGATGAAGATAGAGAATCCCAGTTTCCTTATTAAAAAGGATAGGATATGCTAAATACATAGAGTCATTTAGTGGATCTTTTAAAAGCTAGGAATTTTGGCTAAATATACAAATGATCATTTGTAAGTTGTATAACTTGGGCTTAGAATTCATTGATATATTATTCATTTCTTCGTTGATGTGATGTCAATGCTTGTTATTTCAAGTTGGTGAATAAGAAACTATAGAAATTGTGTTAAAAATGGGGCATTATATACCTATTCAGTACACACCATAGGACACATTTGTCATCATCTAAGGCAATGATCATTTATGTTACATAGAACAAAGTCTACATGTGTATGTCATGAATGTTGGGATTTTACAGCATGATGTATGTCATGCTTGTTTGAATTATGTGGATTGTTTTCCAAAAGAATAATGTAGATCATATATGGTATATCAATCTTCTTCTTATGTGTAGAGACCTCCATCTTTTTTTCAAACAAAAATGTTGTATTTTGAGCTTGTTTATTTGTACTTAAACTGATAATGTCTTTCCCTACTTATAAAATATTCGCTTTCGTTGAATTTCTTTACTCGTGATCTTCTTACAACCATACTACATAGGAATGCCATTGTCATAATCTAGGATTTCCTTGCTTGTAAACTATATTGATCTTGATTTGGATTTCTTTGCTTGTAAATTATTTTGATCTTGATTTGTTTATCCAATATGTTGCAATACCTATTCTCTTTGGGTTTAAAGATTAGCTTCATTTACCAATGTCAATTTCACTTTGAGGTAAATGTCATGTACATTGCATAGAAAAGTGATAATAGAAATACTTGAGGTATACATAAAGTTAGGCTTTTTCTTTCAATATAAAACTTTTCATGATGTGAAATGCGTCTCACATTGAAGTGATTTGCATGATTTTAACACAATAATGACCTCAATAGGCTAGTGGAGGCCAATATTGAGCATGTTTTCTGATTCTATTAGTTGATTGGTTTGTCAAGATTCAGGTCCCCACATGTCCGCTGGATCATTAAGGGACGAGATAACAAGTGGAGTCCCCAATTTCACTGAATCTAGTCAGTGCAATTGTGTTTCATTGGCACCTTCTAGTTGTATTAGTGTTATACCTCATTCGGGGGAAGAGTCAATGAAAGAGTCAATTAAAAGTCATTTAAAGAGTCAATGTAAACACTCATTGTAAGTCAGGTCAATATAAATTGATAATGTTCCATTGTACTAATTTTATATCATTTTTCTCATGCACGCTTCACTTCTAGTTTCTATATCGATTTGGAATTTAAATATTGGATTATTAAGTAAGATGTCAAATGTGGATTGTGGAAAGAAAAATAAAACATCAAAACAAAAGGATGTAATATCATATTTTCAAAAGCCTCAATCCAATAATCCACATCCTATCCATGCTTCAAGCTCTCTTGAGCAAGGTATCTGTGAGAGTGATGTCAACACTTTTGAGAATGCATCTGCAACCCAGACAATGGATGGTAGATTACATTCCTCTAATGATCAAAGTGAGAAAAATGCATTTCCATCTAAAATTGGTAGTTCAAGTGTTGAATATTTTTCATTGCAAGGTGACACAGTGCATTCACGAAAAAGGAAAAAGGGCCAATGAGACACAAGGAGAAAATTCAAAGTTGATTGGGTTTCAAGATACCCATGTATTGAGCCAATACCTCCAGCAAATGAGAATGAGACCTCACGAGAAGTTAAATGCATTTCATGTAGTTGGAAACTTGGCAAGGTAGTAAAATTGCAGATGAAGTTAGACACAATCGAGAAGCATGTTGGGAATGTGTATGATAACAAAACTGCAAATTATGAGAATAAATATACTGCTAGATGGAAATATGTTAGTGAATGTCGACATCTCCAATTTGAAGTGGAATATAAAAAAATATTACTAAATAAGAAAAAACTCGAGGAAAGTGGAGGAACCATCACATCTCAATTTGGAAAGATGATGGAAACAAATTTGTTATCAAAGACAATACAATTAAGAACTGTATTTCACCTCCTATCCAATGGTCATCCTATGACAGATTATCCAAAAATGATGAAATATCTATCTTTTATTCAAGTGCCAAATTTTCCATCTTCTCATTGATCTTTATCGAGTGGTTGGGAATGGGGAAAATATCTAGCTCAAGTAGAAAATTACGATATTAAAGAGAAGATTGCAAATGCTACATTTTTGTCACTGTCTTTGGATGAAGTTACGGCTATTGATAATACTTCATGGAATTGCATGAGAATTTATATGGTCAATGACCATATCAGGAATTCCTATCTACTTGGAATTCATAAAATGACCAAAAGTTCTACAACAAAAAATATTTATGAACTTGTTATTGATAGTTTGAAGGAAATTGGTGGTATGGATCATTCCATGATTGCAAAAAATTTAGTATATGTTGGAGCAGATGAAGCATCAGTCATGCAAGGACAAAGGAATGGCCTTTGTGTTAGACTGCAACTCTCGACTTCACCGTATATGCTTAGTATTCATTGTATGGCTCATAGGATGAATATTGCATTTAAAATAGTGAGCAACTTTTCATTGGTTTCAAAGGTTGAATATCTTGTACATGAGATTCATGCATACTTTTGTCGGAGTCCCAAACGATTTTTAGAGTTTAATTTTTTTTTTCTTCTGATGGTGTTACAAATGGAGAAAAACTATTAAAAGATGTTGATACAAGATGGATATCATTGAAGGGACTAGCTGAAAGACTATTCAATGAATATGCATCCTTGGTAGGGGTGATGTATGAACATTGCTCAAGTGTAGGAAAATCTCAAACTCTTCTATTTCTACTAACTGATATAGAGACATTATTAACATTGGTTGGAATTATTCCTATGCTTAATGAAATGAATAACCTCGTGAAGATGGCTCAGAGTCACACGACGTATATTGCTGAATACCCAAGAGCAAGAAAATTAACATGTCCTACATTGGATAATTTTTATATTATGGCAGATTCTTTTACAGATTTAGCATTTACAAATTGGAGGAAGATACTCAATATAGAAAATGATGATTTTTTTTTCAAGTTTAATGAAAAAGGGATGTTATTTATGGCAGTTCGTGGGCATATGGTTCCCTTTTATTATAATGAGAATATAGGAAGATCCACCAAATAGTGCCCCATCTCAAGAGAACGATTTCACGATGTTGTAATTTCAATGAGACACAACTTGAAAGAAATTGCAAAATCACTATCATCAGAGATAAGAGAACGGTTTCCTCGATATGAATTGTTGGAGGCCATGTCTATTGTAAACCCTCAATATTGGGACCATAGTCGAGGTTTACAAATTATACAAGATGACTTTAAAAAGAAAATCAAGATTTTGCAGAGCCATTTTTGTCGAGAGGCCGATATAAAAAAAAAGAACATATTCAAGGTATTTTAGATCGAAATAAAATGATAGATCAAGTTGAATGATTTGGTAGAACAATGTGGGACAAATGTTCTCCGTCAAATAGTAAATAATATGGTGCAATTACAATATTATGGACTAAGCTCAGTGGTAGCGAAATGCTACAAGAAAGAATGTCATAATATTTCAAATTAGCATATTTATGTGAAACCATGATTTTGGGATCAGTGGAGGATGAGAGAATGTTTAGTGCACTGACATTCTTGAAGTCAAAGTTGAGGAACAAGCTTGATAAAAATGTGGATACATGCTTAAGACTATATGTAACAAAGTATGAGGTTGACAATTTTCCATATGAAAGAGCATTAGCTCTTTGGTGATCAGATCGTGAAAGAAGGGGAGAAAACAATATAACAAATATCTCTAATGAACTTGATGTGGAACATAATGTTTTGGATGATCATAATGACGATTCATCTAGAGAAGGTCATGTTCAGAATGTCGAAAATGAGGACTAGGGCTAAAATGTGAATTGGAAAATGGATTTCACCTAACATTGTATATGATCTAATACACATTAAGGACTGTTGAGTCTTATTTTTATCCATGTACCCTTGCTGGGGATCACTATATGTGATTTTGAGGTCATGTTTTAGGTAAAAATAGATTCCACATTGTACTTTTTTGTTGTAACATTGATGATTTGAGCTAGATTACCTTCATGCAACTTATTTTAATATTGATGTTTTGATATTTATCTCTTACATTGTCTCTTTCTTGTATGTGACAAGAAGTGATGGTGGAATTTGGGAAAGCTAGGCCTAGCAGCTATCTCTTCACATAGATAGTGTCCTAACATTAAAGCATAAATAACAAATTTGACAACACTTTCGCTAAGCAAGAATGATCTCATTCAAGTACATGAAACAATGTTGGTGTTTAACAGGAATATCTTAACAAATTTTTATGGTTTGTTTATTTCTTTTGTTTGAATCATTTTGTTGCTTTTTGAAGTCTGTGTGTATTTTGGTTAAATATTGTGTTAATCCCTTGAATGCTTCTAGTTCTCATTTGATGCTTGATTTATCCATATATTATAGCTTGAATCAATATTGGTTTTAGTCAATTTCCATTGATTTAGGGTTTGAGAAAAGCTATTTTTATTACATTTTAGTTGCATGAATTAATTGTCTTCACTTTTCGAATCTTGATTCTTTTATGTTGATTGAATATTTTCTTTGTAAATACTTATCATTATTCAAAAAAATAAATGAGCTCTACATAGCTAAGAAAAGACAAAAATGGTATATGCACTAGGTTCCTATGAATTGATCGTAGGATACCTATTGGCACAATACCAACATTCATCTAAAGCAATAATCAATTGGAATAATTACAATGCATAATTGTATTAGCCTCCAGTGACGACTATTCTTCTAGAAGACTGTCATTATCAACCAAAGAGCTTGTGAGGTTGTTTGTACTTCACTGATGGTACTGCTTCTCTATTGTTTAATTCTTGTATATTGTTGAGGCTGTTGATTTGCTTTTTTGAGACAATGATTCTGTTCTAGCAATATAATTTTTTTGGACAGGCATTCATAATTGGCATCCATACATTTTTAGGGAAGTTTCTATTCAAAATACTTATTTTATGGGTTATATTTCCTTACATGTACATCTAACATTTTCAGGGAGGTTTCTTACTTGTACACACACTCTTACATTTCTACACAAATTGATTTTATTTTTTCCTGCCTTGTTGGATGCTTTTATGCAATCATCATTTCCAAGATTGTAATATCCTTATTACTGCAAAGGGAAAGTTCGCTAAGTTTTACTCCTAATATGTTCACTTGTTTGGTTTTGTACTTCCTTCAAACACTTCCTAAACCCACTAGTTTACTCACTGTTTGCACTTCAGATCTAATTCTTGGACTATCTATTATAATTCTGAATATGTTTGCTTTATATCAATATATTTTACCATGCTTGTTTCAACACCCAATCATAAAGTTCATGTACTTTTTACAAGAGGATAATATGTGTAGAAAATACCTTGACAAACTAGAAATGAATAAGACCAGCAACGAATATAAATTGATGTATTTATTAATGAATCAATAGGAATATTCCTAGAAGTGACACTAGCTAATTTGAAGCATGGAACTTTTCCCAACACATATGTAATGTAGTCTCCCTTGTTGTAGAGGTATCCCAAGAGTAGTAACAAGTTGTCCACAATAAGTATATGCTTACCAATATATATTAACGCCACCCAACAATGTGATATACACCCCACAATTGCTCCCAATCAGGAAATCCTCCACTCAATAGTTAGTTATGGAAGGATACTACCCAACAATTTTAATTGTTTTCTATCTTGGCTATCGGCATGGTTTAACTCACTTTATTGTTTTATATATCCTTTATAACCCTATTAACTGACTGATGTAGGTTTCTTCTCTTGTAAATTTGACTTCTAGACACATTTCTACTTTTGATTTGGATGCAATATTTAATTGAACACTTTGGATATTTCTTGTTGTTGCTGACTGCATATATCAAGATATTGGGAAAATTTTCTAGTGCTTATATGGTCATAGTTATAGTGTTTTATTGGGTGGAAAAACATAATATGCAAAACATATATAATATTTCACTCCCAACAAATTGTCTAGCACACTAATCAGAATTGAATAGATAATAACAAACCCATAAGAACAAATATTGATCAAGAGAGATTGTAGTGGTTGTCCAATATTTTGAACCTAGATCATCTCTTTTAGACATAATCATGTCTTCTTCCATTACATCCTTTTGGTGGCCATCTTGTTCTACTGCATGTTCCTATCCATATGGTCATTCTCAATATTATTTTTACTAGAGGATTCATTGTCTCTAAAAAAAATTCTAGAAAATGCTCCAATTTTCACTATCAACATCTCTTCCACCACATCTCCCTTGGATAATTTCTTGCACTCTTCCCTCATTATCCCCCACATTCAAACTATTAGAAAAATTCCTATGGATTTCCTTTTTTCTTTGAATATTCCTCAGTTTCTTAGAGGCCTTATTCTCAAAAATACCAATCACTTATTAAACATGTAAGTGCACATCTTTAGCTTGGTTCTTCAAGTCATATTCAACATCATTATCTGCCTTTGAGTTGGAGTCTTATAAATATTCCTCTTTTCTTGTTTGATTATGCCTTTTTTATGTGATGTAGTATATATATGAATAACCACAATGCCACAATGTTTGTTTCCTAACCTCCCAATATAAACCTTTCTCCATGGAGAAAGGGATATAATATGTGGTGAGGTGGACCTTATTTGCATATGTGTTTGTGATTCCTACTTTGATATATATTCTTTTAGTTCAGATTGAATGTCTGGCTCTGCAATATACAGTGATCTTGAGAGAGATTTTGAACATCGTGTTTCTGATTTTTTTATTTTACATTTCCATCCCTCTCATCCAACTTTTGTATAATGTTAAATCTCCTTTGTACCTCATTTATTTGTAAAAAAAACTCTTTTGTACGCCTTAAGAGAACTAACTTTCGGATACTAATTGTCTTCGTTTGGACTTGGTGAATACAACATTCACACAATGTTTATAAATCTCATGGTCTTCTAATCACAATGAAGTTCGCCATAACCAATACAAAAATTAATATTGGATATGCCAGTCCTACTTGTTGTAGTGACATCATTTCTCAGTTCCGTTGCAAATGAGGCAACAAAATGCAGTTATACCCTTCACATCGTTCATTAATTTTATTAATACACTTATCATAGGATATTTTGAGAACCATATTGGATGAGAAGACCCTCCTTTACAAGTCTAGACGCTGACTTCCACTTGCTTCCAACTGTAACTATTGGCTTTAATGTGGCTTCCTTAAAGGCCCCTTTCCTTAGCAAGGAACAATTTTTTTTTTCTTTCCATTATGGTCCCATCATTCGTTGGAAGCTACACAATTTTTTTGCTTTAATTAAGTTTTAGGATTTTAAGGGACCTCAAAAGGTGTACCATGCTTGATTCTAAGGCCAAGTGGTTAAGGCATACTCCATATATGGTGTTCTTTCCTTAGTGCATAAGAGAACAACTCAATACCCAATTACCCTACTTATAGTACTTATCATTGTGTGGAGGAAAACTAGTGGTTGATTGTTTTTTTCTTCTAAATTTTGCACTGCCTTCCATGAATATCAATAGTGGACATGCTGAACCATGTTCTCAGTTCACGACCTCCAGCAATGGATGCTTGTCCCTGCAGTGTCTATTAGAGTCCATCGGCAAAAATTACTTGTCAGTTAGTACACAGGTAAAGAATTGATATTGCAGATATTCATGGGTTTCCTCAAATACTGATACAACTATGTTAACACTTGTGAGGTGTCTTTACACAGATGAATGCAAATGAAGCTTTTGCACAAATAGAAGTCCTAGAGTGGCAGACATAAGAAGAATAGATGGGAAAAATAACAGATTAGAAATTATTCTATGGTCTTTGGAGGGAGTAGAAACAAAAATAGGAAGGAATTCTAAATTGAAAAAATGGGTGACAACAAACAAATAAAAAATGAAGTGGTTAATACTGCAACAGGGGCACAATAAAATCATGGATTGAATAGATAATTGTTTTTTTATTAATTATTGTGCAAGCATGGATTATATGGGTATAGATAATAGGTGTTGGAACTTGAGAATAAGGAAAATTGTAGGCATAGGGATGGTGGGAAAAAGAGTACACTGATATTTTCTTGTTTATATTTGTTCTATCTTTTATTTAGAGAGATGAAATAGTGAAAGAGTTGAATGGAAGAAGCAGAAAATGTGAAGTAAATTTACATATTGGAAGGATGAGGAATAGATAAAAACAAAGAAAAGTCAGAGAATAAAAAATCAATGACTAACTGCTTTGATTCCACTTGTGATAAATCTGTTGAAAGGAAATGATAAATATCCAGTAAAATTATAATTGCAGGAATTATATTACATTAATCTTCATTATCTATATTAATTCTTATAAAATTAGATTTTTCTTTGTATAAGGGTTCTAAAGGCTTCAAGCTGTTATGTTGTTGCTTAAGAGAGAGGATGCATGTAAATTCAAATATGGCGTGAGCTTGTTTTATAACTTTGATTTTTAGTTTGTAGTTTATTGAAGTGCAAAACTTTATCTTATCCTTCAATTGGACTTGTCCTGCCAAAAACGACTTATTTGATTGCAATTACATTTTACAAATTTTCATATTTCTGTCTTTTTTTATGCATGTATGGGTTTTATCTTGTATTTTTTTCTAAAAAATATTGTATTAATTTTGTTCTTTTCATGTGTCTAGCCATTAGACAAAGAAATTTTGTAGAGGATTCTCCTAAATCTTTGTGCACAAAGTGCCATATAAACATGTTTAATTCAACTTTTCCTAGATATCGTGAATCCAGAAACTAGGGAATTAAGAGAATATTCAGATGAGGCCACATCTCAACAGGCTCTATTGTTGTCAATGGAATTTAGTTGATACTTCTTCACAATTATTAGATTATAGGAATTATCTCAAAACTATTTTCAAACTTAACCATTTAGGTGCTTAAAATTCAGATCTAAGACTTTCTTCAAGAGCCCATGCTATATGTGTGCCTGTAGGATCACCACCTCTTGTTTCTCGTTGAGTACTGGAAATTTTGGCATACTTGGAAACAAATCGTTTATCCATTGTTAATCTTCTATTTTACATGGATCCATATTCAACATTGGAGTCATCATGCAGGACAACTTTAGAGTTGAAGAAATCTAAAGGGAAAGAAAAGGACCTTGAAAAAATGATATTTTTTGTCTTTGGATGGTTCCCAAAAAGGAGAAATACCTCTGGTTGTGCTTCTAAAGCTTCTTAGTCAGCCACATTTCGTATAAAGCAGTAGTCAATTGGAGCAGGCGTTGCTCTGCATTTCACTAGATTTATCTTGTCTTGCTTGTGATTTGATTGTATTTATGTAGTTGTTGGACATAGTATTGCATTTAATATTTATTCAAAGCATGGCTATACCCAATACTAAACTACAATCTTCCAAATGTGTTGTCTGATGTCATCATTTACTTTACACCGCACAAGTTATGGGTCTTCTCAATGTGGTTCTCAATAATGTTGAAGTCAAAGATGAATCACAATATTCATATGGAGAGGACGTTTTGAATACGGGGAACAAAATTCAAGTTGGAGGTGAAACTTTTCCTGAAACAGTGTCTAATATGACTTCAAATACTGAAAGAAATGAATATTTTATAGCCAGACAAGAAACTGAGATGCACAATACTGATGAGGAAACTAAAATGAATTCTGTTTTTGAGGCCTCCATATCTGGTGTCAACAAGCCCATGAATCCACATGACATCCTTTCACATCTTTTTGAACTAGATTTACATAACATATGTAAACGTCTAGCACAAGAGGGGTGAGAATCAGTCAATTTTACTGTTTGAATGTTTAAATTTTTAATATCAATGAATAATCCTAACTGGATGATATATGTTCTATTTGGGAGGAATCTTGCTACTTATAGTGACATCCTAACAAAGTTTGGAACACTTTATAAGTTTTGAATTAATAAATTGCATGAAAAATGGAAATGTGGGTATGCTATTTGCTTTCCCAAATTGGATAAAAAAAAATTTCTCAGGGAGATAATATCATAATACTCTAGCGTTTATGTACAGAAAATGGAGATGAAACTACCAAATGCCCCCCTCTTGCCACTGAAACCTTCCATGATCAGCATGCCATTTTTGTTTTCGACTTCTCGAAGAAATTATCTAGACCTAAAAATAATGTAATGGTAGGTTTGGCCCTTGGGAATCTAACCCAAACTAGAACTTAAGTGAGGAACAAAAAAATCAGGGTTTGAATCAGGGCACCATGGTTGAGGAAAATACCAACCATATCGCATAACCACAAGAGCCCTCTCATAACCCTCCTTTGATCTTAAGGACTTCCAAAGCACAAGGAAAAAACCTTGGTAGAAACTTTTGCATACAAAATCCCAGTTTAAAAAGAGATGGAAATATCAATATGAAAATGCAAACCGTCACCAATAGAAATGGACCAGACACAGGAAGAAACAGGCCATGTCTTTCCCCTCAACCATTCTCATAGGGTCATTCATGTTTAGGTATACAAAAGGTCTTTTTCTAAACTCATGAATTCTACAAAGGTGACAATGCAAATTGATTGGTGAATAGGGATTTATCACAGACATGGGGAAAGTCTCGCCCCTTTCACTGGTTAGATTTTGCTCTAGCCATTTGTCATTTTTGTTTTGTTCTATAAAAGTTCACTTGTTTGATACCCACTGTCTCAATATTTGTATGTATATGTACAGATTCCCTATAAAAGGTCACTCGGTCTCTTCTCATGAACTCTGCAAATGTACCATTGAAAATTGACTGGTGAGCAAGGATGTAAGGGAGGCACATTCCAAGTCTTCCCGCACAAACTGTTCTAATGGATTTCTTTGTGTTTTAGGTCTATAAAAGGTTAATTATACTCCTGAACTATGTAAATGTAACAATCCAAATTGATTGGTGAACATGGATGTAATAGAGACATGGGAAAAGTCTTGTCCCTTTTACTCGTTACATTTTCATGTAGTCATTCATGTTTTTCTCTATAAAAGTCACTTGTTTGACACCCTCTGTATCAATATCTCTATGTATATGTATAGATGCGTTGTAAAAGGTCACTTGGCCTATACTCATGATTCATGAACTCTGTAAATGTAACATTGTAAATTGACTGGTGAACAGGGATATAAGAGAGACACAAGCCAAGTATTACGCCTCAAACCATTTTCATGAAGTTCTTTGTCTTTTATATCTATAATAGGTGAATAGTTCTATACTCATGAACTATGCAAAAGTAACATTGCAAATTAATTGGTGAACAGAAATGTCAGGCAGACATGGGCTATCTCTTGCCCACACCCTCACCCCAAACAAAATTTCACTAGTTCCATTCACATGGAATCCTTTGTGTTTTGGAAAAGTGTTGTCACCCAATTATTGAAAAATATTTAATAATTGGGAATCAATGTGAAGTACTAAACTATTTAAACCCATGTATATCTTATGAACAAATATTACCCCAACAACTTAGGAAGCTTAAGAATAATTACATCACATCATCATCGATTTCTATGAAGAGGTCATTTGTAATACCAACTAGATTCTTGGAGATTAAAGAAACCAATTTAAAAATTAAAGGGAAAATAAAAAACTAGAATAATATCTACTCACATGTACCATCCCTTCGCAACAACTAATGGTCATAGGCTCACATTATACATTGTCCCTTGCCTATTGCAGCTGCACATATTTGGCATAACTTACCTGCACAAACCATTCTTGTAGTTGAAACTTGAAATTACTAGTCATAACCTCATTAGAGTTCCAACATATCACCATGATAATATGCCAATTCATATTTTATGGTAGCACCAACATATATATTATCGTCATTTGTTTATGCCAAATGCTTGTATCCAATCTATGATTATTGATTCTCTTTGCTCTTAAATCTTTGATACTCACGTAAACATCTAAAAAAATAATTTCATGAATTGCTTTTAGTAATGCCTTTGAATATTTACAATGCTTTCCACTGCTATGAATCCAATTTTGTTTGCAATATTGATTTGGATCCTTCCAAGACAATTGGCATACAGGGTTGGGTTAAATAAGACAACTGGAAAACGAGGCTTGGTCAAACATTACCCGATATCCATACAAATTTGTGTGTATTTTGGTTAAATATTTTGTTAGTCCTTTGAATGCTTATAGTTCTCATTCGATGCTTGATTTAACCCTTTATTGTAGCTTGAATCAAGGTTGGTTTTAGGGTTTGAGAAAATATGCTTTTATTACCTTTTAGTTGCATGAATTAATTGTCTTTATTTTTTCAATTATTTTATACTAATTATATATTTTCTTTGTAAATACTTATCGTTATTCAAAAAAATAAATGAGCTCTACATAGCTAAGCGAAGAGAAAAATGGTCTATGCACTAGGTTCCTATGCATTGATCGCAGGATACCTATTGGTGCAAGACCAACATTCATATAATGAAATAATCAATTGGCATAATTACAATGCATAATTGTATTAGCCTCCATCACCACAATTGGGTAGTTGAGGCCAATATCGAGCATAATGTATGATTCTATCAGTTTATCATTTTGCCAAGATTTAGGTCCCCACATGTCCGCTGGAAAATTACAGGACGAGATAACAAGTGGAGTCCCCACTTGCCCTGAATCTAGTCAGTGCAGTTGTGATTCACTGAAACCTTCCAGTTGTGACTTGTGAGTCTATATGTTCTATTGTTGATGATGTGATTCATGTTATTTGACTAATTTTGTCGTTCCTCTATTTTGACAATATTTTATAAATCAATGAAAGATACTCCAGTTTTTACAAATTTTTATAATGAACTTAAATATTCACCAAGATTTTACAATATCTTATAACTTGATGAAAGATTCGCTAAGATTTTACAACATTATATAATAAAATGAAATATTTGCCAATTTTTTTATATATACATATTATATTATTGATAAAATCGCCTTCAAAATTTCCTATATATCAGAGAGATTAGCCCATTTTTTATACATATAAAACTAGGGAGTTTCTTAAAATCATCCCTATTCCAATTCCTCTTCATCCATGCTTCCAGAGATGAATTTCTTGAGTTTTTCCCACAGAACCTACCCACTAGTGCAAGTTTAATCAGATAATTTAGGATGTCATCTATCAGGATATCCTTTCCTAATGTCGATTCCGGGAAATTATTTTTGGGTTTCATGCTCTTTGTTTTTGTTTTCCGTTTAACTGACGTTCCATCTTTCGCAAAGATACTTTCGGACAGATGCGTACCATCGGTCCTCGCATACTTCATCATTGTTCTAGGCAGGGTGGTGTCATCACCTGTCATCCTTAATTATTCCTCTGTGCGAAAGATTGATTCCTGAACAGGTTTTGATTCATAACCATAATCCACCATGTCGTTGTACATCATGGTCTGCACTTTCGCTCCCACACTTCATAAAGCAGAAATCAAAAGATCAAATATCCTATTCTCAAACTTTGGTACATTCCACACCTACACTTCTGCTTCTGCACTTTCTCCCCTATACTTTCACCTCCATACTTTGAAATGCGAAAGTCGGAAGATCAATTCTCCAATTTTCATACTTCAGCACTTTTCGCACCCGCACTTTCGCTTCCACACTTTCACCCCCGCGCTTTAGAATGTGGAAATCAAAATAACTATTCTCCAATTCTCAGTCTTCGGCACTTTCCACACCCGCACTTTTGCACTTCCACCCCTACATTTCCTCTTTCGCACTTTGGAAAGCGGAAATCGAGAGATCAGATCTCTTATTCTCAGACTTCGACACTTTTCACACATGAAATTCCACTTCTACACTTCTGCCTCCACACTTTAGAATGCGAAAGTCAAAAGATCAATTCTCCAATTTTTAGACTTCGACACTTTCCTTTCGGGTCCGTACTTCCTCCCCGCACTTCCACCTCCACACTTACAAATGTGGAAATCGAAAGATCTATTCTCCAATTCTCAGTCTTAGGCACTTTCTGCACCCGCACCTCTACTTCTACACGTAAGCCCCTGCACTTTCGCCTCTGCACTTCGGAAAATGGAAATCAAAAGATCAAATCTCTAATTCTTAGACTTCAACACATTTTGCACCCTCACTTCCGCTTCCACACTTTCACCCCCGTACTTCCATCTCCACGCTTCTGCATGCAGAAGTCGAAAGATTAATTCTCTAAGTTTCAAACTTCAACACTTTTCGCTTCTGCACTTCTACCCCTGTGCTTCCACCTCCGCACTTCAGAATGCAAAAATCAGAAGATCTCTTCTCCAATTCTCAGTCCTTGGCACTTTACGCACCCACATTTTCGCTTCCGTACTTCCTCCCCCACACTTCTGCCTCTGCATTTTGGAATATGGAAGTGAGAAGATCAATTCTAGAATTCTCAAACTTCGACACTTTCCGCACCTGCACTTCCGTCCCCACACTTTTTCCTCCGCACTTCGGAATGCAGAAATCGAAATATCTATTCTCCAATTCTTATCCTTCAGCTCTTTCAGCACCTGCACTCCTGCTTCCGCACTTACACCCCCTGGGCCCTCACTTCCTCCCCTGCACTTCTTCGCCCACACTTCCGCCTCTGCACGTCCACCCCCGTACTTCCGCCTCCGCACTTCCACCCCCACACTTCCTCCCTTGTACATCCGCCTTCGCAATACGGAATGCAGAAGTCGGAATATTGATTCTCCAATTTTCAGACTTTGGCACTTTCCGCACCCACCCTTCCGCTTCCACATTTCCGCCCCTGCACTCCTGCCTATGCACTTCGGAATGCAGAAATCAGAAGATCTCATTAGAGGAAATTTCAACTCAAAATGGGCCTTTTAATCATAATTCAAATTCCATGTCATCATGTGTTAGCCAATGAAATTTATTTAAATTTGAAATATCGTATAGGTCTTAAACAAATTTTTAATATAAATTTGGGGATAGATATCATAAAAAAACTACTTTTTTTGTTCGTATTTTCGGCATATCTCCCTGTGTTTTTACTCAAATTTCGACTAGGAGAACTTGTTGGATGTGAAATTAAATTTCACATCCAACAAGTACCCACTCAGCATACTTTTGACGGACCTCTCTACCTCAAAAACAAGAAATACCTGAAAGCAAAAATGTGATGATCGTGTCATCATCATGTTCTTTTAGGTATTTCCTATTTTTGGGGTAGCAGGGTCTATCAAAAGTATTTCGAGTGGGTACTCGTTGGATGCAAAATTTAATTACGCATCCAACGAGCTCTCCCGATCTAAATTGGAGTAAAATCACAGGGCGATATGTCAAAAATACAAACAAAAAAGTATTTTTTTTCTTTTCTTCCTCCAAAATTAATAAATATTATTTTATTATTTTAACTATTATTTTACTATTTTTCTTAGGAGGCCCATTTTGAGTTGAAATTTCCTCTAATTATTCTGCAATTCTCAAGCTTCGACACTTTCCGCACCCGCACTTTTGCTTCCGCACCTTCGCCCCTGCACTTCCGCCTCCGCACTCCGGAATGTGGAAGTTGGAATTTCAATTCTCCAATTTTCATACTTTGACACTTTTCCCACTTGCACTTCCTCCCCTACACTTCTTCCTCTGAACTTCGAACTGCGGAAACAAGAATATCTATTCTCCAATTCTCAGTCTTCAGCAATTTTCGCCCCCGCACTTCTGTCTCCACACTACCTCCCCCTCACTTCCGCCTCCGCACTTCGGACTGGTATATATATATATATATATATATATATATATATANGTATATATACATATATTCCTATGCTTACAAGTTATAAATGAACAATGGAACTAGTATTAGCGCTCTTGTAGATCACAAGTGCACCATCAAAGACAAATAGTATATATGATTCCCAAATTTTAAGTGTAGTTTATAAACTAGGATGCATCATTGATAATGCATCTTGATACATTGTAAGCGCATAGGTGAGTGTGATTTCTGAAATTTATGATTGCATATGATTCCCCTCTGATGCACTATGTAGATAGTTGAGTCAATAGGCCCAAATTTATTAGGTAGTCTACTATTATTTTGTGACAATGTTATTTTTTTTTCCAGACCATTATCATTCTATGTTTTATGGGAGGGTAGTCTCCCCATTTTCATTAGACATATTTACTCTAATTTTTGAGAGGTTTCTAGTCACTCAAATGGCATTCAACCACCTTTATCCTAGGTCAATGATTGAGGTGAATATGTGCATCTGGGGAATATTATACCCAAGAGGGCCTAAGGAAGTGACCATGTATGCAAGTTAGTTCAAATATATTGAAGTTTCTAGCTAGTGAGGAAGATCACACCTTTATTCTTGTAAAATAAACATAAGCAATGATGGAAAGGAAAGGATGTCTAAACATACTATTAGTAATGCTAAGACACCAAATGCAAGAGGTACAAATATTGCTATATATTGATAGATCTAGTTGCATATTTTTTTCTTATCTAATACACATGTAATTTATTGTAACATTTTGTTTAAATTTTTTAGTAATATTGTTGTTTACTAGTTTGCAGTTGTTGGTATGTACATTGAGAATATGAATCCCCAACAAGATAAGGAAATGGTTTAGGTTGATGAGAAATCACATGTACAAAGACCCATTGTGCCACACATTTTTTTTCTCTGAAAAAATTGTAATTTTATTTCTCAAAGAGTATAAAATTACATTTGTAGATGTATCCTTGCATATATTCCAACACTAGTGGAAAATGAGAGATTAGTGACCAGGAGACCAAAAATTTTGGTCACCACAGTATCCTAAAAGGGATGAATGAACAAAATTGATAATCTAAGTGAGGTGACTAAAAACGACCAAGAATAATGACCACTTTTGGTCATAGGATAGAAACCAACTAAAAACGACCAAGATAAATGACCAAATTTGATCATGAGATATGTATACTAAAAATGACCAAATAACAATTGGTCATTTATTTAGTCATTTTTAGTTGTGTCACTCTGACAATAGAAAAAATTACAAATTTGACAATGAATTTGTACAATTTACTAAATCCTATCACTGCAGATGGGTTTAGAGACCTTGTTAGGGGTCTCTGAACCCATATGCAGTGTTAGGATTTAGTAAATTGTAGACCGCCCCATGTATCACAACTTAGCTAGTAACACTAAATTAGGTATCATCACAATGTTCTAGCACATGTCTTAGCTCGACTTCTAGACTATATTATCATCATTGAGTTGGATTCCTTCCCTTAGAGTGTGATTCCACATAAATATTATTAACTCATTTGAGTTGATCCCAGTGTTCTACTAATTCAATATGGGTTTTGAAAAATATACTCCTATAAATAATGTTTATAATATAGGCGCGACATAAATTCCTTGTAACATATAATTTTATAGGTTTCTAGTGCCAAATTTGCTAGAAGGGGGATTAATTATGCCTTTTGGTTTTCCTCTTGCTTTCTAGTTTTCCCTTTCCTGATTCAAAGAAAACATATATTAAGCAGACAAATATAGGAACTCTCTCTCCTTGTACATGGTTTGGGAGCACACGACTTAATAGAATGGGATAACCAAATTAATGCATTTGAAAAACACTTTGATCTCCACATCCTGGACCTTGTATTCTATGAGACTCCACAGCTACAAGCTCTGAACGTACTGAGATTTTCCAAGAGGAGTGCCTCAAGAGTATGCTCCAATGTCTCAGACTGGAGAACGTGATCGTTGTCGGGCATATCTACAGTGGCTTCATTTCCTGGGTTTTTACTTGATAGTGATTTTTATCATTTGGGTTTGAATAGAAACTGTGGCATGGGATTTTACTAAGTCCTAATTAAAAAACCTACATACTAACTAAAAAACAATATAACATTTAGCATTAATATGAATATATATTACAATAGATATCTATTATTATATACTACTAATTCTCATTATAATATAATTACTATAACTATATCTATTTATATAGTATGAAGTATTTATCATATTAATTCATATATTCCTTAAATAAATATAATTAAAAAACTCTTTCAACATTTTAATCAAGAAATCCAAAAACCGACCAATTAAATTTAATAAAAATTAAGAAAAGAAAATTATAGTCAAATAACTATATTAATTATATATATTAATTTGCAATATTTTATTGAAAAATGAATGATGAATCTTTTATTAATTATATACATTAATTTGTAATATTTTATTGCAAAATGAATGATGAAGATTTTATGAAAAGCTTCTTTGTAAGGGTTCCAAACCCTTCAAAGAAAACACATACTCGTTTATGAGGGTTCCAAACCATTCAAAGCAAACATATACTCGACATCTACCCGTGAATTTCAGGCATCCAACACCTTGGTGGGAGACACTATGCAATCGAGCAACAATATCTATGGCCACCCATGGAAATAATTGATCCTTCTCCTATTCATATTAATTTGTAATTTGATAAATGTATCATCACTTACATTTCCATTTAAATCGATTGGGGAAAGTGAATCTATGTTAAACAATGGCACACTGATTTTTTTTTCTTTCCAACCTACAAGGTTCATTTTGTGGGAATATATGATCCTGATCCAAACCTACCACCAGAATTCTAGAGAAAACAGACAAGGAATTTTTCAATCCAAAGAGTATCATAGTATAGGTAAATGAACCCTATTCAGTAGCCTGCCTGATCTTCCTCAAATAGGGTCCACCTATATTTACCCTTACCTTATTGACCTTGCTCGAAGGACCTGCCCGTACGAAGGGTTGATCTATGAGGGTTCACCCTCCCTTGTTACAACATTTTTCTCTATCTTAAACTAGATCCCTCATCTAGTTCCATTTTACAACCCTCTGTTGATCCTCATAAATATTGGCCTCCTATTAAGGAAACCCCACCAAATTCCCCAAAGATTAGCCACCAAAATGGTCGACCGTCTTCCCATTCTTCAACAACCATCCAACCTCGACCTTCTGTACCTAGGGTTATGGATATTGAATACAAGTGGATAGTACATACAAACCAAACTGAGCATCTAAATACATTGACATTCCTTCCTTGGCCACCCAAATTCCACAGAGCACTGGCCCAACTATGACACAAAGCACTTATGATTCACGAATTTGACCCATGAGATAGATCAAGCACTTGGTTACCCCAAGATCGTGTAGAGAATTGGCATGCTTATGGTTTTGTCTCAATAAAATAAGTACATGCTTCTTAGTTCAAGCTTCTTGTAAAACAAAGGAGTCTCGGTCACCTTTTTGGGTGGAGCAACAACTTTCGAATCCAAGTCCTAAATCTTACAAGGATGAGGCTATCCATTCACCTGAAAAATGGGCCTTTACTTTGGTTGGTTATGTTTTTAGCAATAACTTTAGTAGCTCAAGTACGAGTAGAGGTTAATCCTAGAATAGAATGAATCTCTCTCTAGTGTCTTGGAATGTCAAAGGGATGACTATCCCATTTGTTCCAGAACTTTGTCCTGTGGAATTTTTAAGATCAATTATTTCATTAGTAAACTTCTGGATGATTCTATCTAAGCTATCTAGGTTGGGAGAATCTTTATCTTGAGCTTATGCAATAGGATTTACAGGAGCAACAGGTTTCTTAAGTGGTACAGTTCGCTTTTTTTTGTCTGCCCTTCGGTTTGCTTTTAGATTGATCATATCTTTCTCAACCTTGATGGCTTAATCCATCGTTTCTTTGAGTTTATGTTTCCCATCTCTCTTCACAAGCATGGACATAGTAATTGGAAGAGCAGTTGAATAGAATTCGACTTGAACATCTTGTGCAGTCTCCAGGTACTCGATTAGCGAGGGATGGTCAAGGGTCAATTAATGAAACCCTAGAAGTGATTGAATTACCTATATATACACCATCAAGAAAAAAATCCCGAGTAACAGGTAATCCGATTACAAAAACCATATCCCTTCTCAAACTAGATGTCCTCATAGATCAATTATATTCTTAAGTAATTGCTGCTGTCTATTTCTGATAATTTTCCCTTATTTCACTACAAGCATATTTTTAAAGTAGATATTGATTTTAACACATTTGTGAGGTACAATTTTTTATTTTTCATCAAAAAAATAATTTTATTTGAAATAAAAAATTATATTTCTGATTAGGTTTAGTTTATTATGGGAAGTTGTAGAAGAGGCCGAGGCTATTTTTCATGTATCACAAGATCAAAGGACACAACTCTGGTCCAAAAGGGAGAAATCAGTCCACCAAAGATAAATGATGTAGATCTGATTCTTAGGAATGATCTGACTAGGTCTTTCTCTTTAGGTATTGTTATTACTCTAAATTAGACCCCATGGGATCTCTCTATGTCTAGGTATAGGATTTTACTTTTAGTTTATAGTGCTTAAGCAACCCCTAAAAGAGAAACAGATGGCACCAAAAACTTGTTCATATCTTGTTGACCATTGTGGGGTAGTCAACTTTGAGGACTACCCATAATATAGCTCATTTGTACTTTCTCTTGTATATACTTAATAAATAATTAGCAAACTTCAAAAAAGAAAAGTATGATTAATATGTCTTCAACTCAATGTTTGAGTTAGTATCAAGATTCTTGAATTCTTTAAGAAACTTCAAATAGATGAACTTGAAGGAATATGTATGACCACAACACTCCTAAATGACTTGAAAATGGCTACATGAGGCGACAACTTACAACTAAAATTTATTGTGATGAAACTATTCCATTATGTAGTAATCTTAGGGGACTATAACTAAGAATGGAAAAATATAAAAAAACTCAATACTTGGACTAAACATTGATCATTTTGACAAATTCCAGTTAGCAATTTAGTGCCTTAAAGTTTTGATATGCCACCCAACAAAAATGATCTCCTCATTTCATGTTATTCTTTTTCAATTTTTTTCTTTCAATTTCTAAATTTGAAGGAAAAGGTAAAGTTCATTTGAAACCTTCATTTTAGAGGTTAATAGTGTGGAAAATTACCTTTTGTAATAAATTTAAAGAAACATTTAATTGGATGTGTAGGTAGGCTATCTTCCTCTAGTGGCATATCCCCATTATGGAATTTCCTTCCACATTTATACTCTCCTTCTTCTTCCTCTTAGTCTATTTGTAAGAATGGGTGTTCTATTGCATAAGTTTTCCCCGATATAAACCGATGCTTTATGGAATTTCCTTCCACATTTATACTCTCCTTCTTTTTCCTCCTAGTCTATTTGTAAGAATGGGTGTTCTCCTTTCCTACAAGAGATATGCATGGGTGTTCTAAGTTGAGTCCTTCTTGCCAGCATGTATTGTTCTGATTGGTATGTTTGAAGTTCATATTCGATATTACTCAGTATTTTTTGACCTGATTTATCAGGGATGATGAGAAAAGTCTGCTACGATCAGACTTTATCTTTTGATTATGCTGTTATATATTGTCATTTATATTTGTTGGTGATGGAACTGGATTTTGGTAGTCATCATGCTGATATGTAAATGATGTCTTTTGATTCATATGAATAACAAAGACCGGTATTTTTTCCTCTGAAAAAAAAGAGATATGCATAAGTTTTCCCCAATATAAACCGATGCTTTCTATTCACTATAGCCTGCCAGAGACACTTATTTCGGTATTTGTTTTTTTATTTTTATTGAAATATTTCTACAAGAAGTCCAAATCATCGAGCTACATGATGATTTCTCGTCTACTTCTGGTCCAAGCAAGAAGTTTGCTCCTTCCAAAACAATATGAAGGGAAAGGTATTTAGGCTATACCCTACAGTAATGTAAAATAGCATCCCTGCAACAGACGAGGGATTTTTTAATTTTGAGTTGAAGAAGGTCAGGGCCTAAAATTAGGCACACAAGATCTTACCATGGCCTACATGTTCTGCATCACCATTTACAAAATTTACTGACATACAGGTGATTTATATGCCAACAACTAGCACTGGTACAGAACAAATGACTTGGACTTCCAGAAAAAAGCTTAAAGTTCTGCAAATATTTCTGGAGGTTGTCTTACACAATCTTCATTTTCCTCCTTTAGACAAGTTTTCTGGATTCATTGAGGTTTCCTCTGTATTACATATAACTACCTTGGGAGAAGTAGGAAGCCATGAAGAATCCTTTTATTGTTGTTCCCTGAACTGTTGTAGTAGCTTCTGTGCTTTCTCCCTTCCTGATGCGCTCCCATTCATAGAAAGAGTTACCAAGGAGGGAATCACACCTTGTAAAACCAATTGAGAGTGCTGATATTTATTTGTACATAACAACAAGAGTGTAGCTGCAGCTTGTTCTTGTTGTGTAGGGCTGCCAGTATCAAGTAGCTCTGCAATGGACACAATGAAACCATCTGTTTCAGCAATTGCTTCTCTTCCTTCTTCAACAGCTACAAGGTTATATAAAATGGAGATACATATTTCTGTACAATCAATTTTACCAGCACCAAGAAAATCAACTATCTTCCAAAAAACTCCTGCAGATACCATTCTGGACTTATTTCCAACAAATTTTGATAAATGATATAACGTATTTAAGGCATCCTGTCTACACTGGTTAGAATCTGATTCTAGAAGTTCAACGAGACGTGGAATTTCCCTAAGGAACCAATGCTAAATTTATTGTCATCACAACTTGACAGAACCAACATAGCTGCTACTGCTGCTCCAACTCTTTCTGAATCAAGAAGAACTAACAACAACAGTAGTATTCCTGATGATAGCATTGATGCCTTGTTCCTACAAAATACAATTCAGGAATACTCTTAGTCAAACCTATTAGAAACACAAACAAAAGATTGGATAAGATGCCAACTCAAAACATCAGAAAATTGCTATCATCTGTATGATTGTAGTTTCCTACCTATTATTGTTAACAGCGATGTTAAATAGTGCTAAGGCTCTAGTTTCTTGTGCCTTGATATCTGATGCATCTATTGCAGACTGCAAAAAAATTACAAGAGCAGGAATGAAATGATTGGAACTCATATATGACCGAGCCTCATTGTCATCCTTAGACAAGAACCTCACCTCCTCTGCAGCTGCACACTGCAGTTGCAGGTACAGTTTATTGAGATTTTCAAGAAACCTTTCATACTTTCTGCTACTTTTTTTGACTTTACTATATCACGGGGAATAGAAGAATCTACATTACTAGTTTGAACTGACTTCTCATTTAGGTGCATGATTGGCAATTCCAAAAAGTTGTTATTCCCAAGGGTGGGAATTGATATTCTTTCCATATCCCCCTCATCGAAGGATCTAACTTGAGGATCTTCCAATGGTTCTACCTTGACTCTTTTCAGTCGATTATGATCAATACATTTAATAGAACCTGATTGATCCCATGTCCAGTTTATCAGTTGCGAAGGAGGTGGAACAGATGGTTCTGGAACTTTGACCCCATGTTTCTCGCACCAACTGACAATCATTCCTTTGACACAGTAGTTCAGAGTTACACCTAGATATGATAAATTTTGCTGAGTTTTCGAGCACATATCATGACCTTCATTGAACCACTTCTCTATGCAGACTCGTTCATACGTTTGTCCAGATGAAATAATCGCAGGGTCAGACATTAATTTCAAGGAAATTGGACATCTGAATTCTTTAGGAAGTCCTGGCAACCTGCCTACTGAATTTACAGAATTTTTCTTGGTTTCCAAATCCAGTGAATGAAGTTTGGACTCGTGCTGATCACTCTATCTTCCATTCATGTTAGCTTTCTCTACAAAATTTCTCACTGATGGAGAACATGTATCTAAGCTCTGAGAATCAACCTCGTCCATAGATGCATTTCTAAATAGCTTGCTATATTTTCTCAGCAGATGTAGGAGATAAAAAATGATAGATTCCTTCCTCTTGTCTTCCTCACAGAGTGATTTATCAAGCTGCTTCTTCAGACCTCTTTTTTCAATGAACACAACTCTTGAAGACACTATGCTCAGCCTCATAGCTGCAAGATGAAAATTTTCCAATTCTTATATGTCATTTAGACCACCGAGATCGTTGTTCTACCTAATGTAATAACACTATCACCGATTTCCTTTTCTGAGGGCTCAAGTAAAAATTTTGTTTTCTCAAGCTCCTTGAAAATTTCAGCAATCTGTGTTAAATGACAACTAATTTAATTTGTTTATGGGATTTTTCTCATTACCGATGTTTACAGGAAGTTTCTCATCACGGGCATAACTGGCAACGGTTTACTCATGTAACTAAATTCATGAAGTATATAGTTTATGGTTGGGATGCACAATGTAGAGAGTTGTCTGTGAGGTTGAAACCATCGGTAATCTCTCTTTCTCTATTAATGAGCTTCAATACTTTGTCCGTGGATGTTTCCCCATGTTGGGGTTTTACCGCATGAAATGCTGGTGTTCTAATGCTGTTATTAATTGTCTGATTATCTGAATGTGTCTCTTGAATTTAACAAGTGGTATCAGAGCTATTGGATAAGAGAAATAGATTTAGCTGTTTGCTATAAGAGACCACCTGCTGGAGGACCAGACATTTAGATTTGAGAACAAGCCTAGAAGTTGAAGAGCCAGTGTATGAAAATAACACCACCAAAATAAGACCAGCATTACAAATCCAATGGAAAAAGATTGCAGTGCAATCGTAAGCCTCCATCTTGCCCAACTGTTGAGCGTGGAGGTGACAACAATGTGGAGCTGACCAGAGAAAAGGAGGTCACACCTACTTCCTGAACGTGAAAATGAGAAGCGTGTGACTGTTGTTTTTGACCTATTGGCAGACGTGGAGGAGTGCGGGTGGAAGGGGTGGAAGGGTCTGGAGACCGCGAGACTGTTTGGTGAAGGTGGACGCTGCATTAAAGAGCCTCAGGATGGATTGTGGAAAAATCTATTTTGTATCGTGGAAGAGTCTGGACAAAGATAGATCGTGGAAGGGTACGGGCAGCCTGAAGAAACTGAGCCTGCTGGAGCCCTATGATGGAAGCGTATGGAGATAAGACAATAATAATAAAAATACTTTGAGAATTTTTTATTATTATTATTGGAAGTATTTGGAATATATATATTTATATAATATTGGAAGGCTGAAATTGGAAGTTTTGGAATAATATAAAAGTTTGGATATATATATATATTTATTTCCAATATATAAAAAGAAAAGGAAATAACTAGCAGTGATAGATATATAATTTAAAGGTTGAAAAGTTTAAATTATATATATATATATATATATATATATATATATATATATAAGACATTCAAGACAGTAATTACACTTTGGAGAATATAGTATTGGAGTGTTGTTTGGGCTGAAAATAATTTAAAAGGTTGAAATTGAAAAGTTTAAATTATTTTTCAAAGATGTCTAGCACAAAGTTTGAGATTGAAAAATTTAATGGTAAAAACAATTTTGAACTTTGGAAGTTAGAGATAAAAAACCTCTCACCATAGCAGATGATGAATGGGAGGATCTAGATGCCAAAGCGCTAAGCACAATCCGTTTATGTCTTGCGGATGATGTGTTATTTAACATTATTGGAGAAACATGAGCAGCAAGCTTGTAGAACAAACTAAAAAGTCTGTATATGACCAAATAAGTAACAAACAGAATTTACTTGAAGTGATAGTTGTATGGTATGAGAATGAAAGAAGGTACAAAATTGCATATCATTTAAATGTTTTTAACAGTCTTATTTGCTAGTTGAGTAGTATGGATGTTAAAATTGATGATGAAGATAAAGCAGTGAATCTTTTATATACTTTACCTGAGTCTTGGGGTCAAGTAGTTTCTTCCATTAGCCTTAGTACAACTGATACTTTAGAATTTGACAATGTTGTTGGAGCATTATTGTCTAAGGAATTAAGGAAGAAAACTAGTCTTGAAACCTCTTCGCCAGAAGCTTTGGTTGTTAGAGGTCGTTACAGGGAGAAAAGAGAAAATTCAAGAGGTCATTCAAGGTCTAAGTCAAAGGGAAGAAAGACTAAATTAAAATGTTGGTACTACAACAAAACTGGTCATCTCAAGAAAGACTGTTGGAAGAGACAAGAATCCAAGAAGGATGACTCCACGTCAGAGGCAAAATCAGCTAAGTCTTCTGATTCAGGTATGATTGATGAGGTCTTGTCTGTTTGTAATATTTCTCAATGTAATGAGGAATCATTATTAGATTCTAGTGCTTCACACCATATCTGTCCTCATAAAGATTGGTTTGCTTCCTATCAAACAGTTAATGATGGAATAGTTCTTTTAGGAGAAAATTATTCATGTAAAACTGTTGGGGTTGGAAGTGTTAAAATTAAGATGTTTGATGGAGTAATAAGAACACTTACAGATGTTAGACATGTACTTGAGTTAAAGAAAAATTTAATTTCTTTGGGAGTATTGGATGCTTGTGGTCATAAATTTACAGGTTTTGATGGAACTCTAAAAGTTTCCAAGGGTGCTTTAGTGGTCATGAAGGCACAAAGGACAGGAAACCTTTGCAAACTGGTTGGAAGAATGCAAGTTAATGGTACTGCATTAGTATCTGAAGAAGAATCAGGACCCACTCAGCTATGGCATCAGCGTCTTGGCCATATGAGTGAAAAAGGGCTTCAGGTATTAATGAATCATAAATTGCTTCCAAACTTGAAAAAACTGAATTTTATGTTTTGTAAACATTGTATATATGGAAAGCAGTGTAGACAAAAGTTTAAAGCAGGTAGTCATGTAAGTAAAGGTGTACTTGACTATGTTCATTTCGATGTATGGGGTCCATCTCCTACTGTTTCATATGGGGGAGAAAAATATTATGTATTATTTGTAGATGACTTTTCTAGAAAGGTTTGGGTGTATGTCCTTAAAAGAAAAGCTGATGTGTTTAATACGTTTAAACAATTTAAAGTGATGGTTGAAAAAAGAACTAGTAGGACAATCAAGTGTTTAAGGACGGATAATGGAGGTGAATTTACTTCTTTGGAGTTTGAAAAATATTGTAAAGATGAAGGGATCATCAAACACACAAAAAAATGTATACGCTCCTCAGCAAAATGGTGTTGCAGAACGCATGAACATTACTCTTCTAGAAAGAGCAAGGAGCATGCTAAGTAATGCTAATTTGGGGCAAGAGTTGTGTGCAGAAGCAGTTTCTACTGCTTGTTATCTTATAAATTGGTCACCTTCAATGGCAATAGATTGTAAAATTCCGGAAAAGATATGGACAAATCACTCCTGTGATTATTCGAATTTGAAAATATTTGGTTGTGAAGCTTACGCACTTACTTCTAAAAATCAGTGTTCTAAGTTAGATCCTAGATCAAAGAAGTGCATCTTTGTTGGTTATGATGATGTTATGAAAGGATATAGGTTGTGGGATCCTACTACCCACAAAATTGTCATTAGCAGAGATGTAATTTTTGATGAATCTTCTCTAATTAAATCCGAAAGTGTAAGAGTTGATGCGAAATAGGAACATGCAATATCAAAACAATTAATTCAGTTGGAGAACCAATCTTCTAATGACTCGAAGAAACAAGAAGAAGTTTTTGGTGAGAGAGAAGTCATACAAGATGAAGCAATTCAAGAAATTGTGGAAACCCCACAACCTACACCAAGAAGATCATTAAGGGAGAGAAAACCTCCTAAGAGGTATACTGATTTTGTTTCATCTGTTTTATTTACTGATGATGGAGAACCTTCTTGTTTTTAGGAAGCCATTGATTGTATTGACAATGCAAAGTGGAAGGTGGCAATGAAAGAAGAAATGGATTCTCTGGAAAAAAATAAGACATGGGAATTTGTTAAACTCCCCAAAGATAGAAAAACAGTTGGGTGTAAATGGGTCTTCAAATTGAAAAAAGGAGTTGATGGTAAGGTTGAAAGATACAAAGCCAGATTGGTCGCAAAAGGGTACTCTCAGAAGGAAGGTATAGATTATCATGAGATTTTTTAACCAATTGTTAAGATTGTATTTATCCGTGTTGTGTTAGCATTAGTTGCATTACTTGATTTGGAGTTAGAGCAACTAGATGTTAAAACAACTTTCTTACATGGAGATTTAGATGAGGAGATTTATATGGAACAACCAGAAGGTTTTGTACAGCATCAAAAATGTAGATTAGTTTGCAAGCTCAAGAAATCATTTTATGGCCTGAAACAGTCACCCAGGCAATGGTACAAGAAGTTTGATTCTTTCATGGTGAGACAAGGATATACTAGGAGAGAGTATGATCATTGTTTATACTTCAAAAAAATGGAATGATATATTCATTTTTAGTATTGTATGTTGATGGTATGCTTATTGTGAGCAAAAGCATGGACAAGATTAGCAGGTTGAAGGCTCAGATGGCTAGGAATTTTGATATGAAGGATCTTGGAGCTGCAAAACAAATCTTGGGTATTGAGATACACATAGATAGGAAAAATGGTAAGCTCATTTTTTCACAGGAGAAGTATGTTGAGAAAATACTTGAAATATTTGAAATGAATAAGGCAAAGCCTGTGAATGTTCCTTTAGCTTCCCATTTTAAAATTTCTTCAAGTTTATGTCCTAGTAGTGCTGAAGAAAAGGATTATATGTCTCATGTACCATATGCCAATTCAGTAGGATATTTGATGTATGCAATGGTGTGTACTGGACCTGATATTTCACATGCAGTAGGTGTTGTTAGTAAGTACATGGAAAATCCAGGAAAAGAACATTGAAATGCAGTGAAATGGGTGCTTCGGTACTTAAGAGGCACAAGTGACTATTGTATCACCTTTAATAGTAACAGTGGTTCAGTGTGCAGTTTTGTTGATTCATATTTCGCAGGTGATTTGGAAAAGAGAAGGTCTACTTCAGGTTATGTCTTTACTCTTGCAGGTGGAGCTATAAGTTGGATGTCAAAGCTTCAAGACATAGTTGCTTTATCCATGATAGAGGCTGAATACATTGCTGCCTCACCTGCTTGCAAAGAGGCAATTTGGCTGAGAGTTCTGCTTAGAGAAATTGGAAGATTGCATAACAGTGTGCCTGTCTTCTTTGACAGTAAAAGTTCTATTCATTTGGCTACAAATCATGTTTATCATAGTAAGACTAAACATATTGATGTAAAATATCATTTTGTAAGACAAGCCATTAGTGAAGGTGGAGTAGATCTGAAAAAGGTCCATACTAAAGAAAATAGTGCATATATGTTCACAAAACCTGTATTGTTAGAGAAGTTATGTTGGTGTGTAGCTTCTCTTGGTTTAAAGAAAAGGTGATAAATAGTCTTGGGCAAATTACTTGTAAATTTTGTTGTCAAGGTGGAGATTGTTAAATGACAACTAATCTAATTTGTTTATGGGAGTTTTCTCATTACGGATGTTTATGGGAAGTTTCTCATAACAGGCATAACCGACAACAGTTTACTCATGTAACTAAATTCATGAAGTATATAGTGCAAGGTTGGGATGCACAATGTAGAGAGTTGTCTGTGAGGTTGAGACCGTCTTGTAATCTCTCTTTCTCTATCAATGAGCTTCAATACTTTGCTCGTGGATGTTTCCCTATGTTGAGGTTTTACCACATGAAATGCTGGTGTCCTAATGCTGTTATTAATTGTCTGATTATCTGAATGTGTCTCTTGAATTTAACAATCTACACAAAACATACCTTAGCTAAATTTTAATATAACATGATATGATGCTACTATGAGTATTTCCTTTTTCGCAGTTGTACAAAAATGAAAAAAAACATCATCATAAAATTCTCTAGAAATCGAAATAGTTCGCTCCCATGAACAATAGAGGTAAAATTTATGTTTAACTAAAATTATAATTGAAAACGAAATAATCTATGGAAGAACAACAATGATGGAATAGTTAGTGATCAACAAACAAAAATGGAATATAGCTTAAGTTGTATTGTTGCACTTCATCTAGTCATTGGTCTTATTTTAGAAACGTAGTCTTTAAAAGAAGTTATGAAAATATATAGAGATCACTTTGAAGCTACATACCTACCAGGATAAGGAATCTGGTACAAGAACTTCAAGACGTTGTAAACTTTGAAACAATTCGTCCTTGATCCTTTCAACTTTTATCAATAGGGCATCTCCTGTAATTGCCTGGCCATGAAGCACACAATGTGAGGCATATTTATATCTTACCAATGCATCATTCAGTCCTCTTAGGAAACATCCATAGAATTCAAACATCTAATATTTGATAGCATAAATGTATGAATCCGACATATTATATGAAATTTATTATCTTGGCTTTTTCAGGAGGAAAAGAAAAATCCTAAAAAGTTTAAGACAATCAAATTATATGCTAAGAAGCTTTCTAATTGGGTAAGGTAAAATTTCACCCTAACAAGAAAATAGATTTCCACTTTCTGCCTTGGTTTACTGGGGAATTAGACATCTGTTGTTGCCAATTTTATTTTTTAAATGTTTCCTTAGGGAATGATAGAATAAAATTACATACCAATTAGAGTTTGCTGCAGTTTGCACAGTGTTGAAGAAGGGATTTGTCCTTTTCAAGTGCTATATGAAAGGCACATAAGGCCTGAATACCTGACTTACACCTTGGACGTGCTGCTTCCATTGCAGGAAATGTTTTCATCATTTTAATGACAAGCCTAGCAAGTTGCTTGCACATTTTTCCATGTAGCTGCACATGGTGAGGATATGTCTGTAAGTGAAAAATATCAATCTCTCTCTATCTTGCTCTTACACACAAATTGGTTGAATTATGATAAAAACCCCAAAAGTCAAACAAGACATCTAGTTTTGAAATGAATGATTATCACTAATTGCCTTTTCTTTGTAGGGCTATCAACCAACACTTGGCAATGCTGCCAACTATACAAATTCTCAGATTTCATAAACAATAGTCAAAATTCAAATCCCTAAGGTTCAACTTGAATACTTCCTGCATTGCAGGCATGCATCATTGTGCTGACCTTATATATGGTCTGACCACCCTGAAAATTGGAACTCCATTGAACTGGTGAATTAATTTCGTTGTTTGGTAAAGCCCTTGGAAATGGTCCGAAAACACCTTATCACATTACTTGTAAGTTTGTAACAATAAAACCTTAAAAAACAAATGCAGACCAATACTTCACAGTTAACTATTTATTTAAAGACGGGGATATGGATAGGCTAAAGCATTTCAAAAAATCAAAGAACCAATATCAATCAGTGTCTCTCTGCAGGGAAAAGAGAGAAGAAAGTGATAAACATTAACACTGAACCAAACTAAAAAATAAAGAGCACCAATAAAGAATAGATTTTTTAGGATTAAAAAACACATTTTAGGAGATGAAAGAGAGATTTTAATGTCATTGAAAGAAAAAAGCAGTGCACAAGGAAGAAATGAGCACAGCTTAGTGCAATTCCTTGCTCCCGAGTGCTTAGTGGTTATTCGTGCCTCACATGCATTAAAACAACCATAACAACCATAGATGCCAAGATGGAAATTTTTAACATGCAACCTGCCAACAAAACAACATGAGCACAACATCTCTATTTGTGCTGACCGGTTTCCTAAGGTATAATGAGTTCCTAAAACTGTTGGTCTTTTGGCTTCTTTGGCTTATGTTTATGCAGCCATAGAATCTAATTCACAATAGTTCTTTTTATAGGTTGATAAGTGCGGCGGAGCAGAAATTACACTCAATTCCTCCCTATCAAAAGCAACTGAAGATTCCAAACCTAGAGTACTTGTGTGTCTCTCGTATTACTCACTTGATAGAGGTAAGCATGAGCTAATGTATTAAGTATCTTGTTGTATATACCATTGCACAATGGTTTTTTATTTCTCGTACACCAAATAACTGCATGAAAGATAATACATTAATGTGTTTTGAATCTTCATTTTTTTGAATTCTTAATTTGAATTTGTTAGATTAGATTTTCCTATTTTGCACATTAACTTGATTATTGTTGTTAGCTATTGAACATTATAAATAATTTGCTTCATTGTTTTTCTACTTTACATTTTATTTTATTTTATTGAGATTTTTTTATTGGATTTTGCAAGAGTGAACTTACCGAAGTGGGCCATTAAGTATGAAGAGCCTGTTGTTGAGGCTTTCAAGTTGCTAAGTATGGGTTAACTGAAGTTACCGCCGGATCTAAGTATGGCTTAGCAACTAAGTACAAGTGGGATGGTTTATCCATTGTAATATTTTGAAAAGTCATCAATTTACTAAATGATTTTCATGTAAAGTTATATGGAGATAGTTTTTAGAAAACTCATATTTACTGTAATACTTGCCCCATTTCATATATATAATATAATTTGCGTGGTTTAAAACTTATATATTTGTACATTATATTATTTATAAGAGTTGTAATTAACTAATTAGTGTGACATTATCCGCGAGATGTAGAACACTTGGTGGTGGGGTATGGTTAAGATGCCCCCTAAGCTAAAAGGTCGCCATTTCTAATCCTGTCGGATACGAAAAAATTCAACCATGTTAAGGGTTGGTGCGGTCCACGCTGGGTGCGATCCTCGGGTGATTTTGACGCCTTAGATTCCCTTGGTTCGTGGTTTCTTAGCCAATGTCAACCCTACTAACTAGGGGGGTTCCATCACTTTGCCAACAACAAAAAAAAAACTAATTAGTGTGACATTACATAATTCACATGTGTATTAAATGATGATAAATAATGTATGATTCTTTTTTAAATTTAAACATAATATCACATTAAAAATTTATATTGATCAATAATGGACACCATTAAAACTACTAAAATATAATAACCACACATAAAATGACTGAAACACTAAATTAGTGACCAATAAATAAGATTAATGGCCAAAATTTACATATAAAACGACCAAAAATTGAGAGATATGTAACCAAACAATGAGATATAAATGACAAAAAAAAACAATAGAAATTAGTATATAAATTACCAAAAAATAGTTTCAGTGGCTAATTTACGCAACCAAATTTGGTCATATTCTAGTTTGTCATGTGCTCATTAATTTGATTATAAATATGGTCATATATTTGGTCATTGATTCAAATATATGGCCAAATTAATGACCAACTAACAAGCTATAAATGACCAATTTTTGTGGCGTAATAAAAGACCCTAAATTAGCCACCAGCGATCGCCAAACCAAAACTGGTAATTGATATGTGGATTTTGGTCCGTTTTTTGGTCACTAATATCTCATTTTCCACTAGTCCAAATACAAAAAGCATATATGCATCCCTGAAATATGTATAAAAATAATTTTCATATTCACTAGACATAGGCCACTATCCTTCTCCTGATATAGCTCTCAAAAAAGAGATTCACTAAATTGTTCCTTGTATGGCTCTTGAAGTTGCTGGTGTATAGAGAAAACAAAAATAAAAGTAACCGTTCTGACCTTTGTGAACTAATTCTATAATGATGAATGATTTTTCTTTTCATTTAAAATTATGTGTATAAATGGAATAATGAATGCTTTATTATTTCAAAGCTATATTTGTTAATATTTCTAATGTAAGTATGTATATGGAATTGGAACAATTAGCTACAAAATTCATTATGTGTAATTACAACACATTACTCTCTTTATTTTAAATTTTATCCCTAAGGGGATATGATAGATTAGTTTAGATTAGATTAGAATATAATTGATTTTCTTGAATTCAAATTTATGGAAGTGATTGAGGAGTAGGAGTGATAAGACAGGATGTAAGAAACTTTAAATCTACTTTACATAAACGGTTGACCGGGCCACAATCGGTAAAAAAATTAAAAAAACTTTAAATCTAAGGTAGTCGGGCTGCTAACCAGACGGGTTCCCCACACCAAACGGTGAACGACCTAGTTGGGATCGGTTACCGGGGAGAATCCCTACTGTCGGTATGTGAGATTTTCTAGGAATCAACACTAACTGAAGAATTTTCTTAGATAAAGAGTATGATGTCCTATTACGCTCTCTATATACATGTAGACATGAAAATAAATTTGGAAATTGTTATTATTTCATGAATCTCTTCCAGTAGTGGCCATAAAGCAGTGTGTAAACATATTTGTGCTCCTCTAATCCAATTTAAAACCAACATGGAGTACCCGAATACTTGAAGGTTATGGAATCCATTTTCTACTGTGAAGAGGAGAATAATTTTGAGGGAATATAATTCAACTTAGTTATTCTTACCCTCCCCAAATCCCAAATATAATTTGGATAAGTGTGTATCTAATAGAAAGAATATAACACCCCCCAACACTATGTTTGTTCATGTTGTGATAGTCCATCAAAAAATGCCCAGGAATTGATTTATTGATGTATTCCATTATTATCCTTCTAATCGAGGCATCCATTTACCTTGAGGGAAGAAAGAAAGTATGTTTGAGCTGTTCGAAACAACCACCTCAGGAATAAATAGTTTCTCTTGAAAATTAATGTTACTCCTTGCAATCCACGTTCCCTAGATAATGACGAGAGGAGCTACTTTGTAAGGGAGGTATAAGTGATTAGACTTCCAGGGTTGTAGCGACGTCTCAATAGTAGTCCCATTCCAAGTAAATTTGTGTCCAATGATATTCAAACATTCCTGCCACACCATTCTTGTAAAGGTCCACCTTATGAAAAGGTGAACAACTATCTCCTCACCTAATTTGCACAGAGAGCACCTACTTGGGCCTTCAATTATGTGTTTTTGAATATTATTGGCACGTTGGTATTTTGTTTTCTAAGGCACACCATATCATAAGTCAATCCTTTGGAGACATTTAACTTTCCATACTTTCTTCCACCACCATTGAACTTCTCGATTAAAAATGTGTAAATTTAATTGAATATAGCCATGGTTTGGAATATATTTACCAGATGGGTAAAAGTCCTAGATTAATCATGTATATCTATCATCTAGATATGTGCATATTTAAGAGAATTTCTATAAGTATTCCAAAAGAATTTCTCTTTTTTTTTAAGGACCCAATGTCCTAGAATTGATCCATCCCTAAATCCGTAAGTACGTAGATTGTGGATTTGTCATTGGATTTAATGTGAAAAATCCAAGATGATGTAGATTTTCCAATAGAGGTAAAGGGAGAAAATGCTTTCCCTTGCTCCATGTACATGGGTTCATCCCTAGCCGAATGTTGTTTCCCTTTCCTAATTTCCATGCCATACCTATTCAAATTAGATCAATGGATTTTACCATAGCTTTCGAGACAACTGAATCACTAGCCCACTTTTTGGATGGTGACCTAGCCCAATCTAGTATGGATATTGGTGCAATGTACTTTTGTTCTACTGTTAAGGTCCAAAGACTCTTTATAGTAAGAAATCTCAACACACATTTAGTTGCTAATGCTTTTTATCAAAGAAAGACATTTTTCGGTCCCCATCCACCAAGAGGTTTGGGATTGACATTTTATACTACCTGAACTAGGGAACCACATTGTGTTCCTTGTGACCACTCTATAGAAATATGAACAAAAAATTATATCCATTTCCAAAATTCCTTTTGGAAACCAACCATGTGACATCCAATAGATAGGGATGGACAACAAGACATATTTTACCAGGACAAGACTTCCAACTCTAGAGATCCATTTATGACTCTTGTTGGTCTTGCGTAAGTTTTGGTTATTTTTTGTACCAATTTTGAATTTTAGTCAAAGTGTGAATGGGGTTGTGATGAAGTGGTTAATGAAGTGGTCACCTTTGAAGTTTTGGGAGGATTTCAAGGAAAATCAGTTGTTTTGACGAAGTAAGGTTGGTTAGTTAGTTAGATCCTTTTTCACTTACTGGGTAGTGGGCGTGTGATGTAAATATGCCAATATTGCCTATAAATATTTAATGGGATGGTATTTTTGGGGTTAGCCTGATTTTTTAAGAAGTAATTTTATCGATAGAGTATGTACTATTTTTAGTCAAAAGTGAAAAGAGTTGTATGTATGGAATCAATCTGCGGGCTGTGTGCACATATTTGATGAAATGGGGTATTGGAAAACATCTGCAGGTTGTTTGCGCACACTAAAAGAATTCGAGAAGAAACTCTTTCAATAAGCGAGCACTTTTGATGTTTTATCTTGATTGGGTTTCCACATTAAAATCCTTATGTCAACTATGTGTTATGTATCTATGTGATATTTATTGTTATTTTACCATGCATGAATGAATACCTATGAATAATTCTATGAATTGACACAACACAAGATAAATTAATAATATGATTATGGGTAATGTTGTTAATGGGTTTTAGCTAACAGTCGTAATTCTTGATTTGTCATGGTACCTTACGTTGATGTTAAGAATAATGAACGAACCCTTTTCCACTGTAGAAACTTGGTTCTTGCAGCTCCCATAGGTATATCAGGTGAGACTGCATCTTCTCTATCAGTGTTTCCAACAGGGTTAAAATATTATTGAGCTGATAAATTTTCTTTGTGATGGTATGTTGCGATATGAAGCTAAGTTAGAGTGAGATTGTGCCAAAAAATGGTTCCATTGTCTAAACCGGGATCATTGCAGAGGGGACATGTTTTGGAATTCGACGAATCCTGAGATCAAGGAATTGTTAGATCAAAAGGAAAATATGTTCACTCAAAGTGAAAATAAAAATCTACAACTGACTCGAGGACAATGGTTATGAAGGTACATTTATCTTAAGATCCACGAAGCATTTTGGTGAATTCCTTATTCTGTTAAACAAGTGTTTATCAAGGTTAACACTCTAGAAAAACAATTTTTAAGTGTTGCGCTAGGTTAAGAAGGAAAAGTGCATAAGGGAGAACCTGAGGTGCAAGAAAGGAAAAAAATGCACATGACATAGAAAGAAGGGTAAGAAGGAAACAAAAGTGGAGGCGCAAGAAAGGAAAAACATGCACGCGACGGAGAAAGCAGGTAAATGATCGAAGGTAAGTGCAAAGCATAGGAAGCTGTGACAAGGATTATTGTGACAAGGAAAGGAAGATCCGAGTCGGTAGAAGGGGTAGGTAGAAGAGTCAAGGAAAAATAGGTGCAAGTCAAGGAAGACTGCAGAAGGCCGAGTCGACAGAAGACTAAAGGACACATTTTGCGGCTAGTTATGACTTGTACAGACAGGATGAAAGACATTTCCGTGTCTAGTTAAGGTTGTGGTTAATGTAACGAAGGAATTTTGTGGCTAGGTATGGGATGACATTAATGTAATAGAATATATTTTGTTACTACTTAAGTCTGTAATAATTGAGTTGTACTCAATCGGCCCTGCATGGTCTGATAAATATCTATAAATAGGAGGAACCTGCTCTGTATAAGGGTTAGCTTCATAGCTACATGAGTAGCTTTAGTATTGTTTGTTGTTAGCTTGAAGAGTTAGCTTCAAGAATTAGTTTAAGTTATTGTAGAATATCAGAGAGGATTCTGATAGTAGAAGGCTGTTGAGCCATGGATCTGCAGTTGAGTGCACAAACCATTTTGTAGAAGAGTCAATCCACAATCGAGTGTGTGAATAGTGAAGTAGGAGAGTTGATCTAGGCTGTGTGTGGATCAGTAGGAGTAGTTAGAAGAATACACCTTAGAGCATGAGAGCAATAAGAGTCTAATCCAGATAGACATATCTTAAGAACAGTCTATAGGTCGCAGACTCCATGATGCTATGCATATTTCACATGCCAGATGAAGAGCACCTTCGTGGTTTTTCTCAGATGGGTTTCCATGTTATTTTCGGTGTTGAATGATTGAATTCTTATGTGAATATTGAGTATTTTCTTATCTTGTACTGTTGATGGTTATTCTTTGAATGTATGTCGAAATATTGTTAAGTAGTGAATGAATGAAATGTTAAAGCTTCATCGACGAGTTGTGAATGGTTTCATGATAAACTCTATTAAGTCATAAGATAAGTTGCAACATGTTAATTACTATTAAGGAGTTAGCTGTGTCACCCTGTTGTGCCAGTTCTTGAAGTTGTAAGGACAAGGTTGCGTTGCATGTCAGTTGTGGAACAAAGTTGCACCTCTTTTGCATAGTAAAAGACTCCATCCATCCATCTTTCTTGACTACCTTGGTCGCACACCAAGGGACTATAATCCCTCGTCAACTGTGGAAACATGGTTCTGGTAGTTACACCTTAAGATATCTCAGGTGAGATTGCACTTGCCTCGTGGGTGTTGCCGACTGAGCTTGCTCTATTGGGTTGATGTATTTTGGTGTCGTATTGGTATTGTGTTGTTGTTGAACCTCAGGTCGAGACAAGAAGTAGAAGTCGGCCAACAAATGGTTCCATTGTTGGGACCCGTAATCATTTGATTCGAGGGAAATGTTGTGCCATCCGACAAAGAACGAAATCGAAGATTGGGTGGAGTCTAAGACGCTAGCATTTGCACAAGAAGAGAGCACAGGATCCCGATTGAGCGCAAAAAACTGGTTAAACCGGTACATATACTCTGATATTCACGAGATATTATTTGCAGAGTTTCCCATTGTGCCTCATGAGTGGCCGTCAAGATTGGCGACTCAACATAAGATTGGGCTAGGTTAAGAAGGGAAAGTGCATAAGGAAGAACCCAAGGCACAAGAAAGGAAAAACATGCGTGCGATGGAGAAAGTAGGTTATGAAGGTAACAAAAGTGGAGGCACAATAAAGGGAAAACATGTGCACAACGGAGAAAGAAGGTAAAGGATGGAAGGGAAGCGTAGGGAAAAGGAAGTTGCGATGGGGATTGTTGCAACAAGGAAAGGCAGATCCGAGTCGATGGAAGCAGTAGGTAGAAGAGTTAAGGTAGAACAGGTGCAAGTAAAGGAGGACTATAGAAGTCTGAGTTAGCAGAATACTAAAGGACAAGTTTTGCGGCTAGTTATGACTTGTACAGACATACTAAAAGATGTTTCCACAGCTAGTTAAGGTCATGGTTAATGTAATGAAGGACTTTTACAGCTAGGTATGGGCCAACATTAATGTAATAGAAGATATTTTGTAACTACTTAAGTCTATAATAACTGAGATGTACTCAGTCAACCCTGCGTGGTATGATAAATATCTATAAATAGGAGGAACCAACTCTTTACAAGGGTTAGATTCATAGCTACACGAGTAGATTCAGTATTGTTTGTTGTTAGCTTCAAGAAGTAGTTTAAGTTATTGTAGAAGATCATAGAGGAGGCTGATAGCAGAAGGTTGTTGAGTCGCAGATCTACAACTGAGTGCATAGACCGTTTTGTAGAAGAGTCAATTCGCAACTGAGTGGATAGATAGTAAAGTAGGAGATTTGATCTAGGCTGTGTGCGGATCAGTAGGAGCAGTTAGAAGAATAAACCAAAGATCATGAGAGAAAGAAGAGTCTGAGCTAGATAGACATATCTTAAGAACAGTCTACATTTTGCAAACTAAAAGGTGTTATACATATTTCTCACGCCAGATGAAGAGAACCTTGGTGGTTTTTCCCAAATGGGTTTCCACGTTATTTCCGATGTTGAATGATTGAATGCTTATGTGAATGTTGAGTATTTGCTTATCTTGTACTATTGATGGTTATTGTTTGAATGTATGTCGCAATATTATTAAGCAGTGAATGAATGAAAGTTAAAGCTTCATCAGAAAGTTGTGAATGGTTTCATGATAAACTCTATTAAGTCATAAGATAAGTCACAACACTGTTAATTACTATTCAAGAGTTAGCTGCGTCACCCTGTTGCGCTAGTTGTTGAAGTTGTAAGGACAAGGTTGTGTTGCGTTCTGGTTGTGGCACACAATTGCACCTCTGTCACATAGTAAAAGAATCCATCCCTCCATCTCTGTCGATTTCCTTGGCCGCACACCAAGGGAATATAATCCCTCTCCAACTGTGGAAACATGGTTATGGAAGTTACACATTAAGATATCTCAGGTGAGATTGCGCTTGCCTTGCGGGTGCTGTCAATTGAGCTTGCTCTATCGAGACTGTAGCAGGGATTTCTCCTTGCTACAAGGGCAGGAATGGCTCCCTTCTGTCTATAGGACATAAGGGTAGGTTCCTCCGTGTGAAAATTCTAAAAAGAAAGCGGAATGGATAGAAAGCAAATATAGAAAGAAAATAGTGGTCGTGAGCCCCTCTGCAGACAATGTTAGGGCTTTGCCTTGGCTACCTGCAAACAACTATTAGAAGAAACTGAAACAAACCTGCAAAACATGTTAATAGACAAACCTGCAAACAAACATGGCTCAGAAATCAAAAACTACTAAAGAAAAATGCATAAACAAAACAAGATTATACCTCCTTTGGTGAAATGGGCCACCATGCCCTGGCTGGAAAGAAGCACCTCCCTATCTCACTCAACAATGGATGAGGAGCTATGGCTCAATGGGGGAATGTGAGTGGAAGAGAAGGGGATGTGGGTGGCTTGAGAGGCAAAGAGGTCTCAAAGCATCCATGGGAAGCATAACAGTATGCAAGAGAGGAGTGTCTTTGAGAGTGACCCCCCACCCTCCTTTTATAGATTTTTTGGGGTTTTAGGGTTTTAAGCCCCTGGTTCAGGCTTTAACTCATTTTTTGGGCTTTTAGCCCCTTCCGCCCTAACTTTAGCTCCTTTTAGGGTATTAGGCTACTTTGAGGGGTTTTAGCCCCTTTTTGGAGGCTTTAGCCCCTAGGAGAGTTATTTAGGCTCCTTTTGGGGGTTTTTAAGCCCTTTTCTTCATCCTTAAGCCTTTTTGAGGGTGTGGGGGTCTAATGGAGGGTCGTGAATGGATGTCTTTAGGTGGTGTAGGCCATGTAGAGTGGAGTGAGGGAATTTTTGGGTTAACAGATTGCCCCTCGATGTGTGAGGGCAGGAGCTCATCGTATGGATGACGGACATCATAGGATTTACTGCGTAGGGGTGATGCTTCTGGGGCTGGGGCATGGTGGCTTTTGGTTTTTGTATTAATATGGTTCTCATCAATGGGTGAGATAAAAAATAATGTGTGACATGTATATGGATGAGGCGAGCATCCCCATGCTTGTGACAATGTCAAAAGAATAATTTGACCTATGCTCTAAAATACAAGAGCCGATCATATACAACTGATGGTACAATAATGGTTTCCTCAATGTGAGGCTGAATACAATGTTGGTATGAAGAACTGGTACATTGGACCCATGGCATTCTCATGGAATGCTATATCTTCATGACTAACAGTGTGCTGGATTTGGAACGATACATAGCTATATGGACTCGTTGATTGAGAGTCAGAGTCTCTGTTGTACAAGTATGCTGCATCAATCATAAATCTATATAGAAGCATTGCTGGGGCTTCTGAACACTGTCTCCAATGCAACCCGGAAATCACAAGGGACATAACCTGTTTAGGTCCCTCGAATAGACTCATCAATGTTCTAGAGTTAGGTGACATCCGGGGTCTTTGACCAAATACTATGCGGACCAATTAAACCCTGTATGAGTCTCAATGGTGCGATGATGTAGTTGGAGTCGAGCACATGAGAAACAACCATCCCAAGAGGCACTAAGGACTCCTCTCAAGTGGTCCAAGGAACTCATCAATGAGGTTAATGAAACTAGAATACAGGGACCTCTGGGTCTATCCACTGGAAAATGTGTGTTGTCTTCGATAAAGGGAGACCTGCCCCTAGTCAAGGAAATGATGTTTCCTTGACAAGGAGAACGAGGGAAATAACTGAAAGGTGTGAGACAATCTGCGAACTGACCCACTGAATGGGGGGGGGGGGAGGAAATATTTGTACAGGGGCAGAGGGAGTGTGGTAGACTCAAACTTCCTTTGTTCAAAGTATGACGGCAGGGCAGACTAGGCAGCAAATGAAACTGACTCATGGGAATGGGATCATAGATGTAATACCAAGAGTGTCACTACAGATTCTAAATACTTGGAGGAGGTGGCAACTTTTGATATTAATGGGATCCAAGGAAGACACATTGTAGAGCACTCTGAACAAAGGCAACCTAAAGGGGGAATGCTGCCAAACTATTTTCTGTGGGGTGGTGTCTAGGGACACCGTTGTGGTACGATCTCATGGATTTTTGGCGAGCTCGAGAAAGTAAATGCTCGATGGTGCTTTGAATTTTAGAGAGTCTGAAAGCATGAAGAAGACTCTAGTGGGGGATATTTTTCGTTGGTAGTCTCCTATGCCCAAAAAAGGATAAAAGTATACATAGCAGAGCTCACCCATCCTGTAGGGGATGAGAGACTTCTTTACCATTGGTATTCCAATCAGGCCGGAAAAGGTTAAACCTATACTCACTGGACGGTCATTCAGATACTTTTACGAGCATGAACGAAACCAAGTTTGCTCGGCAATTTTTTCTTGATGAGAAGGCTGGAAAAGAGCTTAACGACAACCCATGGTGAGATTTTTCGTAAAGTGTGGCTCCTCTACCCAAGAAAGCATAAAAGTGTGCATAGGGGAATGGTCTTGGATTGAATACACCAAGGTGTTCCTTTTCATTTAATGGTCTACATGGTCCACAAAAGGAGGTAAAAAAGACGATGTAGACGCCCTTTCCTATACTTTAGTGAGCGGGAGAGGAAGCAGCTGCGCTCGACTATCTTTTCATTGTTTTAAGGAGTCATAAAAGAGCTTAAACGAAACTCCAATACGATCAACCGATTGTGGTGGCACAGGTGGTGCCCCATCTCGAGATGATGGACAGAGGTCCAAAGGTCATCCGCGCAATATGGATGAAGCAGACGGCTCTCAAACATACCAATACATGCGTGGGATAGATCATGGTAGAGGCATGCAAACTGAGATGGCTCTCGAACAGAGGTCAAGAGAGCGTGTGTATGTGTTGTGGTGGATGGACTTGACTACATGTGATGTGAGTGCAAGTTTGGGGGCACTTCTATGCCAAATACATGCAAGAAAAATAAATTGTTTTGTGGACAGTGGTCTAGAGATCCACGTGAGGTGCGGTCGATGGAGTAGACAACTATGTGCTAAAATACAAAACAAAAAGAAAAATGGTGACCCTTAATGGGCGATGGCCCGAAAACTCATGAGTAGCGGCAGGAAAGAGTGATACAAGTACAAGTCCACAGACACTTGCATTGCCATGCTGTGGCTTGTAAATCGAGGTAACTTTCGGGGAGTGGTCCCAAAATTTGTTGTTAAACATGAGACGATGGTCTCATAAGGAAATGGAAATTTGAGCCCAGAGGTGTGAGAGGTGCCTCGAACCGGTTTTGGGTGACTTTGGATTAGCAACTAATGGTGCTGCCCCTGACTTGTGCTAAAAACGTTGAAAAAAAAAAACGAAAATGAAGCGACTCATTGGTGATGTTAAGCGTAAAATATCTTGAGGTAGAGTCCATTGTGGGGGTTCTCCAAGAGTTGTCCATCAAAGTCAATGAAGAGGTATGCCCCCTTGTCGAGATGAAGGTCATTGGCAAGGCGGGATGATGGAATCTGGTCTTTTATGGGAAGAACTAATTCCACACTATGGTTTAAAGGGAATGGGGTAAAACCGAAGGCGGTCTTACATATATCTCTGTCATCGCGTAAGTGGTGCCAAGATAGATTAGGCGGATCTTCCACAGGTGACAAGATGAAAGGGAAACTGGTGCTAGAGATAATGTAAATGGTATTGGTTGTGGTTTTTGTGGCCTTGCCCCCAGTCTCTGTTGGGGGAAGAGGGGCAGGCCTGGAGACAAGAGGAGTCTTTGATGGACCTGGAGGTAGGTGCAACATCATCTCAATTGGATGGACATGATTCAACACATCCTGGGGCCTTAGAGGTAGGGTAGGTGGTTCAAGGTACCACATAGGATCTCCCAGTGTGAAATCGTATAGATTGCAAGTTTCCAAGATAGACTTACTCATGATCTTGGATGGTTGGAAAAGGAAAGGGAAAAGGAAAAGGAAAAGGAAAAGGATCGTGTTGATCGGGAATGAACTCCAATGTTTCCCTGGTAACTAAGGTTGAGGTTGCGAGTGAAGTTGTGGTTGGGGTTGGGGAAACAACAGAAGAGATAGGTTTGATGGACCATTAGTGATGGTGGAGACAAGAGGATCGGTAGAACTGGACATCATGTATATGTACATGGTGTCTGAAGGAGGTGGGGGGTGAACTTCTTCAATCAGAGTGATCTCATAATCAAGGGAATGTTGACGGAGGTCAGCTAAAGCCATACAAAATTTGGGAAAGTCTTGGCAATGGTGAGAGTAATTCCATACAAACCATAGAGGGCGCAAGCATGGTTTGTTCTTAGTGACTTGTTTCTGACTATTGGCGCGGTTGGGAGTTCAACCACGGGGAGGTTTTTGGTTGTTTCCATGGCATCCAAATGCGCACAGATCACTGGAATTTCAAGGCAATTCTGAGTTGGGTGGCCCTATTGTTCATAGAAAATGCAAGGCAGGATCAACTGAGGTTCTACAGTGGCTTTGGAATTCTTTCCCCTGGCCCTTTTTGGGTGGGGCAGTGCGGGTGCAGTGGTTGGATTTTGCGGGCTGGGTGGAGGGTGAGACTCGACGAAAATGGGTTGCATCGAGGTTAAAACAACTTGGTGCATTGGTGGTTGAGATGGTGGATCAAGATACCACACTGGAATTCCCAATGTAAAGTTAGGTAGGCTTAAGGTGGTCATTACCAGCTTAGTCATGACACCAGGTGGGGGAAAGAGGAAGGGAATTGTATGGACTAGAGATGAGCCCAGATAACTCCCTGATGGTTGTATGTGGGGGTGAGGTTGTGGTTGCGAATATGCATAACACTGCTACTACAAATGATGTTGGTGTTGAGACTGTGGATGGTGCTGGGGTAGGGGTTGGGGCTATGGCTGCGCTTGTTGTTTGGGTGCAACGGCGTTGGATGAGACCATGCACAGGTACACAGTCTCATTTTGTGTCAGTGGTAGTGACACTAAGGGGAAATGAGCTGTGATGGTGGTATTGACAAACAACCAGGACCCACATTCAACAATGGGGAGGATGGTGTGTTGTCAACCATGGTGTTGATTGCAGGGAAGACATTGGCGTGTGTGGTCGTCCCTTGTGGCTCAATGGTGGTGATGGTAGGGATAATGTTGGTGGGTGTCGTTAACCCTTGCATATCATGATAAGTGAGTTGATCAATAGTCACAATCTTCCCTTCATGAGGGAACATCATGAGATGAAAGACGGTTGATGCGACCGCTCTCATGGCATACATATAACTTCTTCCGAGGAGAAGGTTATAGTCCAGTTGAGAGTTGATGAACTTTATGTCGATCAGCACTATCTTTCCAGCTAATGTGATGGGGACATGGGGGAGGATTCCTTGGGCTTTAGTGGGATGGCCATCATAAGCCCGCAGAGTTGTGGAGGATGGTTGCAGAATTGGGGATCCAAGTTTCTGCCAAACCAGGGTGGACATAACGCACGTGGATGCCCCCTCATACACTATGCACCGGTGCATGACCAAATTCTAGATAGACACCAGGATTTGGAAGGAAACGGTGGATGGCATGTGCGGTTCTCCATTCTCCATGTCGAATGTGATCAACTTGGAGTCGGAGGGGTCTATGGGCCTAAGGGCAGCTAGTAATGCTTTTCGCTGTGTTAGGCACATTTTGAGTACCTCCAGAGCGGACATGGCCGTTGGTGTTTGGGCCAAATCATCCAAAATGTTATAACTGACAGCAGCTCTAGCTGTGGCATTATTGGCCACTCGACATATGGGGGGGCGGTCGAATGGGGGTAACTGAAGAGGTAGGTTGACTATTTTGGACATAGATGCCATTGATGTGTCAGCGTGTTTGGTGGTGGTACCGTACTGATTCCGTCTAGTTTGTAGGTTAACCTCTTCAGTTGTCATGGATAGCAAGTGGTGGACACCTGTTTCTACTGTGGGAGGTGCCCCCAGAGCATTAGGATTGGGTTGGGGAGGTGGTGGAGTTTCGACCAACCCTTGGATAGGTAGCGGGTTCTAGAGCACCATAGGAGGAGGTCCTTGTGGTGCCGGGTTGGGTTGGGCTTGGTTCGTAGCATTGGTGGCCTATTGGGACTCATTCTGAATGGTCTGCTTAGCTCGATCCATGAGGGGACACTCGAATGTGTAGTGCACATAGACCTCACAGAGTGTGCATTGTTCGTTTGTGCACAACGGGGCGTTGCGTCTTGGTGCATTTTGTCGTGGGGGGTTTTGGGCGGGTCGGTTTACCGTGACATTGTTGGGAGGGTTTGGTTGTTGACTGCCTCCCTGTAGTTGGTTATTGGCTTGGTTTCGGGGCCGATTATTTCTATCTTGCCCTTGTTGATTGTTGGGGGCAGGCTGGTTGGGACGGTTTTGTTGTGCAAATACTTGTCCCAATGGAGTAGGTTGAGCAGGGGCGGGGGATTGAACCTCTTTCACTGGTGGCGCATAATAAATTTGGGTGGGCTGCAGTGCCACAAATGTGGGAATTTTTTCCACATACCACTATGTTGGCCATTCCATGGCCTGAGCCTACTGTGGTGGCACAAGTTGTGCATAGGAAGTTGTTGCTCCGGACTGGGACATTATTCTAGCATAGTCCGGAGTTTTGTTTTGGTAAGCAACACTAGCAGTGTTGCTTGGTTGTGATGTAATGGTAGGTGGTGTCAAACGGTGCTGTGGCTGTTGGGAGATTGAGCCTATGATGACGTCTGCAGCATGGGATGCCACTAGTGCATCCTGATAGGAGGTGTTTGCATGAGGGGCATCTGGAATGATGGTGTACATGTATCCAGACTGGGTGTAGATAAGGTCAAACTGTTGGGATTTTACTATGGTGTCCTCTTCGAATTGGGGACATTTGGATGCGATGTCCTTTGCTATGGGTGGGAGCAAGGTCTTGAGGAACCAATCCAAGAAGATCCTATCGTCAAGTTGGATTTTACATAAGCTGCAGCGTTGCCACCACTCATGGATGTGGTCGGTTATATGTGTCGCAGTGCTTTGGCGACAGGATAACAGGATCTCCACCCCTTAGTCATATTTGACAGGGAGTTGGAAATACTGTAGGAACATGAAAGCTAAGGAGTTGAAATACGGGTACTTGGCCTGCAGTAGCTCAATGTACCATTTGGCTGCAACACCTATAAGGGTGCGTTGGAATAGCCTCAGTCTGATGGAATCGTCTACGATGCTGTTGGACAAGCACCATAGATGGAATGTCATAATGTGGTTTTGGGGACATTCCCCTACCTTTCCTTCAAACTTGGGGATGTTTGATGGCAACTTAGTTGGAATTGGAGGCCAAAACGCTTGATGGTGAATGGGGTCATTTGTCAATCGAGCCAAATCCAGCAAATTAAGACGAGCCATGAAAGACAAATTTGACCCCAAGTTGATATGGGATGGGGGAGGTATGGTGGTGGGGTGTGCAGGTGCATAATGCACCTACATACCTGGGGGCCCTTGTGGTGGAACCATTGTAGATGGGACAATGCCCGCAAGTGTGGTGGGGGGGATAGTGTGAGTTAACGGGCCACTTCCCCCAAGTATGATGTGAGGGATAGCGTGAATGGAGGGGACATTGCCCCATGTATGATAGTAGGGGCAATGTAAGTGGACGGTCCACTGCCCCCCTATGTGGAAAGAGGGGCAGTGTGTGTGGAAGGGCCACTACCCCCATGTGTTGCAAGTGGGCTAGCTTCGCTGGTCACTATGGGTGGTGGTAGTTGACTGATGAAAATTTGCATGACTGTTCTTGGGCCACCTGCAGAGTTGTTGGTGACCGGTTGTGGTGTGTACATGGGTCCACTTGCTATGGATATGCCGGAAAATGGATTCGGATTTGCACTAGCCATGGGGGTCGATGGTGCTGTATGGAGGTCTATTTCAAACTGGTATGGGTCTGAATCTAAATCAGAGGCTGTGTGGCCTTCTGATGATGTGGGAGATCACTAAGAATGGTTTCGACGGTGTATGTTTAATGTCCCTAATGGTGGTGGTTCGCCTCTTAGGCATGAGGAAGAGTGTGGGGGATCAATTATGTTAGATGTTTATCAAACTGATGGGAATGATGTTTGGACCCCGGTTTCAATGGCTTCCTATTGGTTGTAGGTGGTCACTCGGCCACCAAGACTGCCAGAAGATAATGCTTGGCTTTTTCCTCATGGGCGTTTCTACTCAATCGGTGGGGGTCGTTGCCCGTTTCGCTTCGAAATTCCTCTCAGCAGCCAGCTACTTTGGGGTTCCCGTGGTACTCCTCACAATGATTTTCTGGGATGATACCAAGTACTTCCCATGGTTGAAGTAGTCAGGGACTTATGTCCTCAAAGACTACAGATTTGTTTGAACTTAGTGTAAATTCATAAATTTTAAGGCTCTCTCAATGTCATGAACTGAGTTGGGTTGATTACTTGGTATGGTGTATTTGTTTTTCTGTCTTTCTAGTATCAGGTGGCTACAAATGGTTTATGAATTCATCATACTGTGGCAGAGTTCATATCATTGTTGTGCAAGTAGTGAATAATCATAAATTTGTAAACAGATACATTTTTAACCCTGAATGTTGATGGCCTAACTAGATGACTACCTTACACCTATATTCCTCTTTGACCAAGAGAAGGTGTTGGGCTCTCAACACAATGGGACTAATCCCATCCGTAGATCCACATGTCACCAACCAGATGCAAGGTTGGCCAACGGGGAGGACGCTTAGCACCGTGAGAAGCCCTCCTTCTCTACCCCCTCTACCTTCCAAGTCATCTGTTTTTAATGGTTTAGAACAATATTCAGTGAAGGTCCTAGGACTATACGAGCTGTGCCCTTCATCGTATCCTAGAATACCCCGAAGGGTGATGACTGGGTAGAGGAGGAAGGGTAAGCAAAAGAGTTAGTTTTATGTTAATTTTAGTTAAGCTACATTCATTAAGGCATTAGAATTTGTTTTGAATTTACACTTTGTTTGTTGATGCAATTGAAGTAAATTAAAACAAAAACAGAAATTGAACTACTGTACTAGACAGAGGCGACTGAGCCGCACTGATAGTCCCTATTAAACTAAAAATTAAGTACTGATTGACAAACTGCACGTTTCGGGTCAATTTCGGCGAGGGGGTCGCGAAAATTTTCTAGAAACGGGAGAGGGGGTCGCACAGATTTCACAGACAGAGGCGGTCTCCCTATCTGAGTGAAGTTGCGCCTTTCAAAGGGAAAAGGGCAACCTGTTCGCACCTATGAGGCCTAAAAGAGAAACCTCATCCCCTGTTCAGGCCCGATAAGTGCGACCTTCCCCGGATTTGGGGTTTTTCTGATCCTGAGTCAGATCCGACCGACAGTAATCTGTTCTATGGCCAAACTCACTCAGATTTGCCTTGCAGAGGCTTCGGTAGTAATAAAAACTGGAAATAAACTAGGTCTAAGCTGTATTTGACAAGAAATTTCTAAAACTAGGACATAGACTGAAAAAACTTTAAATTTGAAAAAACTGAACCAAGGATCCTGTGGGATTGACCTGGTATAGTCGCCAGTTCTGTAGCAGGGATTTCTCCTTGCTACAGGGGCAGGAATGGATCCCTTCTATCTATAGGATAGAAGGGTAGGTTCCTGTGTGTGAAAATGCTGAAAAGAAAGTGGAATGGACAGAAAGCAAAGACATAAATAAAATGGTGGCCATGAGGCCCTCTACAGACAATGTTAGGGCTTCACCTTGGCTACCTGCAAACAACTATTAGAAACTGAAAAAAACCTGCAAAACATGTTAATAGAAAAACCTTAAAACAAACATGGGTAAGAAATAAAAAACTACTAAAGAAAAATGCATAAACAAAACAAGATTATACCTCCTTTGGTGAAATGGGCCACCATGCCCTGGCTAGAAGGAAGCACCTCCCTATCTCACTCAAAAATGGATGAGAAGCTATGGATCAATGGGGGAATGTGAGTGGAAGAGAGGGGGATGCGGGTGGATTTAGAGGCAAAGAGATCTCAAGGCATCCACGGGCAACATAATAGTATGCAAGAGAGGAGTGTCTTTGAGAGTGACCCCCCACCCTCCTTTTATAGCTTTTTTGGGGTTTTAGGGTTTTAAGCCCTTGGTCCAGGAATTAGCTCCTTTTTTGGGCTTTTAGCCTCTTTTGCCCTAACTTTAGCTCCTTTTAGGGTTTTAGGCTCCTTTGAGGGGTTTTAGCCCCTTTTTGGAGGCTTTAGCCCCTAGGAGAGTTATTTAGGCTCCTTTTTGGGGTTTTTAAGCCCTTTTCTTCATCCTTAAGCCTTTTTGAGGGTGTGGGGGTCTAATGGAGGGTCATTAATGGGTGTCTTTAGGTGGTGTAGGCCATGTAGAGTTGAGTGAGGGATTTTTTGGGTTAACAGGGACGATGTCTTTTGGTGTCTTGTTGGTATTGTGTTGTTGTTGAACCTCTGGTCGAGACAAGAAGCAGAAGTAGGACAACAAATGGTTTTTTGGCTAAGACTTATAATCATTTGAGTTGAGGGAAATGATGTGTCATCTGAAAAAGAATGAAATCGAATATTGGATGGAGTCTAATATTCTATCATTTGCGCAATAAGAGACCGCGGGATCATGATTGAGCACATAAAACTGGTTAGATCGGTACATATACTCTCATATTCATGAGATCTTGTTTACAGAGTTTCCCATTGTGCTACATGAGTGGCTGTCAAGATTGGCTAGTCGGAAGACAAATTTACAAAGAAGAGAGGGGGTTGAGTGGAGTGATCAGTTAGTTCACGAGATAACCAGTGTAAGAAACCCCATCTCTAGAGCTATTGATTTTTGGGTGGACAGTATTTTGCAAGGGTATATTACTGAGTTTGCAGTATAGATGATAACCTCATATAGTGAGGCTGAAAGAATTTTTTTCCAAGGAACTCAACAAAGATACTTGTTGTCTATAAGTACATGGATAAAGATGCTAGTTTATGAGAAGGGAATCTTCTAGTTGAGTAGTTGAGTCGCATACCTAGAAGGAATTATATGTTGTAGATGACCTATAAAGAAAATGGGAAATAACAAGCTGAGATGTTCCCAGGAAGTACAGAACCTGAACTAGAAGTTGGATTCTTAAGGAGTGGAAGGAGATTTAGGTCTAGAAAGAGGAGAAAGACAAGTCCTAGTCTCTTCAGAGAAAGTGACTTTGAAGTTAAGTCGCGGCTAGATGAAGGGTCTTTCGACGAAGATGAAGACTATAGCCTGATTTCTGAAGGAGCAGAAGAGTCCAAAGAATCTACAGAGACACCAAGATTAGGACACAAGTACATCACACTTGGAGTATCACCAGAGGTAAGGTCTAGAGCTTCATCTCTTGAAAGAGTTGTTAATACTGATAGTGCTAGTACTGCAACTAGCATGCAAGAGGGTACCCCTCCCTTAGTGTATTCATCAAATAACCCCGACGCTAACTCAATGGTCGAGCATGATATTAGATTACCCACATTTAATCAAAATGGGACAGAGGATCCAGAGCAACATCGGTTCCTCTATGAAGCTATTTGGATGGTTCTCCTACTTCATAATGCAGACCTAAAGAAAGCACAGATGATCACGACTCTCAGGGGTCGTGCGCTGGACTAGTTTATGATTTTCTACATAGTAACTCCAGGAACACCACAAAAGACCCTTGAAGAGATCTGACTCACAATGATATGTGATTTCGAAAAACCAAAATCTATGTCGCAGTGTATCACCGAGATCAAGGAGATAAAATAGTCATTGGCAAAGTCTGTATGGGACTTTGGCCAACGGTTTAAAACTTTGATGGCCAAAGTAAGTTTCCAAATTTTGGATGTACATCATAAAGAATGGTTTATTGTGTTATTACCACATATCAAGGGCCTATTACTGCAACAAAATATCAAATCACAGATAGAAGTGCTAGAATTAGCAATGAAGATGGAAGCCTCACCTATAGGAGATGGTGCCACAGGAATGGTGTAGATTTAGTCGCAGCTGGCTAATCTAATGATATAGCTTCAGGATATAAAGAAGGGAAAGGAATCCCAAGAAGATTTATGGTGTATGAAATGCAGAATGGATGGACACACAAAGGATAATTGTCCAACCTACATGAACTACATCTTATCTGCTGCGCGGAACCCATTGAGTACCTAGAGACTACCCTGGTGCCGCATATGCCATACTAGAGGACATTATGATGAGGAGTTCCTATACTTGAAAAATAATGTAAATACCCTAGCAATCCTTTTCTGTAAATTTTGTAAGTTAGTGGGGCATGAAGAGAAGGATTGCAGAGCATACCAACTCTTGAAAGAAAAGATGGTAGACACATACTTGATGAAGAATGATGGGTAGGCTTAGGATAAACATGCGTAAGCATCCTATCATCCTGTGTATTTTCCACCCAATCAACATCAAAAATAGTATCAACATCGATATGCATTGCATAATCAGTATCAGCTGCAAAATAGCAGAATCAGTACCCACTTCAGCAACCACACCCTCAGGGAAGGGGTGGTGGAAACTTCAGAGGAGGAAAAGGAGGAGGAGGATTTGGCATAGGAAGATGTTAGGTTACATGCTATAACTATGGAAAACTAGGCCATTATGCTAGAGATTGTGAAGATCCTGCAAAGACATGTTCATATTGTAAAGCACAAGACCATAATGTGGAGCAATGTCCTCAGTTGATTGCAAATTGGAAAGCCCAAACCATTTCAGGTCCTAACCCTGTGCAAAATGTGAACCCAAATCTAAATCCTAATTTGAACATCCAGATGATTGCTGCTGAGCCAAGAGATCTGAGTGTTGCTGTCATAACATGAGGAGGTGATGCGACTGGAGCTGATCAGGATATACCATAAGAACAATTGCAACCGCAAGTGCGACCCGCGATGTAGAAGAAAGTTCCATTCAACGTCCAACAATGGAAGCAAGTATTTTTGGATGTGAGACTAGATTTTGTGGACCCAGAGCAACCGTCAACCTCAGCTGAATTCAGGGAGATGCATGAACGATTCTAACATCTATTCCAGAAGCAGATCCCGAAAAAGGTTAGTAAGATCAAGTCGTTTTTGTCAAGTTTCTTAGCGCTAATTCAAGATAAAGATGTTATCGTAGAACTACAAGCACTGTCTACAATGAGGGACAGGGTGATTATCTCGACCAAATCTACAATGTAACTGTCTTACAAGAAGATTACATCAACCTCATAGTGGATGGAAACCTAAGATGGAAGAGTGCTAGTTCCTACACATCCGACTCAGGAGAGGCCTTAGAGAACTGGCAGAATATATTGCATGAAGTCTCTATGAGGTGATCTGCCAGAGTTACTCGATCTATGCGATGAGGGGAGAATCGGTTGAGGGAGTTACCCACATATAAGGTCTTGCCTAATCTTGCGACATTCATCAGTGAGTTTAAAGGATTGGTATCAAAACCACAACACTTGTCTGCGTTGGACTATATATTAAAAGGCTATGCCTTCTAGATGGTGGGGTACTCATAAGAAATCCATATTAGAATGGCCATAGTGCAGAATATTGTTGGAAGTTAGATTCGGCGAAGAAGTCAATGTCATGAATAAAAAATACACAGGGTTGCCAAACCTTGTTGATCACATTAATTAGTGTCGCATAAAATTTGTAGAATACCTGCGACAAGAATGGGCGCATCATTTCATTCACACATTGGAAATGACACCCAGAAGCTGGTATACATCCATGGAATTGTGACAAGGAAATCAGGATTGGGAAGGACTTGCTAAGCAGTTCACGTAAACATTTGAATTTTCTAATGAGAAATCTACAGTTGATGTTGCACTTCAGACAATCACAAAGAAAATATTTACAGAAATCCCTGGTGAAGTAGCAAGTTCCCACCAGTACAGCGTGACCATCCAGCAATGGATGGCTTGTTACAATATGGTTGGAGAACCAAATGATGACCCAAATAATAGAAACATACTGGAGTCAGAGGGTACATGTGAATTTTAAGGTAGTAGTATTTACAGCGACCAATTACTTAAGATGTTGAAAATAAAAAAGTAAACATTGGCTCGCTAGAGAACTCAAAATTTGACAATATAGGAGATTATTGGGATGAAGAGATAGTAGAAAATATCACAAACTTGCTACATGAGTATCAAGACCTATTCCCTACCAATTTACTAGAGATGAAGGAAATAGTTGGCGACTTGGGAGAAATGAAAACACCCCTAAAAACATGTGCTAAACCAGTCAAACATCAACCTTATAGACTGAATCCAAGGTATAAAGAGAAGGTAAAAGCATAATTGGATCGCATGCTTGACGCAGGAATCATTGAAACTATTGATGAATCAGAGTGGATCATTCCTATAGTGATCCAGGATAAGAATCCAACAAGTGAAGTCAGGATCTATATCGACTTAAGGAAGTTAAACGACGCATGCTTGCACGATCCATTCCGAACACCATTTACAGATGAAGTACTTGAAAGATTCGGAGGGAAAGAGATGTATTCATTAACCGACGACTTCTCTGGCTATCATCAAGTCAAAATCGTGAAGGAGGATCACCACAAAATGACCTTCGTCACAGAATGGGTATTCTACCAGTATACGTTAATACCCTTTGGACTCAAGAATGCACCTACTATTTTTTCTAGAATAGTAGTTTCTGCTTTTAAATATTTCATACATAAATTTTTTGAGATCTACTTTGATGATTGGACTGTGTTTGGTTTAGTAAGAGACCATATTTAGAGTCTATGCATGATGTTGGGCCATTGTATCCAGTGTAAGATAGCACTTCATTCCAAGAAATGTATTTTTTGTGCATCATTCAGTGTACTATTGGGTCACGTCCTATGTCACGATGGTATTTTGGTTGATCCAACGAAAGTTGTGATTATCCTCGACTTACCACCACCTACATTAGTCACGCAACTCAGATCAGTGTTAGGACACATAGGCTACTGCAGGAAATTTATCAAAGGATATGTAGAGATAACTGCACCTATGGAGAAACTTTTAAAGAAAGATGTGAAGTTTCAGTGGATGGAACCTTCTTAGGAAATGTTGGAAAAATTAAAGAACAAGATGGACACTATGCCAATACTTGTATTTCTGGACTGGAAGAAGGAGTTCCATGTTCACGTCAATGTGTCGTCTGGTTCCCTTGGCGTAGTCTTAATGCAACCAATTGATGGTGTGCTTGACCATCCTATTGATTTTTCTATAAAAAACTATTGACGTCGGAGAAAAATTACGACGATAGGGAGAGAAGGCCTCATGATGGTCTATGTGATGTAGAAGTTTTGACACTACTTGTTGGGTGGACATTTCAAAATGTACACTGATCATTCTACTCTAAATTACCTAGTCAGAAATCCAGTGTTGGGGGGGAAGATCTGTCGATGGCTTCTCCTATTTCAAGAATTTGATTTTGAGGTCATAGTTAAACCCAGTTTCCTGAATGTCGGTCTTGATCATCTATAAAGGCTAAAAAGTGGTGAATAACCAACCATTCTGGAGGATAACTTACCTGATGTGTAGTTGTTCACAGTCACCATGATGGACGATCAAAACAAGGAATTTAACGTTGTTATCCACTTCCTGAGCACAGACTATGCGCTTGACGGATTCTCCACTAACCAGAAGAAACATTTGGTTGTCAAAGATTATGATTACACATTGATTGCGGACCATCTGTACAAGCTAGGATCCAATGAAATTTTACGATGGTATGTCTTTGACTATTAGCAATAATGGATAATGAGTGAAGCACACATTGATGTTGCAGGAGGACACTACACTAGAAAGGAAACCATGCGCAATATACTACAAGCAGGATTATGGTGGCCAACCATACATATGGACACTAAGAGTTTCTGTCGGCGCTATGATATCTGCCAAAGAATAGGAAAAGTGTTGCATCACGATGAGATGTCGCTTTTGCCACAGATAACCCTCCAAGATTTTTATAAATGGGTTGTTGATTTTGTCGAACCGATCAGTCCACTAGGGAAGAGGAATGGAACGTGCTACATTATCACTACGATAGACTATTTAAATAGATGGGATGAATCCATTTCTGTTGAAGATTGCACCACTATGACTGCGGCTAATTTTTTATTTGAAAATGTGGTGACCAGATTTGGCTTTCTGAAAGTTCTCCTAAGTGACCAAGGTACGCATTTTGTTAACAAAATGATTGTTGATCTTACTGCAGAGTTCTAGATTCATCATAAGAATATGACACCCTATCATCCTCAGGTGAATGGAACGGTTGAATCCTTCAACAAGATTATGGAGAATGCATTAACCAAAGTATGCAATGTGCACTGAGATGATTGGGATCAGAAAGTTTCAATTGTGCTATGGATGTATTGAACAACTTGCAAGTGAATGACAGGGAACACCCCATTCAGACTGGTGTATTGATAGGAAGTTGTTGTTCCAATAGAGTACATTGTGCCAATCCTACAGATTGTTGTGTTGACAGAAATGACTGACAGAGATGTTGTCGAACAAAGGTTGTCGCAGCTCATTTAGATGGAATAGGAACGCTTCGTTGTAGGATTTCATCAAAACATAGAGAAGCAAAGGCAGAAAGCATGAAATGATCTCCATATCCGGATTAAGCCATTCAAATTCAGGGTACTTGTGTTGCTATATGACATAAAATTCTTCAAACATACAAGGAAGTTAAAAATGCATTGGCTAGGGACATATTTGGTTGCGCACATCACTGATGTGGGCGCAATAAAACTACAAAAACTAGATGGAACATATGTCATGGGAATGGTAAATGGAAGTCACCTGAAACCTTACTATGATGGTCGAGACATGCCTAGCTAAGGTCACTTTTTGCAAAAAAAAACAATGAGAAAGGAACTCTTCTCTCGTGCGATGGAAACAAAAGCATGCCGATTACTGCAAAAGCAGGAATGATAGGCTAAACGACATTAAAGTGCGAATATCTGGAAAATATTGAAGCGCTTATGACAATGAAGTGTCATTAATTCAACCAAGTACAAGGATAATGGAGGCATGATTTATGGTCCCATTAGTCACCATTTCCATAACTACCATAAATTCCTAGGAAAGTACATATCAACACTCAAGTAGATGCATTAATGATGAAATTATTCGAATGGAAATCCCACGTGATTGACAAGACCTCGATCTCCCATCGAATGACAACTGTAGGACAGACTGGCCCCTATAAATATGATCTTTGTCATCAAGTTTCAATTTACTTGCACTCAGTGGAGAAGAGAGAACCAGAGCTGATAGTTAACAAAGCCGAAGCCCGTAGCAGAGCAAGCCGAAAACCAAGGTCATAGAGATTTCCAGTGCCATTGAGATATAAGGCATAATTGTTGAATCGTTGTGCTTGATTGGGGAGGATATTGACTCACCTGAATCACAACAGCAAGAAGAAGAATCTGAAACCATGGTGAGACCCAATCCCCAGAAATTTCCCATGGCCGGTTTAGGCCCTGCACCTCCCTCTAGTTCGGCCTCAATAGTGGCCCGAGTCTAGAATCCACCCAGTGCTTCCCCAATTGCAGAACCACCACCTTTCATCTCATAAAAGACATCCTAGGAAATTCCGCACCAACGGGCATAGTGCCAAAGCCTTCAAAGAACAAGAGGAAGGTTACTGAAGAGATACCTATTGAAGAAGAACCGGAGTCGTCACCACGCAGGGATGCGAATGCCACCATTGAAGAGCAGAAACTATTGCCACCATACATTCAGCCAAGGAGAGCCGAGGTGCATGAGGTGATGCTTCCAAAGATATCATGCTCCTCCTTGGTCTTGCTGCAGATCCCTGAGGCAGTACCACTGCTAATGAACATAATCCCAAAGCTGGTCAAGATTCAGTTTCAAGATTATGATACCCACAATCAGGTGGGCTTGGAGAGGAAGAATTACATGGTCACGACACCTACTATGTGGCTTAACCTAGTAGTGGTTGTTCCAATGAAATGGACTCAAGTTGTTGATGACGTGGGCTTACTCAACCTGTTGCTTATGCCATAATTTGGTCACAACACGCAGGTTATAAGTATCTATGTGCGAAAACTTCTAGTGTGTTTTCATGGTGGATACTTGTGGCTCGAACACCCATATGATGTGGATTTTGACCTGATTTCATTGATCATGGGTCTTTCACACCAAGGAGACGACCCCGCATCGTATCTGTGGCCGAACATAGACACTACCAAGATGAAGCAGAATTAGGACTTGTAACGTGCATGAAGGGGGTTTTTCATTAACTATATAAATGATAACATGATGCGGTCCACCGCAAATATTTTATCTTGCAAGCTGTTACACAATATGCAGGCTGCATAATGTACCACTCGAACTATTGAACTTGCAGAGCAATGCGTTGCGGGAGTAAAGTTCAATTGGTCACAATTCTTGCTAAACGAATTGATAGATGATGTGGACCAAGTGCAAGTGGATGGTAAGGATAAATTCAACTTTTCATGGCTGCTCATCTTGATCTCTTTCATTGTATGGTCAGACCCACCAGATTACCAGGCACAGGTTATCCTCATTCTTTGCTAGGGTGCAAAGTACCAGAACCTATGGGAGAACGAGGAGGATGTGATCCGGTAGAAGGACAATAATATTGAGTTCTTTCTGGATAGCGAGATGCTGCATGATGTAATAAAGAAACAACATAGAATAAGGGCAACAACAGTGCAAAGATATGCCCCATTCATAAAATTTCAGGCCGGTGTCCATAACATTATTCTGGAACCGAAGGCTTACCCGACCAAGCATGAACACCCGACGGGTTTTATGATCAAGAATGCGGATGTTGACACAATTATTCAGGACTGGTCAATAGAATGGTGTGGATTAGATGAGGATTAGATGGACCAAGAAGAAGAAATGGACAAGATACTGACCAGCTAACCAAGGTGGAAACGTCGATGCCGGTTCCTATGAGGGAAATGGACAAGATACTGACCAAGGAAATTATGGAGGCAATGATCATGATGATCAATTGCGGGAAGGAGAAGGAGAAGATGATGATGGCAGTGATGGCGGATTCGATCAAGGCGATGGAGAAGAGAAACCCACTAATGAGGATATCTAGAACTGCCAACAAGAACATCAACAAGAGCACAAGACTCCACGCAAGAAGAGGAAATCTAGAAAAACAGTCAACATAGACACATTAACTGGGAAGGATATTTTCTTGCTAGTAGACATGGTAGCCGAAGTAGCCAAGAACATCCTAGAAGGTCTAAGTACATAGCAGGAACAAGTGGTTGGTCAAGTCACTGAGCACCTCAATTAGATCACAGAGGCCATTAATGAAGTAAAAACCATCGTCGAGGCTCAGATGTATGGTGTGCACCCCGGAGACACTTTAGCCACGCCAATGCTATTTCCGCCCCTCAAGATGGAATTTCCATCACAAGCACTATAGTCAGGAACTGAAGATCATGATGATGTTCTCAAGGAAATGGGGTCACTGACACTGGATTTTTCAAAGCTCCCATTAGCCGATGTATACTCCCTTCAGTATGTGGCTGCAATAGAGTTGTGGATCAAATAAAATGTGGTGGCATGTTAAGCAACGAAGAAGACAAAGAATGCAAAGGAATGCAAGGTCCTCCTTAAGGAGAAGGACCAGGATATCGAGGCGTGCGAATAGAGTCGGCTTACACTAGCCGAAGCCATCAAGAGAGCCATTGCAAAGTTCCCACCAGAAGAAGGCCAAGAAGACAAGGATTCAGTTGCCAAGGTTGATTGGCTATTACGGATTGCGATGGAAGTCAGGAAACAGGTCGAGGAGCTACAGGTGCAATAGATACCAAGAACACACCCTAAGGTTCTTAAAGAGCATAGCAAAAAAATTTCTGATGCTGTTGAGGGAATAAGACAAGGAGAAAAACTCTGCACTGAGGAAGTTGAATCCGTCTCTGTGACATGGGGATTACTTCTGGAAGACGAAGCAGTGAAAAAGATAAAGGAATAAGCATGGTAGGCTGACCTAAAAGTTGAAATGGTAAATGAAGACATGAAGAAGCCGCCACTTAAGGAAAATGTTGCAAAATTAGCTGAGTTGAAGCAGCTCCAATAGGAATTTCAAGCTCTCTGTGATCAAGAGAAGAGTAGAAATGATGAAGTGATAGCATACCAATCAAAAGTAGAGTGAATTCCAGAGTTTATTCATCTTGTACAACAAAATATTCAACATGTCACTCAGTCATTAGAAGCAGGACGGTTGGAACATATCATTTTTGACCGTGTAGAACAGTTGGCAAAGTAAGTTGAAAAGGTCAATGCAGGGAGTTCAATTTTGCTTAGTGGCTTGGGATGAGCCACATGTGAGTGTTGGCAGCCTGTTGGGCCACGTTAAGAAGGAAAAGTGCATAAGGATGAACTCGAGGCGCAAGAGAGGAAAAATATGTGCACAACGGAGAAAGCAGGTTAAGAAGGAAACAAAAGTGGAGGCGCAAGAAAGGAAAAACATGCGTGCGATGGAGAAAGCAGGTAAATGATGGAAGGGAAGCACAGAACATAGGAAGCTACAACGAGGATTGCTACGATGAGGAAAGTATGCAAGTAGGTGGAAGGGGCAGGTAGAAGATTTAAGGCAGAATAGGTGCAAGTCAAGGAATACTACAGAAGGCGAGTCAGCAGAAGACTAAAGGACATGTTTTGTGGCTAGTTATGACCTGTACATATAGGATGAAATACGTTTCCGTGGCTAGTTAAGGCCGTGGTTAATGTAATGAAGGAATTTTGTGGCTAGGTATGGGCCAAAATTAATGTAATTGAATATATTTTGTAACTACTTAAGTCTGTAATAACTAATTTGTACTCAATCGACCCTGCATGGTATGATAAATATCTATAAATAGAAGGAACCCGCTCTATATAAGGGTTAGCTTCATAGCTACAAGAGTAGCTTCAGTATTGTTTGTTGTTAGCTTAAAGAGTTAGCTTCAAGAAGTATTTTAAGTTATTGCAAAAGATTAGAGAGGATTTTGATAGTAGAAGGTTGTTGAGTTGCGGATCTGCAACTGAGTGTGCAGATCATTTTATAGAAGAGTCAATCTGTAGCTGAGTGTGCGGATAGTAAAGTAGGAGAGTCAATCCATGCTGTGTGCAGATCAGTAGGAGTAGTTAGAATAATAAATCAGAGAACATGAGAGAAAGAAGAGTCTAAGCTAGATAGACATATCTTAAGAATAGTCTGTAGGTCATAGATTGCAAGGTGCTTCACATATTTCTCATGCTAGATGAAGAGCACCTTGGTGGTTTTTCCCAGATGGGTTTCCACGTTATTTCCACTGTTGAATTACTGAATGCTTCTGTGAATGTGGAGTATTTTCCTATCTTGTACTGTTGATGGTTATTGTTTGAATGTATATCATAATATTGTTAAGCACTGAATGAATGAATGTTAAAGTTTCATCGACAAGTTATGAATGGTTTCATGATAAACTCTCTTAAGTCATAAGTGGTAGCACTGTTAATTACTGTTAAGGAGTCAGTTGCATCACCTTGTTGCACTGGTTATTGAAGTTGTAAGGACAAGGTTGTGTTATGTGCCAGTTGTGGAATACAACTACACCTATGTCTCATAGTAAAAGACTCCATCCCTCCACCTCTATCGAGTGCCTTGTCCACATGCCAAGGGACTATAATCCCTCTCCAACTACGAAAACATGGCTATGGAAATTACAAACTAAGATATCTTGAGTGATACTCGGTTTGCCTCGTGGGCATTTCCAACTGAAATTTCTCTATCAGGTCGATGTCTTTTGGTGTCTTGTTGGTATCATGTTGTTGTTGAACCTCGGGCCGAGACAAGAAGAAGATGTAGGGAAACACTAAGGAGGGGATCATAATCCTGAGAGATGGACACTTGAGTTACTCCTGTAGTGTGTCGAAAATAGGATTTGAAGGTGTGTCGACTTCTGGGTCGATATAATTTTAGAAGGATACATTACTGAGTTTGTTGTAGATATTGTTAAGTCATACAACAAATCCGAATGAGAATTTTTTTGAGGACCAGGAGGTAGGTACTTAAATTCTTTAAAATTGTGGATTAAGATGATTTTATGTGAAAAGGATATTTTGAAAATGAACTCTACTGAGTAAAGCGATTGTACGTGTATGGCATGCGTATTGATGAGAGGAAGGTCTGGGAAGTATGTGAGATCAGATAATATGATCCAAGGAGAAATCAGTGAGACTGATGAAGAGTGTGTCACTTGAGGAGTGGGAAGAGGTTTCATTCAAATAAGAGGAGAAGGACTGTGACTAGGAGAGAAAGTTGCAGTGTGACTGGAAAAGAATACTAGGAATGGGAAACACAACTCGATGATGAGTCCTATGATGAAGAGAAAGAATATCGACTCATTTCAGAAGACAAGGAGGATATCTGCACCAAATCCGAAGCTACGACATACCCATGAACATACGTGTATCTCTAGTATCAGAGATAAGACCCAAAAGTGTGTTGAAGTATTTTCCAGACAATCAAAGAAATAGTAGTAGTAAGAATAGTGGTAATAGAGTTCTAACTAGTGGTCCCATGAGTTCAATTACATCGAGATCCTAGACGTAAAGAATGGATGGGGATGATATGAATTTTCCTATATTTAACGTAAACGGGTTAGAAGAACTAGAGAAACATTGGTTTTTGTGTGAAGTTGTATGGACCATACGACAAGTCCAAGATAATGCTATCAAAAGAGATAAGATGATTACGACCTTCAGGGGTCAGGCACTCAATTAGTATATGAAGTTCTATGTTGTTCCTACAGGAACCACCTAGAATAAATTGAATGAGATTAGAACTAGATTGATAGATGAGTTCAAGAAAATGAAATCTAAATCACAGTGAATTACATAGTTGGAATAAATCAAGCGTTCACCAAATCAATCCATATGGGACTTCAACTAGAGATTCAAGACTTTAATGGCTATAGTGAGCTTCTAGATGTGTAATGTGCAACATAAGGAGTGGTTTATAGCTACACTATTCCCACACATCTGAGTGTCATTAATGCAAAAGAATATTGTGTCCTAGTATAATACACTATAAATTCTATGAAGATGGAGGCTTTGCTGGTAGGAGAAATTGGTGCTTGCATGGTACAAATTTAGTCGTAGTTAGCCAACTTGTCACTACATAACCAAGATATCAAGAAAGTAAAGGAGGTTTGAGAATATATCTGGTGTACCAAATGTATGTTGTAAGGACACCATAAGGATAAGTGCCCATATTTTCATGAATATCTTGCTTTTGGAGCACCGAAAGCACTCATCCAATCAGGTATTCTACGGTGTATAGTTTTCCAAAAAAGAGGACATTATTTAGAAGAATGCCTATATCTGTTGAAAATAGTACATAATGTTGCAAGCATTTATTGTAAGTTCTATCGATATGTTGGGCATGATTAAATATATTGTAAAGGATATCAATTGCTCCAAGAACGCACTATTTATACTTATATAATGAAGGGTGATGAACAATCTCAATATGAGAGAGAAAATATGCAGCTTAATCAACCAAGAGGAATATTTCAGGGTCATGGATGAGGAGTATTTGGTTGGGGTTGAGGTTAGTTAATCTGTTACAATTGTGACCAACCAGGGCACTATGCTAGAGACTGTATGAATCTGAAATCAACATGTTCTTATTGTAAAGCGATGGACCACACAATTGAAGATTGTCTGCAACTCATTGTGAAATGGAAAGCAAAGGAAAATCAAAATCAGAATCAAATCCATAATAAAATAAAAATGTCCAAAAGATAATAGATGAACCCAGAAAAAAGGTTTTGATTGTCACAGTTGTCACCAGGGGGAGACAACACAGGAGAAGATAAAGGGGGTCCTTTCGAGTACATACAAATTTGACCAATAACACAATGATGAGTGTCATTTGATTTACATAAGGAGAAAGGAGTTTTTTTAGAGGCCCATATAGAATTTATGAATAATAATAATGGTGATCCAACCTTGGGTACTCCTTTAGTATTTGATGAAGGGACTGTATATGGTATGCCACCAAATTTCGGCTGGTCCATCCCAATGAAGTCGACATGATGGGTAAGCGCTCTGTAAAATTTATTGAAAAGCTATTTAGGCCTTATTAAAGATGAATATTCTTTAGAGGAAATAAATGATTTTCTTGAAGAACCTAAAGAATATCTCAGATAAGAAAATAATTCCAATCATATGCATAGAAGGAATAAGACTAGCCGATAATTGGAGATGAATTCCCATATTGGAGATTATGATATGGACTTCATCATATTAGATTTGGGTTCATGTGTCAATATTTTAACTAAGAAAATGTGAGAGAGCATGGGGAAACCCAAGATAGTGTGGTCCCCTATTCAGTTGCGACTAGAAAATTAGTTAAAGGTTCTACCCATTGGCTGTATCTTGAGAGTCCCCGTTGAAGTGGAAGGTCTCCGCAATTAAGCATACTTTGAGGTAATAAAAATTGTCGATGAAACCAATCCTTACCCAACACTATTTGGAATCGACTAGGCCATTTAAAATTAAACTATCATAAACTGAAAAAAGAAAATTCTATCATTTGAAGACTTAGAGATGCGGATAGTTACTCCATTGGATACATTGGAAGGACACTGATATGTAAAGCTTTTTTAGGGAGAGTATCATGAAGGGGATTTGGATAATATATACAACATTTCATATACACTATATTATTATATCAACCTGAAAACTAATGGTAAGTTAAGTTGGTGAAGTGTTATCTCATGTTCATCTGATTCAAGGAGGCACTAGAAAACTGACAGAACCGTATGCATGAAGTCTCCATGCATAAATGTGATTCAATTAAAAATTATTTAAGATGGACTGGCACTGAGGTATGTGATCTACATACTTATGAAGGATTAGATAACTTAGATGGATTTCTTCTTGAATTTGAGGTAAAGGTACCAAAACAACAATGACTGCTCACTTTAGATGTGCCTCTGAAATCTACACCGATGAAGTGGTGGGTTGTGCATAAACAATATATTTCAGTTTGGAGTTAGTGTTCAAGTGTTTTAGATATTAAATTTAGAAATAGAGTCCCTTACATTGGACAGAAGTATACAGAGTTGACATGCCATTTTGACCATATAAATGCATGTGTTGTAACCTAGACATTTTTTCACAAGAGTGGGCCCATATGTTGGATGTGATACCCAGGAATTGGTACATATCACTAGAACTATGATGTGGAACTGCAGACTGGGATGATATTGCTAGTATCTTTAAACACACTTTTATCTATCCTAATGAGAATCCTTCAATCGACACAGCTCTTCAAGTTATCAATTCCAAGATATTTGAATATATTTCTATATCGGCATTGAATATGTTGTAGTGGACCATGATAGTCCAAAATATGATGGAGTGTTATAACATTTCAAGAGAACCTAAAGATGATGATATTCATGACATTCACATCCTAGAATCTGAAGGAAGCCGAGTGTTGGAGGGACCAAGTATATCCTTTGACAAGTTCTTTAAGCTGCTGAAAAATAAGAAAGAAAATATTAGTTCCCCTCAAAATATGAAGTTTGTAAATATTGGTGATTATTGGGATGATGAAACTGTTGGTAAAATTACTGACTTTCTGCATGAGTTTTAAGATCTATTCCCAACTAAATTCTCTAAGATAAAGAGAATTGTCAGAGATTTGGGAAATATGAAGATTCTACTAAAACCCGATGCTAAGCTGATGAATTAGATGCCTTATCAATTGAATTTGAGGCATAAAGAAAAGGTTAAAGAGGAGCCCAAAAAGCTTTTGGATGCCAAAATTATTGAAAATGTCAAAGAATCATAATGGATCAGTCCTGTGTTCATTTAGGATAAGAAAACTTGGGATTCCAAATTCATGTTGACTTGTGGAAGCTGAATGATTCTTGATTACATGATAATTTTCCCACTCCTTTTACAGATGAAGTATTAGAGAGCGTCGGTGGACAAGAGGCATATTCTTTCACTGATAGATTTTCGTTTTACCATCAGATATATATCGCAAAAGAGGAACGGCAAAAGACTACCTTTGCAATTGAGTGGGGTTGTTTAATAATGACTTTTGGCCTTAAGAATGCTCTTTCTATATTTTCTAGGATCATGGTTTTTGCATCTAAAGAATTTATTCATGAATTTATAGAAGTTTATTTCGATGACCAGAGAGTCTATGGAATGATTAAGGATCATATTGCGAGTCTTTGAATGATGTTAGAACCTTGTAGATAATTTCAAATTTATTTAAATTTGAAAACATGTATATTTTATGCACCCTTTGGCATTTCATTTGTTCATGTTGTTTGCAAAGAAGGGATGTTGATAGACCCTGTGAAGATTGTCATCATTGTCAACCTACCTCCACCCACGACAGTTAAGCAGTTGAGAACTACATTGGGTCATATGGGTTATTACCGAAAATTTATCTAGGTCTATGCCAAGATCACAACTCCAATGGAGAAATGATTAGAGAAAGATGTGAAGTTATAGTGGAATGAGGAAATTCAAAAGAGTCTTGACGTACTCAAGGAAAATATGGTTTCAACACCTATTCTAGTTTTTCCTAACTGGAAAAAATAATTCCATGTTCATGTCACTAGTGGAAAATGAGAGATTAATGACAAAAAAAATGACCAAAATCCGCATATCAATGACCACTTTTGGTTTGGTGATCGTTGGTGGCTAATTTCCGGTCTTTTATTACGCGACCAAAATTGGTCATTTATAACTTGTCGGTTGGTCATTAATTTGGTTATATATTTGAATCAATGACCAAATATATGACAACATTTATGACCAAATCAATGAGCACATGACAAGCTAAAATATAACCACATTTGGTCGTGTAATAAAATACCGTAAAATAGCCACCGAAATTATTTTTTGGTCATTGATATGTGAATTTTGGTCATCTATATCTCATTGTTTGGTCACGTATATTTCAATTTTTGGTCATTTTATATGCAAATTTTGGTCATTAATCTCATTTATTGGTCACTAATTTAGTCATTTTTAGTCGCTTTATGTGTGGTCATTATATTTTAGTAGTTTTAATGGTGTCCATTATTAATTAATATAAATTTTTAATATGATATTATGTTTAAATTAAAAAAAGAATCATACATTTATTCTCATCTAATACACATGTGAATTATGCAATGTCACATTATAATTAATTACAACACTTGTAAATAATATCTAATACACATGTAAATCATGCAATGTCACATTAATTAGTTAATATTTACAACATTGGTACATAATATAAAGTACAAACATATATATAAGTTTTAAACCACAAATTATATTATATGAAATGTCAAAAGTATTACAATAAATATGATTTTTCTAAAAAACTCATATTAATTTCCATATAACTTTACAAGAAAATAATCACTTTTCAAAGCATTACAATGGATAAACAATCCTACTTGCCCTTAGCTACAAAACCATACTTAGATCCCATGTCAACAACTTCAAAACCATTCTCAGCACTAAACCATAGTTAGATCCCACGTCAGCAGCTTCAAAACCACACTTAGCAGCTTGAAAGCCTCAATATTAGGCTCTTCATACTGAATGGAAAATCCCCACTAACCGACTCTTCATACTCAATGGCCTACTTATAAGTTAATCTCACTCCTGCAGAATCCAATAAAAAAATATCACTTGTAAAGTAGAAAAAAATGGAGCAAATTATTTATCTTGTTCAACAGCTAACAACAATAACTAAGATCATATCCGCGAGATGTAGAACAGTTGGTGGCGGGGTATGGTTAAGACGCCCCCTAAGCTGGAAGGTCACCGGTTCTAATCCTGTCGGATACCTAAAATCCAACCATGTTAAGGGTTGGTGCGGTCCAGGCCGGGTGCGATCCCCGGGTGATTTTGACGGCTTAGATGCCCCTGGTTCGTGGCCACTCAGCCAATGGCAACCCTGCTAGTCAGGGGGGTTCCACCACTTTGCCAACAAAAAAAAAAAACAATAACTAAGATCATATGCAAAATAGGAAAATCTAATCTAACAAATTCAATTTAAGAATTGGTTAAAATTAAACTTGAATCGCTAAATCTGCACTATTTAGTACCTAAGAAAAGCAAAATTCAGGTCTAAACTAGGAAATGGATTTCAACAGGAAAGATAATCAACGAATCCACAAAACAATTATGCTCGACTACACAGGTATAAACCTGCATACATAGTGCAATCTGTGAAGGAGTTCACCCCTATATGTCATGTGGTTAGTGAATTACATGAAAACTATGGAAACTAATGAATGATTTAAGAAAGTCTCAAATTCAACGTCGAAAAGAATAAATAATATATTTCTTTACCTATGGAGTCACTATTATGCTATTTATGATTTGGCTCAAAAGTATAACAAATGCACTCAAACACAGGTTGGAAATGATAGTGCAACAAAAAATTTAAATGTATGAATTGTGTTTGTGAAAAATCTATATAAACCTACCTTCCCGAATATGCAATAACATATATCAAAGGAGAAGAGGGAAGTGAAACCTTAGGGGAAGCCGCTTGACGAGTTGGCCTTGTTGGAACAAGAGAAGGTGAATTGAAAAGAAGAATCGTCTTTATGGCCCTACACACAATGACAACATAGGACCAACTTTACAATTCTCAGGAAATACTGGGTTGATTCTGTAGAGGATGATTGTATTTATAATGTATAGGATTTTCCCAAAGGATTGTATCTAAGTAGAGATGTTTCCCAGTCTTTGTCCATGAAATTTCCTTCCTACATCCTAATTATTTGGCACATTCATACATTATCATTGTCCTTGATATTAGCGTTTGTCAACATTTGAATATTCAAATATCTACAAATTCTTGAAATCCTATTATGTGCATAAGCCTCCTATGGCAAGAGAAATCCGTAGTCGACTAGAACAGAGTTTCCTAACACAGTGACATTATACTCAAGATTCAATATAATCAAAATATATCAACTATCATCAACTATTGCAATTAAAAGAAATTTCCCCATAAAAATACTGTGATGTTATACTCAACCATCAGTATAATAAAAACCCATCAATAGCATCAACATTCCTAGTTTCCTACATGCCTACCTTGTCCTTGTTTCAAATATATATTTATATATAAACAAAAGAAAACTATAAACATTTATTTTTAACATGTCAGCCTCAAAGTTTTCATGACATAGTTCAGGCATCAAGCCAACAACCATCATATTTCACCCTCTATATCTATATATAATAAAAAAAAATCATGAATTTTTCTTTCTTAGACTCTGGACTTTGGAAAATTCACTTTGTATTCACTTAAAAAATTTCATGAATTTTATCTATATATACATACATATATTAGTGACATGCCATAACCCCTGCACCCAAATGCCATAAAAGCACAAAAACATTCATACATGAACCACACCCATACAACCTGGCCACTTTTGAATAAAATCATATATATTAGTACATGAAAAAAATACTTCTATGAATTATAATCACAAATCTGAAAAGAACTACAGCTTATTACTTTTTTTCCATTTGAGCGCATTTGACATGTTGGACAGTCATGTTTCCTAGTATTAAAATACTTATAGGAATGTAATATATGCATACCAGTGGTAAAACTGTTTGAAACAACCTCAATATCATCAGTCATGGCCTATAATTTTAATTTGATAAACTTTTCCTTCAAAATATAATCATCTGGCCATTCAATTTTCATAGAATCTTCCATTACTTTGTCACTTTGTGTCTTAGGACTCGTTGTCAGGACAAATTTTCCAAGAAGAAGGAGCTCGGATATCCCAAGACAACACAACTATGAAAGCCTCTGCATAAATAAAGCATAAAAAACATTTAGAATAGTATAAGGTTCTTTTATGTAAATATCAGATAATACCATGAAAATTGTAACAAAATCAAGGATAAAATTTCTGCTTGAAAATACATTTATGAAAAACTTGGGTTACTAGGTATTTTCTCTCATGTGCATTGCTTCATATCTAATCACCTCAAGATGACCAGATGTTTTCTGAACTACCTCATCAAGAGAAAGTCCACCAAGTGCTGCCATAAATTTGCAAAACAAAAAATAAAAAAATTGTTCAAGACCTCAAACCAGTGACCATACTACAGAACAACAGCATAGGACATTGATGTGCCCATAGCTAAATGTAATTACCCTACTTCCATATCAGCTGCTTTGCTGACACTGGATTCACAAAGGGTTTTTATTTCATTTCCATTGCCCATTTCTGCACTCTCAACATTCTTACCCTTGTTGAATTCCAAGTTACCTCCATTTCTTTCATTACTTAATGTAAAGATCTGTTTGACCTACTTGAGCATTCCATCAAAGGAAACCTTCTCTTCTCATAATAATTTTGCTTTTGTTCTATTTAATAGTAATGCATAATGATTTGGAAAAGCTTCCAACTCCTGCAGATATCAAAATTATTCATACCTTCAGATGACACTCGATAGCCTATTAAATAATAGGACATTAAGAAAGCACCTTACCTCAAGTTGCTCAGGACCTCCATAAATCCAAAAGCATTGGTCAAAATTTTCTTCTTCAGAGAACTGTTCCTCACGCCCATCTTGCTCAATCTCCTTGTCATATTTCTCAATCTCAATGCATGTCTCTATGGCTAGAAGATCCATGGTCTCTCTACCAACAAGCTCTAGCACATGCATTCCCTTGGATGTAAAGGGTTTTCCACTCTGACAAACCCAAAAATGCATCATGTAATAAATGGAAAATTGAGATTTCACAATCTTTCTAAAATGCATGAAAAATAATGTACCAACCTCTGATTCTCAAGCTTCCCCGGCATATGGCCATGATCAAGACACAATTTCATCTTTTCATTATGGTTCTAAACCTTTTCAAGAGGAATTTTCATCCCTTGGTAAGATATAAAATTGTGTTAATCATAAAGGATCTTAAAGCTTCCAATTATATTAATATAAATATACCAAAGCTCTCATTGGTGATGAATAAGACTGCAGTTTTAGCTCCATTTTGGCTTGTAAGTTTCACTCTTTATTCTCTGGCATGCATGTTATATATCTTTTTTTTTGAAAATTTTCATGTTATTTCAGAAAAACAGTGTGTTATAAAGCTGCATGTAGTGCCCAAGGATACAGTTGATCCCAAAATAACCAGAGCTACATGAATTCACAACATATTTGGATTTTTTGTCCTTTAGTTGTTCAAGCATCTAGCCTCCACAATTGCCCAAAAATTCCAGGGGACTGCCTAATCATTTACTAACCATGTAGGTCTACAGTGTACATGATCGAATCACATAAGCAAAACAAAACATAAAGTGCGAATATCCAGACCTCCTCACACGTAGGAAACTAAAAGATCATTAGATATTTCAAATCAACTCCATCCTTGAGAGGTCTGGAAATAACATGCATAATAACTACATGAGGCTATGGAACCTCACATTCTTGGTATACGAGGTCAATGGTGATTACTCAAGATGAAGGTAGCATCTTTTCTTACCTTTCTTTACTCCAATTGTACTTACCTTGATGATTTTTGGTTGAGCTATGGAGCTGGGATAATCAAGACAAGATCTGGCATAGAATAAGAAATAACCATTAGCAATGCAATTTTCATATCCTTAATTTCTTTTGGTCCATTCGTTTAGCTATTGAGGAGCCCTAGAAATTTAGTAGGGGGGTTTCAAAGAATGTATGAACAATGCTTCCGACAAAAAAATGACCACTTAAACTGCAAGCCTCCATGGGCTAAGGAAATGAGAAAATCTCTGATATCCTCTCATATAGTTTCCCCAACAATTCCTCTTTGGGGCATCAAATTGTAATGCATGGGAACAAAATACCAAAATGATCATCATTATCCATGAGACCAAGAGCCATCCTTATGGAAAATCTGGAGCACTGCTTGTGAAATCCTTGACCTTCATTCTTGTATTGACAAGGAAAGACTTCAATTGATGGACCAAAAAAACCACCCCACTAGAAGATTGAATCCCTATGAACTGTGAGTTGACAAGAACAGGAATGCCACGTCCATATTTTTGAGATTGAATGGAAATTCGCTATGATGAGGGAGAAATTTTGGATTTGGATTTGACGCCATGTGAGATCCAAATTTCCTCTTTCTATGCTTATATGTATATTTCTTGATTGGGCAGTTTTTAAGGATGTTCCCAGTTTTGTTGCATAATTTGCATCTAGAAGGAAGCTTCTTGTAGTCCAGAACTTGATCCCACCCATAAGCCCCCCATACTAGGGTAATCTTGTTTGAACTTTGAAATACCTCCATTTGTACTCACCAACGCAAATATTTGAGGAATATCCTTGATCTTATCAGTGAGGATTTCTGGGGCAGGATATTGGAAAGTAACCAAAGAATCCCCAATAGGCTTAAGTGTTTTTTCATTCCAGAAGTGTGAGGGAATATTTAGTAGCTACACCCATACATAGAGTAGATCCTTCCCCACAGTGATGAAAACAAAGTTTCTAGTCTGCTAGTCCAACCCTGAACCCTTATACATCCAAGGGAAGGTGTTGAGGACAAACTCTTTGTCATCTGCATGCTTGAACTAGAAGGAACAATAACCATGATGCAAAGGAGAGATGAAGATTTTAAAGACCTCTAATCCTGACCAAAATGATCCGACCCATGAAACCAGATTTGATATTGATGCCTTTTGGCTACTGAATTAGCCAATAAGTTCTGTTGATAACTCCATCCTTTCCAAGATCCATTCTATGGGAAGAGAGATCTTCTTTGAACCCGAGAGCTAGAAGTACCTCTTACCACCTAGATTTGGCTCCTCTGATTTGTGTGAGGGATTTGTTGGATTGCATTCCTCTGCCCCATCGTTCATACCGTCTCTATTTCCCCCACCTTTGGAACCTTCAATAACTCTAGCACTCTCCATCTTTCGTGCTTGCAACCAAACAAAAATACTATATCTTTATATAGGGTTTATGAAATTGTCTCAATCTAGTTTGTAATGATTTTTTGAGTTCTCACCTAATAGCATTGGAGAGACATATAAAGTATCAAGATTTCCAAATAAAACATTGAGCTTTCCCAGAAGTAGAACTCATTGGAAGTGCCAATAACATATATGATATACACTATAGTGACATTTCCTATAGTATTGAGCTTTCCTACAAGTTGAACTCTTTCAAAGTGCTTGATGCAATATGGGTTCTTTTGAGTGAAATAATGGTTTATGCTCTATGTGACCAGGCCAATTCATTGCCTCTGCGTGTTGAATTTTTTTTGGGTGCTATATCTTTGAACCATAGCAGCAAAATTCATTTGAATATGGCCCTTCTGTATGGAAATTCAGCCAATAAATTCAGTTAGGACGATATCCCCCTCAAATTGAATTCATAGAATACAAAAAACAAATAGTAACCTTTAATTTAAAATTAAAATTTAATAATTATAAACTTAAAATGAACTTGGGTTTTCAATATGGAAACCTCAAACTATTTGGTAGATACAATGCATTGTGAGGTCTCTTCCTGTAGGGACCACTACTCTCCAAGAATTTTTAATTATCATCTTTTGATTTTAATGATATGCTTCATTGTGAATGATAATAACAAAAATAAAGACAACCATGGTCTAATGAATGAAGGTAATAAGCCTGAAATTCAAAGGAAATAAGACAAATAGGTCATGCCATATTTTAATGGTGACATATTTGGAAACAAATCTCCCTTCTATCATAGAAAACGATAATTGTTCGGACATGAACAAAGGTGATGTTGAGGAAACATTCCTTGTAAAAGGAAGGAAATCGAATAGATATTCCATTCAAAATTAAATACGTCTTCGAAAATTGGAATTTAGAGAACTCAAAAGTTTTGGATTCTGTTAAAGAAAAGGAGGATCTAAAAATCTGCAAAAAATATAGACTAGACCCCTTTGCCACAGGGTTCTAAGGGTTCAACTTGGATGAAATCTCAAAGGGAAATCTAGTAAAAGTTGGGGGAGGAAGTTGATGGGGGGAAGACATGATAGAAATTCGAGTAATGAATTTGAGCCTTAGTATTCAATGCGAGTATCAACAAGTTTATTTAAGGAGAATTGGAACTTAATAATAACTATAATTAAGCTAAAACAAGATAGATGGAAAGAAAACAATTGAACTGATTGAAAGAGCAAGAGTCTAAGACACTGCTGAGAGGCTGCGGTCTCTTTGAATTTCAGCATGTCAAAAGAAATGGAAATGATTGGCATACTTGTGGTCAGAAAAAGGAATGGGTGCAGATCCAGGACAGGAACAATTCAAAAATACTTCATACCTACTTTCTAATCATAGTTAATTTTGCATTCTATCCGAGCATCCAATTATGCTAAGGGAAACAAAAGCATGTATGTACTTCAGAGTGCTTTTATAGAATGCAAATACTTTGATTAATAAATTCTCCAAGCCATGTACTTTAAAGTCTCAATTCTTTTGCTGAGTTTCTAGTATGACATGCTTCTTCTAAATTGCACTATGACATGGTTACTCCCGATTATGGTAGAATGTTCTGGATTTAGATATGATTTTACATCATTGTTCTAGTATAGCATAGCTATTCCTGATTCCAACATTGTTTGTTACAAATTCCAGTATTATTATTGTTCCAGGTTTCGGGATGAACTTGGAGTTTGAACTTTGAACTATGGTAATGGGGTATGAAATCAAGACTACCGAGGAAGAGCAGTATGCAAGAATGCATGACTCCAGCAAGTTGGTGGAGCCAATTTTCTTGTTTGCTTGAATTTGATGATCCTCTGGTTGTTAAATGTTTGGATCATATATTTTGTAAAGTGTTTGTTTTTGGAACATAGGTATAGTTCTACTAGTTTTATGGTGTTTCCTATTGTAAGAGTGAACTTATTTTGAAGATTTTAATTTTGTCACCCATGAAGCAAGAATTTCAAAATGACTACCCTGTATGATAAGATTCCAGGCCCAGCTCTGTTTTGTAAACTGGTTGTATTTGGTTCTTCCACCCAATATTCTAACATTACAACTCTTTCCTAGAAAATGAAAAGCATGGAAAATTTTTAAAATTCTTTGCCTAAATTCCTTAACATCTAAGGCCCCGCATTTGTTTGACACAACTTCAACTTCATGGAGGAGTAAAAAATCACTCTAAACATATAAACTATCTTAAAATAAAACAAAATATTATACCATTTGGCATATTGGAACTGACTGTTCAAAGTTCAAACATGTGACAGCCTCCAAATAGATTGCACGCCCCTAAAATCTTGATAAATAATGTCATACACAGAATTCTCAAATCTTGTAAATTGATATTCTTAAACCTATTCTGGCTTGCACAATTTATCTTGTCTTGTACCAAATTCAAGATTAATTTTTTATTGCAGATATGCCCAAACCATGTTGAAATTACTAGACTTACATGCATGATATGCATGTGTGTGTGTGTGTGTGTGAGAGAGAGAGAGAGAGAGAGAGAGAGAGAGAGAGAAATGACATAAATGATTATAATACATTGTTCCACATTTTCAGATGAACATTACTTCAGACAAGAAGAAACTTAAAAGGTGAAGATTGTCACCTCCACTTTGCACAAACAACATTAAATCAGCAAGTCGAAAGTTATACCCATCAAATATTAGTAGGATAAAATTAATAAGCACACAACATCTTAGCTCTTTATCCTTGGCAGTTCCAGAACAAGTTTTTCTCTAGTGTAATGCCTCCCTTCTCAATAAAGGACTTGCATAATCTGCAAACTTTAGAAAAGACATCTTCTAGCAGTCAAGATGTACAGTTTATATTAATCAAGATGGTATCATCAGAGTAAAAGATACCGCTAATCATGTAATGATACATTCCATTGTTTAGACAACCTACTCTAGACTACCCAAAGACAAGCAAATTTATTAGGTTTTAATTTGAGGTTGATTCTGGTGCCCATCAGCCTTTGTTTCTAAGTGCAGTAACTCATGTGAGTGGTGTCCATTGTTTAAGGGAATCTATTTTACACTACACATTAGACATGTGATAAAGTTAGTCCCAGTTTATGAAACAACTCACAAGAATACCAATGCATTTTATGCATTCATGAGGCATAGTGGAGATTCAAGACTTTCTACTTCTAGGTGTTCAAGTGTATTCCTGCATTGTTTCCCAATTAAGGACAAATCAAAACAATAACATATTTAAATAATTATGCAAGGTTGCAATGCCTTGCAGAGATCAGGGTGATCAAACCCTTGGTGCTTTACGCTCAAGGTTAGGCACAAGTCCTGAGAGATACCTCAGAGATTATGGCTTCTTAGCCACTATAGACAACCTTAGAACTTACAAGTTTCCAGAATATCCTGTTCGGAAATTGGTCATTGGTAGTTTTGTTAATGGTTCCTTCATTACTATTCCTGAAGCTCAGAAATCATAAGTAACAAAAGTGAAATGCCTCAAGTAAAGACGGAAATGAGTAAGTATGAACAGATGAATAAAAAAGGTAGAATGCTATAAGAAGAAATGATTAGGAAAGAAGCCACAACACAAGTTTACATACCATTAATCGGTTCTATTACAAATTCAGAATGAGGATTCACAATGACATACTAACAATAATGATTAAATATTTACCTTCCTCCAAAGTTTCTTGAGTATGGAAGACAGCCGCATTTCTTTGCATCACTCTTTGCATGTTAAGATGTATCTTTGAAGTAGGAAATCTACCATTTGCATTCCTTAGTTTATACAGCCAAGAAACTGTCTTTTCTCTAGCATTTCCAGGAAAAGGTTTCTTATTTTCACCTGCTCCATAACACCAAAATATCACACTTATTCCATCTTTGATATGCTGAAAAATTGTAGATCAAAATTTGATGGATTCAAATCTCATTAAAATGCAAAGCATAAAACATCTTTAATGTGTGACCAAGACATAGAAACAAAAGAAAAAACTTAGCAATTTGATAGTGCTTCAATCATAGGTAAATATGCTTCCCCTTATTTCACATTTGAGTATTTAGAGTTTTAACATAACAACCAAATAAATGAATGTTGTTAACAGTGTATAGAAAATTTGACATCGATGAACTAAAATATAGTATGTTTCATTTTAGGTCTGATTTATATTTTAATTCCAAAAGTAGAAGAAACAAAAACCTATGACAACTTCAGGTCTTCAGAAAATATAACAATTATTATAGTCCCTGTCATCCCTAAACATGGCAATGTCAAAAACTCACCTGGTCTGTATAGATCATGTGTGTTTAGTATGACATGTGTGTTTTCTATTCAAATAAACAAAGAGGACTTGAAACTTCCAATGTGATATCAGAACTTAGGGTGTGTAGCAAACTCTATTTTGCAGGCCATAACTTAAATTGTTATCTTCTAGCACAATCTTTACTGAAAATACACGTTGGCATTTTTTTTCAAGGAAAGATTTTCTTCTAGTTTCCCTCACTAAGAAAAAATAGTCTAAATAAAAATCCCATGAGCTATAATGTGAAATTGGATGCAAGTTGAGAAGAACAACTATCATCTCCGTAGAATCAGAGTCTATTTTACCAAGAAATTGTTATTATCTCCTGCGTATAGTAATCAGAGCTACTATCTATCGATCGTATTGTGTAGCATAAATCCATTAATGTGAGATAAACATCTCAACATGACCTTCTAAGATTCTCCTATATACAGCTTATGAAAAGGACTCGGTTCATCATGAATGAAAAATGAACAGACTTCAAAATTTATCATGATTGGTCTATGTGACACTCGTTTAACTTCATTTGGGATACTTTGAAGTATACTAATACGAAGAAATACCATCTATAAATCATATTGTATAGTGTAAGAACCCAAACCCATTAAATTGGAGATAAGTATCTTCAAAGCCTTCTAAGATTCTCAGACATACAGCCTTGAAAACGATTCAGTTCATCAAGAATGAAGAATGAACGACTTCCGAAATTTATCCTGGTTGGTCTATATGACACTTGTTAAAGTTCATTTAGGATACTTTGAAGCTTGGAATATATTTTTAATTGATTTTATATTAAAATTCATGACTAGGCCACTTTTATACAAATTTATATTTTCAAAATTGGCAATAAGGTGATTCTCATGATGCAAACATGAAATTTATAAATTAGAATAAAATTAGCTTGAAATATTGATTTAGACTTGGAACAATCTACTTATTATACCAAGGAGATTGTCCAGTGCATACTTTTATCAAATGCCAATCATGAGAAAAGGGGGAAAATAAGTGCTTGTGAGCATTTGAATCGTGCAGTGTATGTTCCTAAATGCATTGATATGTTGATAAGCACATTCAAAGTATTATATAGACATGGCCTTCTAATATTCTCAGATATACAACCTATGAAAAATATTCAATTCGTCAGGAATGAATGAAAACTTTCAAAGTTTCATAATTTTTCCTGCTTGGTGTATGTGACATCTGTTTAACTTCATTTTGGATAATTTGAGGTATACTAATACAAAGAGATACCATCTATAAATCATATTTCACAGTGTTAGTACCCAAATCCATTAAACCGGATATAAGCATCTTCAAAGTGTTATCTAGACAAGCCTTTAGATTCTCATACATACATCCTATGAAAACAATTTAGTTCAACATGAATGAAGAACAAACAACTTCCAAAATTTATCCTAATTGGTCTATGTGACACTCATTTAAGTTCATTTAGGATACGTTGAAGTTTGGAATAGATTTTAATTTTTAAATTGATTTTATATTAAAATTCATGTCTAGGCCACTTTTCTACAAATTTATAAATTTAAAAATTGGCAACAAGGTGCTTGTCATCATGAAAACATGAAAATTACAAATTAGAAGAAATATAGCTTGGGATATTTATTTTTATTTAGAAAATTCTACATACTATACCAAGGGGGTCATCCACTGCATATTTTTATCAAATGTCAATCATCAAAAAAGGGAGAAAATAAGTGCATACAAGCATTTGAATTTATGGTCCTGTAAACATTGAATTGTATGTTTTAGAAAACATTATCTAGATAGCCAAATTTCATTGTATTCTTTTCATATTACTTATTTAATTCTATAACATCTCATATACCATAGAATGAAATATCAATCAAATTGCAATTTAATCAAAAGCTACATTGAATGGGAATATGGACACATTCGCATGATTTAAAAACTGAAATTATGCTCTTGGATATTAAAGTACAAACTGAAATGTCCTGACGAATATATTAATATGTAAAAAAATAATGGACATGCAGTGTTAAACATACTAGTCAAGTTGGTGCAACGCATTAATGATTACATGGATATACCAAAGTTACCTTGTACTAAGCTCACCTGACTCCGTGTCCCACTGAAGAACACAAAACTTATATCTCTCCGTGGAAATAAAAAGATAATCATTTGTCTCCCCCTTCTCATGTATTACTTGAGTGTCAATTTCTCTTTAAGTTGTTTCTCAGAAAACCTTCCTAGATGACACTGAAATGATAAATAAGAGGAGAGATTCACTTACACGAGGTCGAAAAAGCTCAAGTGTTGCAATTCATCCATAGATTGGTACATCTAGCATTGGCTACAAAAGAGAAAACATGTTGGGGTTTTCATGCATGGCCAAACAGCCTGAACCATATAGAGCTTCAGAATCATTGTTTTGAACATTACAAGTAATGCCTTGGGTTGAAAGAATTAAGCTCCAAAGCAATAGGAGGGGTATTATTATCAGTATTAAGTAACATCTTATAAACAATGAAACAAATCACACAACTTTTTCAAGAAATTAAGTTTTCAACTGAACAAACAATGTTAAAATGAAAATATACTATTTATTAACATCTACAAGTCTATGACTAATCCACCACGGTTGAGGTTACATTTGTTTATGCTATATTATACAGAGTATAAATATTAAAATGAAATAAAATTATTCAAGACACACCATAAAAGTGAATACTTAACCAAGCAAAGATTGTTATGAAAATAGTTGATTTTTTTCAGCTTTAGTAAGCACTCAGGATCTATTTAGCAATGAAAGGTTAAACACTTTCTAAATACAGGTGACTTCCCTGGAACATGTTCTTGAACTTAACATCAACAAAACCATTGGTCTTAAATGTTTACCATAATAGAGAATAACTCGTAAAATCTTTTATCACGCAAGAAAAGGCATGGTCTACCTTTATGAGTTCAAATAATCTCATATAAGCTACAATGAATATTATAACAGGAAGCTATCAAGCTGACAAATAAAAATTATAAGGGTTATGGAAAATACCAACAAACATAAAGCATATAGAAAATAATGACAAGGTAAATTCAGATTCTATAGGATAAGCAAAACTTGACCAATATCTAAAGATATATCCCCAATGTAACCTCTGAAGATTGAATCTTGTATAACTACAAAATTCAATTCCATGGTGGAATTCAGTTCATGCCCCAAGAGATAGATAACCCTTGATTCATGGTTAATGATGTAATATTTTACTGCAGAAACAACTCTCTTTCTCTCTACTTTTCATGGCAAGCTTGTAAGGAATGGGAGATATAAAATTTAAATGGAGTTAATAAAAGACTAGATATCAATATGCAGAGAGACACTGAGAAGAATTAATTCTTTCACTATGTGAAGCAACAATCAGCAGGGCAAGACCGAATTGATATAAAGGACTAGGACCCCACAAAGTCATGCGAAAGTGTGTCTGAACTTGTAGCCCCTTTTATTCAATAGTGAACATTTTGTATATATGTTGACTACCATGATAAATGGCCATTTCACATTAATTTTGTAAATCGTTTTGTACATGGATGATCTAATCAATCCTTGTCTCTCACAAAGGGCTATGTTGGTAGGGGATAGAGGTGGTACTTAAAGCAAGGAAAATATTTTTTCCCATCCTCCAGTATTGTGCTTATTTCTCGACTATTTTTATTTGTCATTTTGGAAATAAATAGCAATGCTTAATCCAATAAGTCTTAAAAAAATATTTTTCCTGTAATAAAAAAATAAACTGGTGTATGTATATAAACATCTAATGCATAGATCATACCATAAAATTGTTTCAGCCAATTAGTTCGAACCATAAAATCATTTCAGAGAAAATCCTTAGGCACATAATTTTCGACGAACAATTTTGAACTCTATACTATGGGTTACATAAAATGTATGAAGATTGACTTCATGACCATCCATTAGAAAATCCCACCCACAAATATTTAGGATAGGGCCTAGTGCTAAGGAAGAGATTATGATGGGAAGCAATTTTCCTGTAGATTGGCATAAATAGCCAACGATTTTCTAGGTACATCCAACAATTGGGAATACCCCATTCCGTAAACTAGCAATACTTTCACACCCTGTTCATTGTTGTACGTTGTAACTTAATATATTGAAAACATGTAGCAAACAAAGTAGAAAAAAAATTAAAATGCAAAGTCTGTTCTTTTTCCTTCGCTCATTTGTCTATTTACCTTTATTTGGGTTGTAGTCAATGATTTAACCTGTATTTGAAAGATTGCAAATTATGTTGAAGTAAACTCATTGAAGAGAATGTTTCTCCTTAGTATTTTGAAAATGCTATTTGATAGATTAATGACCATTAGACTCCTAAATCATAGATTTTCCCACTATTGCTTTTCTTTTTTTCCTAATATGCAACCTTGTTTTTAACCATCATCCACTGACAAGATATTGGTATCAATCATGTAGATGACCAAATAACATCTAAATGGAAGCTATCCCACTTTGAGAAATGAAAAATTGGTTCAACCTACTTGAAAAGGGGATCACCTTGCTCCCAATGAATCCCCTATCTTGGAAGATGAGATTTTCTTTTGAGATTAGGTGAGGCCTACATGCAAACTATGATAGGTGAAATCAAGAACCTTTTATATTGTGTAAATTGGAGTATGTCAAAAACTACTATGTTTTTATTCACCAAGGAAGATGAGCTTAGGTCATCAGGAAAAGGCATTTAAAATCGACAGCCAAATACTGTACATCTAAAATAATTATGAGTATCTATAGGATTTAAAATGTAATATCAGTTATAGAATGTAAAATGAAATCCATTCTACATTTCTCACCTATTGTATGCTTTTTTCCATTAGACTTCAAATTTTAAGCCCGGGCATAACATTTTCCACATATATTCCAAAGTACCAAGCAGAGGTGAAGGAGACTCATTTATACCTTGCAGTTTTGACCTTTTTGATACTTAGTAACCTGAACAAGGAAATTTTGACATTTGACTGGAGCCTCCTTCTGAATTGCTTCAAAATCATAATGTTGTAGAAGTTAACATTTGATACATTACAATACAACAAAATCTCTCCCATAAGAAAAATTGAGTAAAATATTTGAAAATGATTAGGGATGATAAAAAGCACATGAGTAAAACACCCATTTTGAGCCAAAGCCACATGATTGATATTTGTATCATGGATGTTAAATTTCTTCTTTTAACAGAAATGGATAATTTTTGTATTAAAAGGAACTTTCCATTGAACATGACAGCAAAATGATATACAATAAGGAAATGAAGGCCAAAGCATGTTGTTCAAAATGTCCACAAAAGCCAAAATTGTAACCTAAAAACTATTCTAGCCAACCTGTCCTTGTCTTATGTCTATATACTCAATATGTATATTGCCTGACATATTGGTTTAATAAAAATACTACTCTATGAAACATGATTAAAATTTAAAACTAGTTTGGATCACCTGGGGCTTCTTCTTTGGGACTATCCTGGAAATTCAACACCTACTCAGTTGGGCTTATAACCACATCATATAAATCCGTTGTTCTAGATGTTCCCACTTCAAATTTCTGAATTAGATTTCATGGACATTGCAAGACTGTGGCTTCCTCTTTTGCTCTGGGGAAGTTGAAGATACTCTGCAATTCTAGAAACCAATGGCTGCAAAGAACTCATTGTAGATTCCAGTTCCTCAAATTTTTTCTTGGGGTTGATTTTCCATGAAAACTGTAAACTATTGGCCCCTTTATCTAAATTCAGACATTCAAATGGACAGATCCTAAACTAGGGCTTCCACTATTGCCCTATATTCTCTTCTTCTTATCAACTTGCTCATTTCACCTGGAGCCTCTATTATTTGACGTTCACAACTTAGAATTCCTCTTTGAACCTTTTTCAATTCATACAGGACACAATGATCAGAGTGGAAGTGGCAGCTAGACATGTGTGCTTTAGATTCACCTCCAACCCAAATGAATTCCTCTGCAGGGTTCACTTTACATGACACAAAATATCCAAATGCTCTCTGCAAACAATTTGACCACGAAAGACCTGATAAAGCTACTAGTACCATCCAGGGAAATGAATTTTAATGTCAAAGAGGTAGCTAGAAAAGATATCCCAAACTCTTTTAAAATATCCCTTAAACCACAAGGGACCACCCATCTCATGTTTGAATATATAATAAATCCGATTAGTGGCAGGAATGAATGAGGAGGTACAAGCGTCTGTGAGGGTGTTAACTCCCATTTCACAGCTGCATGCTTGAATTGACACTTGGTGTGATTAGAAAACTTCATTGATGGAATCAAATTAAATATTATATCATGGCTGTGGGAACAAACTCCCTACCCCAATCTATACTCAAAATTCCTTCACCTAAGCCCACCCCCAATATAGGATTTTTTGCGTCAGCAAATGAGATATGGTTTTAAGAATCTGAAATATTTCTATTTTTTTCAAAATCCTCCACTAGAGCTTCATTTGGAGATGAACAATTAATTATGTTGTGCTCATCCCAAGGAAAACAGTGGCATGTTTGTTGCTTATTCCTATACTCATCTCCACATGCATAGCATAATTTATGCCCACACCTGCAGTGTGAAAATAGTCATAGGTTATTAGCTACATTTGACAGAACGAGAGTTGGAAACAACTATTGTAAATAAATGGAAATCTAATACTTTTATGTAATATATTAACCATGAAACTTGAATAATATTTACTACAAATCTCAGTCATCTAAAATTCCCAGCAAACAAAATATTTTCAAAACAAAGTTGCATAGAGACTTGAGGAATGTTCCCAGACATAAAGGTCGTTTGTTATATTTGCATTATATGCATTCAGGTCCTCTCAACTTGTTAATTTGAGTGGGAATTAGTATTGCATTCATTAGGGGGTTTTTAATCACCAAGAGAGAGAGAAGGTTCTGTTTAGAAACTAGTCATGTGTTAAAAAAACTACTTATTTCAATATGCAAATGACTACAATCCTCTTATTCTAAGTGTTAAAACTCAGTAGAATGAAGACAACTAAGCACCAATGTGTATCCTTAACATGGAATCCACAGGACAAACAGGCCTAACCATTGCAAAGAATCCTTGAACACCATATCCATATTGGCATCAAGATAATTAGTTAATGAGGAAATGAAATTAGACTTCAAATCTATTAATAAGTTGTGAAAAGTCAATTGTTTGGCTGTACAATATCAAGCAATTATTACCGCTTTCAATTAGGATAAAGCAATGCATTTGATAATCCCTTTAAAATTATATGAATGTGCATGAATCAATAGTATAAGAAAGAAATATAATAGCTCTCAAATGAGTCATCATGGGATAACACTTCTTCAAACAGTGACACTGGAACTTGGTATGAGAAGGTTGAATGTTTGACACATAATTATGAAAAACTTGGGAACATGATCAATAATTATAGTGAAGGAATTGACATGGGATGTTTTTGGCCAATGGAAAAGTAAACATGACTCGGACTTTCCTGGATAAAACCACTGATACCTTTCCCTATGTTTCTATTCCATTTTCATGAATATCAACCTAGGCAAAGGATTAAAGCTGGAAAACATCGCATGTCTCTATCCATAGGCAAGAAAGATAAAACAAGCAAACCAAGAAAACAAATATCGGGAAGCTATAAATCATTCAAAACAATTTTCTGACAGAGACATGGTTTAGACGTCCAAAGATCTCTGCAAGTTCATGTTTTCTCAAGACAATGTATATACAGTCTAGAAATAGAACCAACTTATGCAGAAATGCTAAACTGATTGTTGAGATGAATTATGCATCCAATCTCCTATGCATTCTTAATCAGTAAAATTTACTAAGAATATATTAAAACTTGAAATCCATATAAGAAGAGTACATATTCATACCAATATTTCATATGGAAGAAACCATGGGTGAGCTCAATCATTCGCCTGCATTCCTGACAATTTCTTCATTGTCTATTTTGTGCAAGACGATGCAATGTGACAACGTCAGAGTTTCTCTCATCAGCTGGTAGACTCTGGTATTCTTCACAACTCATTGATGAATTCCATGGCACACAACACACAGCACAAAATATTCTATGACATTCTGGGAATTCAACACATCTGATTATGGTATCCTCAGGATGGTTGGATGAGCTTTCTCTTGCTGATGCATCTTATCCCTTTTCAAACATTGCAGAACAATTTGGGAAATGACAATAAACCATTTTTTAATCAGGGATGTTTTACGCTGCAAGAGCTTTTAACAAAGCTTCAAAGCAATTATCTGGAAGAAATGCTTTGCACTCCTCAGTGGACATGTAATTTTCACAACCAATTTGAGGACACTGTATTGGAACTTGGGAATTTTGCAACTTGCTATATACATATCTTACCATGCAGTGAGAGAAAAATTTGTGAACAAAATTCAATGTAACCATCTTCCATGGTGTCTTATCTTCACAACAAATCAAGCAATCTTATGTTACAGATGCATCTCTAAGATCAACTCCCTTTGATGAAGTTCTCGGCATGTCAATTGCTTCTTTTTCCAAAAAATGAGCTTTTCTAATGTCATAGTTAGGAATAAGTGTCAAGACAAAATTGTCTAATTTCCGAACATGTTCCAGAATCCATTTCCTCATAGCTATCAATATTTGATTCTCAAGATTCTGGCCTCGGGATATTTGATCAATGTAATCATACCAACAAGATGCATTCAGTTATATATTTTAAAAGCAATCTAAAAATGCATATTTAATTTAGTGCATGCTCATCAGGATAAATTTAGATATTCCACTAACAAAATAGTCTACAGAGGAATCAAACATGGTTCACCAGCGACCATGATATGTTGAAATTAAGACCTCCACAATTATATATTATGGATTTCAACTAGCCAATGCCAACAATGGCATAAATTCATCTTTCGTTCTCAGTAGAGCTATCATGAATTTTGACTAAACAAGCTGACTATGAAAAATTCAGCTTATGAATTGCGCAAAAAACCTATTATAGATTTTAATTATTTGATCCAAACCATGAAAATTTTATTCTATTAGTCGATGTCAATCATGAAAAATACAATTTAAGATCTTGCTAATCAGTCTATGACTCTATTATGGACTTCGACTATTCAACACAGACCTTCATAACTTAGTTTAACATCTCAGTAGACACTAAAATGTGGATTTTACACTAGTCAATACCGATCACAATAAATCTAGAGAAAATATCTAAAACCGGGTAATCTTTCCAACAGGATTGGCTCACTCATGAGGTCAACATAGTATTAAGCCATCCACCAAGTTTTCATTTTCATGATAATATGTCTCTTCTCTCACCCTAATGGCATCATTCTCAAATAGATGAGAATTCCTTGGTGATTTTGATAGAATGGCTACTCACCTAGTACCTAATCCAAAGGAAGTATGTTATGTGGGGTGCAACCCCTCGGGTGTGTTTCTCAAAGCACTTCCAAAAAAGAGAGGATGATCTATATACGATTTATTTTCTCATCCAGAACAATCACAATGATATCACCTGCATATTTTGAAATCTAACCATGAGAGTTTTAATCAACCATAGATATCATTGCAAACTCACCTAACGATTTTCACAGTCACACTCTACATGTCTTTTATTCAGCGCAAGTAGGTCATGAAAATATCAAGTGAACCTTTCAGAAAAAAATGTACCAACATCTATACTATATTCTATGTGAATCAACTAAAACATTCAAAAACAACTTAAATATAAATTGATATTTAGTACAGGAAAATCACAACACATTCTGCAGAGTCTTTTTGGATAACAATCCAGTGATGGATTTTTTCAGAAAGTTTTTGTGAGCAAATGTTTTCATAGATGTCTGTGGCACGGGTTTTCTATATCAATGGAAATAAGGATACATCCTTCCCTATCATTAAGGTATTATAAAGAGATACATGAGATTTTATCATTCAATACTCACCCTTCCTTTCCCTTCCTCTTGAGGGACTTTGTTGGATCATTGAGGGAGGGTGATTTGGAAAGTGGCCATGGTTCCATGGTGATTTGGAGAGTGCTAGTGGTATGAACGAAATAATAACTGGATAATCAGTGATGACTGAAAATTCACAAGTGACCAGTGGTTACTTCCTCAACTACAGTGAGAACGTGGGTGCCTACTAAGCATGAAGTTCTAATAATGTTTGGACCAGATATTTACCAGCACAAAATAACATAAAAAAATTAGGAAAAGAACATAGGATTTTTTCAAATGGGTTTCCTAGACATAAATATTATAGATGAGATTCTGCAAAATGATATTCACATTTGGACATTCTTCTGATAGATTAGGGATTTCTTAAAAATTGAACTTACAACTATAAATTTCTACAAACTGGATTTTACCGAAAGATTTTCAATAGAGTTCCCATAGATGGGTTCTCACAAATGCATTTTTACGTTTATTTTACACCGGCCCAAATACATTACTTGATCATCACAAGATATGAATCTGTAAAGGCCTAAATATGAGGAACACTCAGCTCCAAAGCTGACAATTACCCATCCATGAGGTCCATATTCTCAGTCATGGATTTGTCAACATAAAAGTCCAATTTCTTCTACACTTGCATCAAGTTATCCCCATCAAGGCTTTGTATGATGACACCTATGCCAAAAGAGCTCATACCCAATTCACCTGATTAAATTTCAGACATGTCCTTAAATGCCATTTTCCAATAACTCTCCAAACGAGACCCCCTGGGGATCGACCACGAGAGATTCCAGGAATATCTACAATCGGGAAAACTGCAGCAGCTCAAATCACTGTATTCTTCATCTTCTTCTACATCTCGCCAGTCCTCCTCCTCCTCCTTGTCCTCACAAGACCCAAATTCATCAATATCATATCACTCATGTTGCTTAGAACCATTGTTTTGGCCGATCAAATACTCTGTAGATGATGCGGGTTGTTCAAAATCCTGATGGGAATCCTGCGATTCACTTTTGGGTCTCGAGGAGAACTCATTTTGAGGTGAAGAAAATATTTGTTTCACATTTTTAATATCCTAAGTCAATCTTCATATTGAATATTCGATAGTATATAATGAGGGTGTCCATTAGTAGCTTGTTGGTTAATTTTATTTATATATTAGCATATTGTATATTATTTGTTAATTATATATATTATAATATTAGAAATCAATTTTCCATATTGGGTGACAGTGCGATAAACGAGTGAATGAGCGGTGAGAGGATAAGAGGAGGATGGAAATTTAATAGAACTTCCATATGAATGCTTTAACCTACCAAGCCAATGTGAACAATATTGACTATGATTTATGGATACTGAACCCAACAAAATCATGGTGGTAGAAGTACCATTGGATTCAAATTCTGGGAATCAGATTCATTCTAGTTTCTTCTACAAAGAGAGAAAGGTAGATTTGGGGACTGAGAACATAGATTTCACAGTCTAAAATAAGATTTATCAGTGCATTGTTGTTATAGAAAGGGTAAGGGATTACTTATAAGGTTCTTCTATTTTACATTAAAAAAAGGTCATTTTCCTTTTGCTGCAAAGAGGTACTCGAGGAAACTTTTTGGCATTCTAAACATAGTTGTTATGAGAATAATAGCACATGGGTAAAACTGATGAATTAACGGAGAACAAAAACTTCGTGAATTTCACTAATAATATGTAAAAGAATATTTCTTGTTGAAACTTCAACGAATGTCAAAAGGGTCAAACATGAGTGACATTTTTTGTTAAAAGAGATATGGGAATGGGAAGGGTGATGAGCTAAAAGTGAAGGTATAAAAAAATAAAACACGATGATGCACAGAGAGGGAAATGATAAATATATGACACTCAACTTGGCTTCTATGGACTGGTAATGCACAATGTTGATACATTATGGCTCCCATTCTATGCATAGTACATTTCCCTAACGTGTGTTAATTATAACTTGCAAATTACAACACTGTTTATATCACCCATATGTTTTATTGCTTTGGTTTTTCCCCTAGCGGTCTTGTCGAGCATTATAAAAACTTATATAATTATATGCCAAGGTCATGCAAATTATCTTTATAATTAACATTATATGCCAATATTTAGTGGGTTTTTTTATATGCCAAGGTCATGTACAAATTAACATATAGTTGGGTTGCATTAATTCAATTTTGTTAATATAGGGACGTGTAAATATATATTATATATATGTTAGAATTTACTAAATTCTAACACTGCAGATGGATTCTGTCTCTGAATCCATCTACAATATTAGAATTTAGTAAAATGTGCAAATTCATTGTCAAATTTGTCATTTTTTCATTACTGGAGTGACAACTAAAAATGACCAATTGTTATGTGGTCCTTTTTAGTCTAGATATCCCGTGACCAAATTTGGTCATTTATCTTGGTCGTTTTTAGTTGGTTTTTATCCCGTGACCAAAAGTGGTCATTTATCTTGGTATATTTTAGTTAGCTCACTTAAATTTATCAATTTTTGTCATTTATCCCTTGAAAAAAATTGTGGTGACCAAAATTTTTGGTCTCCTCGTCACTGATCTCTCATTTTCCAATAGTAAAAGTGCTGAAGTCTGAAAATTGGAGAATTGATCTTCCGACTTCTGCATTCCGAAGTGTGGAGGTGGAAGTGCGGAAGTGGAAGTTTGGGTGTGGAAATTGTCAAAGTAAAAGAATAAGAGATCTAATCTCTCAATTTCCGCTTTTTGAAGTGTGGAGGCAGAAGTGCAGGGGAAAAAGTGAGAAAGCGAAAGTACGGGTGTGGAAAGCGCCGAAGACTGAGAATTGGAGAATAGTTCTTCTGATTTCTGCATTCTGAAGTGCAGAGGAGGAAGTTCGGGGGCGGAAGTGTGGAAGTGGAAGTGTGGGTGTGAAAAGTGTTGAAGTCTGAAAATTGGAGAATTGATATTCCAACTTCCGCATTCCAAAGCACATAGGCGAAAGTGTGGGTGCTAAAAGTGCTGAAGTTTGAGAATAGGATATTTGATCTTTCAATTTTTGCTTTCCAAAGTGTAGAGGCAGAAGTGCGGACCATGATGTATGACGATAGGGTGGATTATGGTTATGAATCGGAACCTGTTCAAGAATCAATCTTGCACACATAGGAATAATTAAGGATGACGCGTGATGACACCACCCTGCCTAGAACAATGATGAAGGATGCAAGGACCGATGTTATGCATCCATGTGAAAGAAACTCTATGAACGATGGAATGTTAGTTAAATGGAAAACAAAAACCCAAATATAATTTCCTGGAATTGATAGTTGGAAAGGATATCCTAATAGATGACATCTCGACTTATCTAAAAAATGTGCTAGTGGGTAGGTTTTGTGGAAAAAAATCAGGAAATTCAGCTCTGGAAGTGTGGATGGAGAGGAATTGGAATCCAGTTTTGGGTTATACCCCCCAATTTCACATCCTTCCAATAGGGTGGTTCTTAATTAAGCTGGAAAAGGAGGAAGACATCTCCTTGTTAGAAGGCAGAGATGGAACTGGGGACCTTCAGGCTTAATTCTCAGAAAATGGCACATAGATTTTAATGCCAAGAAGGAACCACATAATGTCCAGAAAGTTTGGGAAATCTTACCAATTTTAGCCATGGTATTTTGGTAGTAGCATATCCTAGAAGAAATAGGGAACAAAATTGGAAAATTCATTAATCTTGAAGATGACTGGGAGAATAAGGTGGATAGAAAATACGCATGGATTTTAGTATAATTGGATTTCAGAGAAGGTTTGTTTGAAGAAATAATAATAAAAATGCATGGGAGCATCTAGATACAACAAATTGACTACTGGAAGCTTCCATTCAGGTGCTTGAACTATCATCAGATTGGCCACTTTCAAGAATCATCCTTGGTGATGGTAGGAGAGCACTCTAAGCCAACTCATAAGAAAATTTGGGTGAGAAATAAGAAGTGGGTGGAAACGTTAGCTACTACAGGAAAAGATATAGAAAGTAGAATCTGTGAATTTGAACATGGTCTCCTGGATGACAAGGTGGAAAATTTAATGAGTGCACCTATTAAGGAAGAGTAGTGCATCCAACTACCAAAAACGGGTGACAAGAAGAAAGGAGATTGTATAGAAAACCCCAGCGCGACATCAGAAAAAAAGGTACAATAGTCCCTTAATTCCCTTACCTGATGATTCTCTGTTAAAAATCGTTATGGGAAAAAGTCAGAAGGACAAGCCAGAAAACACAACAAACGTTAAAATGGAAGAAGCTAAATTACTATCTAAAATGGTAGAGGATAACTAGGGAGAAAGTAAGGGATATGATTTGAGGCTAATGAATAAAATAGAGGATAACATGTGATCGACAGGTGGGTTGTCCCACAGTCACATATATAAAACAACAGTGGGGTGCAAATCACATTTGAATAAAGCATAGATACAAGTGGCAAGAGAGATTATGGAGGGAAAAAAAGCTAATATAGGATGAGCTCTAAGAGTTGAAAAATCCCCTAACATGGTTTCTTGATGTTTTTCCTATCCTATAATGTGAGGGGGATAGGAGGGGCCTCCAAAGTAACAACCCTCCGTAGGATTATAGAACTAAGAAAACCTAAAATTATAGCAATTCAAGAAACTATGATGGATGGCGAGAGAGAAAAAGAGATAATGGGGTCCATTCTAAAGGATTGGCGGATGGAAACCATAGATGCAGAAGGTCACTCCAGAGGTATTCTAATAGCCTGGAGCCCATAGATAACCTTTTATGCCAAATATGATTATAAGGATGCTCTTGGAAAAGCGCTAGAAGACCCTAAAACTGGGATTCGTTTCTTCTTCCTCAATGTATATGGACCATTTTATGATAGAAGGATTTATTGGGAAACCCTAGGCAATGCAGGAGCTCTAGATCAGGAGAACTTGATACTGGCAGGGGACCTAAATTTCTCTTGTATTTTTCCCTTCGTTTCAGTGCTAGCACAACCTGGTGAATATTATATGGAACATACAATTGTGTTTGCAATAGAAAACTATTGATTGTAGAGAAAAATTATACGACAACTTAGAGGGAAGGATTCGCCATGGTCTATGCATTGCAAAAGGCCCGTCATTATTTATTGGTGGCCATTTTAAGATGTTCAAAGACCATTTTGATCTGAAATATTTTGGTTAATAAGCCAATGTTGGGGAAGAAGATCTGTATATTTAGAGATTGTTGTTAAACTAGGTCCACTAAATGCTAGTCCTAATCACCCATCACTATTGGAGACCAGGGAAGAACTAACCAATTTGGATGATAACTTACCAGATGCACAACTTTTTGCAGTTAAAATGGTTAATGATTACTATGAATACATTATATACTTCCTAACCACGAGAAGAGAACCGTATGGGTATAACATAGTGTGAAAGAAACATTTAGTTGTAAATTTTGTATATTTCCTTCTCATAGCTACGAAGTTGTATAAAATGGGACTAGATGAAATATTGCGTCACTATGTCTTGGGTCATGAATAGCCAATGGTATTGGCTTAAGCTCATGATGGTATGGAAGGAGGCCACGATGCAAGGAAGGAAAATGCATAGAAGATACCGAGGGATGGATTGTCATGGCCTACAGTGCATTGGGATGCATTCAAATACTATAAGAGCTACGCCATGTGTCAAAGAATTGGAAAGCCCTCATGATGAGATGAGATTCCTTTGGTACCATAGGTGACTCTATAGGAGTTTGATAAGTCAACCATCAAATTTTTGGGTCCTATAAACCCACCTGGTAAAAGAATACGTGCTAGATACATAATTACTGTGATGAATTACCTGACTCGATGGGATAATGAATCTCCTATGAAACATTGTACTACTACGACTGTTTCCAATTTCTTGTTCAAAAATGTGGTGACCAGATTTGGATGTCCAAGGGTATTACTAAGCGATTGGGGTACTCACTTTGTTAATAAATTAAAGAGGCAATAATAGAAAAATTCTAGATTCAGCATAAGAAAACTACACCTTATCATCCACAAGAAAATGGAACTGTCGAAGCTTTTAATAAGATTTTGGGGAATGCATTTACCAAGGTACATAACATGAAAAGTGATGAATGTGATCTCAAAATACTTACGGTATTATGCGATTACCAAATAATATGTAGGAATTTGACAAGGAAAACCCCATTTAGATTAGTTTATGGGAAACATGAATGCTTTTAAGAACCCCCGCTAAATTTATACATATAAAAAATGGGTGAACCCCCACGATACATAGAAAAGTGCGAAGGATATTTTATCAATAATATAATTTGTATATATAATTTTTTGGCAAATATTTCATGGAGTTATAAAATCTTGTAAATTTTGGGCGAATCTTTCATAAAATCATAAAAACTTGTAAAATTTTTGACAAATATTTCATGAAATTAGAATATCTTGTAAAAAATTGGTGAATCTTACACCAAACTATAAAAACTTGTAAATTCTTGAAAAATTGGTTCAATTTTAAACGACTTTGCAGCTATCAAAGAAGAAGCCTATGCACATTTTGAAGCCCTTTACATGGAAGAAGAAGATCTAGATCTTGAATCAACACAAATCATGTTGGAAAATATACCCCATTTGGTCTTAGATGGTAAAAATGAGGAACTAATATAATAATTAGAAGAAGATGAAAGTATAAAGTCCATTTTAGAGCTTCCCCCATATAAGGATCTGGTGCCTAACAACTTCTTCATCTATTTCTAAATTTCCCATTAGTTTATCATCAAATTAGACCTTAAATGTATGTTCTTGAATGCTCAAAAAAAGAAATAAATTAGGGGGCAATACCGAATCCTTATTCTTAGTTTTTATTCTGAAAGAGGAAAACCCATCTTCGTTCAATAAATTTCGACCCATTTCTCTATGCAATTACTCCTACAAGATCTTAAACAAAATAATAGCCATTAGATTTTGTAGGATACTCTCAAAGATAATCTCCAATGATTAGGAAGGTTTCATGGATAAGAGACATATTATAGACAATATAATTATGGCTTAAGAGACAATCCATTCTAACAAAAAAAAATACAAGGGTATGATTATAACAAAGAAAAAAAAGGTACAGTCATAAATGTCAAGATGGACAACACATTTGATCAAGTAAACCATTCCTTCTTGTTTGATGTCCTTTATAAATTTGGGTTAAATAATCATTTTGTTCAGTGTTTCCAAGCTTGCATTAGTGGCCCCTTTATTTGTCCCTTAATCAATGGGAGGCCCACTTATTTTTTTTAAAACAATAGGGGAATGAGATAAGTTTTCTCTCTTTCTCCCTTTTCATGAATCATAATGGACGTCAAACTGAGTATAAATATTGAGTTCAAAAATATCTATGGCAAACTTCATGGACTCAACTTTTCCAAAGAGGTCAAAGTAATGAACCACTCACATTTCGTTGATAATACTCTTTCACTATGAGGGAATAAATAGTGATAGCTTAGAGATTTAGAATTTTATTATATCAGTATGCTCAATGCATCAAGTGGGGAGGAAAATAATGGAAAAAGATAAATATACAACTAAAACATCAGCCCACTTCTCCTTTGATCCATCTCTAGAATTTTGCAATTTCCTAGCTCTGAAACATGGACCAATTTCAAGTATCTTGGAATTTCTATTTCTCTCAACAATCCTATAGTAGTTGTTTGGTAGGGTATAATCAACACAATAAAGATTAAATTTTAGTAGTGGGGTTCATATGATGATTGAATCCTATACATTGAATTGTTATTATTAAGCTAGTTCTATTAGTTCTCCCATATATTAGTGTTCGCTAAGCTATCTCCTTCTCACATTACGTAGTAAATAGCATGAGAGTTAAAAAAATCTCTTTAGAAAAGGGCCCTAAATATTAACCAACTAAAAGGTTCAAAGATAAAAAATTTGAACAAGTTATGATGAAGATTAATACCTCCCTCCCAAGTCCATTAGAATATTAGGTGACTAAATGTAATCCATTAAGCTCATTGGATGCTTCTTTCCAGCATCATAAGGGGGGAACATTTTTGGGATAGATCCTCTTATATGTACACAACATATCCCATTGTAGAAGTGTTAATATTCCATATGCTTACCCAACTATCATTAGTATTCAATTCAATTTCACAATAATACTAATATGCAGGATCACTGAAAGAAACACAATCACAATATAGACATATATTTATCTTAGGAAACCCTCAAGGGGAAGAAAACCAAACAAAACATCCTTTATATAGATGTATTAAAAGTACAAATATGAAACCCCAAACATGTGCTCCTTCTCCTTCCCGGTATGTCTCTCTCTCTCTCTCTCCTATGCACTATACACAAGTGTGTGTGTGTTTGTGTGTGTCAAATGAGGAACATGCATCCTCTATTTATACTCTTTCTTCCACTTGAGATTTTCACTAACAAGTTGGCCCCTAAAACCTTAATGGGCCAACTTCATATAGGATGACACAAAACAATATTATATTTTATTCAGGATGGTTCTATTGACTTGAATTAGAATGGAGGTTTTACCTTATGACTCTACGATGACCAAATACACTAGTAACATCCTAACGGAGGAATAAAATATATCTGATATGTTACATCAATAAAATATGCTTAGAATATTCTTCAAAGTTACAATATTTCAACACTCCCCCTTAACGAGAAGGGTGTTCTACAGACAACAAAAATGTCAATTGTAGGAGCAAGGAGAGAGAGAATCTTCAGCAACATCAAGGTGATACATTTATACATCATTGGAATTTTTCAACAATCATTGACAACTAGAATAGTTACTAGAACATATTCAACATATTCAGTACTAGAAAATCATCTTCTGCAACTCTTGATCACTTGATCCTTTGTAGCAACACTTGATCTCTTGATCAACATCATCATCAGTAGAAACATAACCTGCATAACACATGATTCAATTATGGGATGATCAATCATTATCAATTTTGGACATAGGTCCAAGGATGATGCAATCCTGAGCCACTTACGGGATGGTCAATCCCTCTCACTTTAGGACATAAGTCCAAGGATGATGCAATACTAAACCACTTAAGGGATGGTCAATACCTGTCACTTTAATACATAAGTCCAAGGATGATGCAATCCTGAGCCACTTATGGGATGGTCAATCCCTCTCACTTTAGGAAATAATTCCAAATATGATGCAATCTTGAGCCACTTATAGGATGGTCAATCCCTCTCACTTTAGGACATAATTTTAAGGATGACGTAATCCTGAGCCACTTACAGGATGGTCAATCCCTCTCACTTTAGGACATAAGTCCAAGGATGATGCAATACTAAGCCACTTACAGGGTGGTAAATCCCTCTCACTTTAGAACATAAGTCCAAGGATGATGCAATCCTCATATTTCATGGGAACAAAAATCCATGGATCACTTTAGGACTAATTTCCAAAGATGATACAATCACACTGCAACATCATCAACGTGCTCCCACTTTTGAGGAGGGTCCACATCATCAACCTTTTCCCATTTTCTAGGAGGGCCAACATCATTAACCTATCCCCCTTTCAAGTATGGTACACATAATCAACTTGCTCCCCCTTTCGAGGAGGGTCCACATCATCAACCTGCTCCCCTCTCAAGGATGGTCCACATCATCAACTTGCTCCCCCTTTAGAGGAGGGTATAAATCATCATTGTTCCTCCTTATGAGGAATGTATTTTCGGACTACACCAATATTGTCACGGAAGTACTCAAAATTTACTTGATACAGAGGCATGGTCAATACATCAACAACTTTCTCATCGGTACTCACACACTAGATCTTTATAGCTCCCTTATGCACCATATCCCGCTTATAAAAATACCATATTTCCATGTTCTTAGAATTATCATGGAACAATGGGTTCTACGTGATATTTATACAACTCTGGTTGTCACATAGAATCATTATGGTATCTAGATCCAGTTCAAATTGACCTGACACCAATGTTCGAAGCCATATGGATTCACAACTAGCAAAACAAGATGTTATCTACTTTGCTTCAGTCGTGCTGAGAGAAACACTGGATTTATTCCTACTAAACCATGAGATCATGGTGGATGCAAGACAATAACATCCACTTGAGGTGCTCTTCATTTCTGAGGCACTTCCAACCCAATATGCATATGTATAACCATACATTATATAGACATGATCTCCAACATGGTATAGACCAAAGTCTATCGTACCTTTAAGGTACCTCATCACATGATTTGCATATATCAAGTGGACACATCTAGGCTTAACTAGATACTAACTTAAGGTGTTCACAACAAAGCATATATATGGTCTGGTATTCGTCATATACATTAACAACCCAATAATTTGTCTGTACTGAGTCACATCTGCTAACTCTGATGATTCATCAGACAACAACTTTAGGTTGGTATCCATGGGTGTGGCCATGGCTTTACAATGCAACATATCAAATAATTTTAATATTTCCACAACAGAATTTTCCTAGTTAAGAAATATTCCTTCTGGGCTCTACCATACTTCTAGGCCCAGAAAATAGTGCATCAATCCAATACCTTTTTCATCTTGAATTCTTCAATGATATTCTTCTTGCATTCTACAATATTTTTTTCATTTCCTGTCATAAATAAGTCATCCACATACAGTAATAGTATGATAGGTTCATCATCCATAACCTTAAAGTAAAAGTTAGTGTCATCTTTACTTTTGGTAAATCCCAAGCTCATCAAGAAGCTATCTATCATTTTGTAGCAAGCTCCAGGAGCTTACTTCAGTGCGTATGGATCCTTCTTTAACTTACATACGTAAGTATGTCTGTCATTGAATTCAAATCCTTGTGGTTGTTCTATGTACACTTCTTCCTGAATAACACCATTCAGGAAGGATGTCTTCACATCTATCTGGTGTAGACTCCACTTCATCATGGATGTGAGTGCCATGATGGTTCTAATGGAATTGTACCTTGATACTGGCACAAATGTCTCTTCATAGTCGATTCCATCTTTCTGAGAGAATCCTATAGCCACAAACCTTGCCTTGTATTTCTCAATACCTCCATCAGCTTCATGGTTTATCTTATAGATCAACTTGGAAGATACCACACTCTATCCTTTTGGTTTGGGAAATATATCCCAAACATTATTCTTCATTATTAATTTGAATTATTCCATCATTGGTTCTACCCATTCTTTCTTATGTACACCTTCTTCATAAATTGTATGTTCTTGATCTACAAGATCACACATCAAAGCTACATAACTGGAGGATGACTTTGATCTCTTGCTTTTTCTTGTGCAGCCTTCTAGAGCTCCATACTTCTCTGCTTCTTATATGATTTCTCTTACACAATAAGGATTTCTCTTTCGTGATACATTAGTAGGAGGTTCTTGTGGTTCTAACATATCGTGGTCCTCTGATGTTTCATTTTCAGGGGAGGGTGCAGCTTCTATATTTCTGGAAGTTCCATCTTCTTCATATACTTATTCATGCTGACACTTTCTATCTCTCTTGAGAGTTTCTTATTCATCAAATGTTACATCCTACTAATATCCTTGTTATGGAACCCTAGGATATATATTCTAAAGGATTTGGGGACTTCACAATATCCAACAAATATTCCCTTCTTTCTAGAATGGTCCAACTTGATTTTCTTTTCTTTTGGAATGTGAACATATATGGGGCAACCAAATATCTTGAGATGGCTCAATTCAGTCTTCTTTCCTATGAACATTTATTATGGAGTCTTGAATCTAAGGCCACTATGGGTTAACCTATTCTTTATAGAAACTGGTGTTCTTTCTTCTTCATCCCATAGATTCGTAGTAATATCCGAAATCATGTATCATTGTCTTCCCTACTTCCATAATGGCCCTATTCTTGCTTTCCACAACACAATTTTATTGAGGATTGTAGGGAGTGGTTAGCTCCCTCTTGATTCCATCTTCTTTACAAAAGGACTCAAATTATTTTGAGGTATATTCTCCACCATTGTCTGTTCTGAGTGCATTGATCCTTCTTTTTGAGTGATTTTATATCTGGACTTTGAATTCCTTGAATTTTACGAATACTTCATCCTTTGTTTTTAAGAAATATGTCCATGTATTTATTGAATATTCATCAATAAATGTAACATAATATTCATAACCACTCAAATATGTGGATGGCATTAAACCACATACATATGAATGAATTAATTCTAGCATACCTTCAGTATTTGTTTCACTATTTGGAAATGGATTCTTGATATTCTTTCCTCTTGCACATCCTTTGCAAGTGCCTTCATGATCAATCTCCAAATATGGTAAACTTGTTACTACATTTCTCACATAGGGTAGTTCCTTGTAGTTGATGTGAGCAAGCCTCCTATGCCATAGTTCACTTGGTCTAGTTCCGAATGTCCCTTGATTTTATACAATCCTCCTTCATCTTCACCAATGATAAATGCATCTCTATTGATTTTCCATTGGGCCACATAAGTAATTTTCCATCTATAAATGCAACCCTATATCCTTTATTATCTAATGCAGAGATAGTAAGTAAGTTCTTCTTCAAACCTGGTATATATAAGGCTTCCTTCATTTTAACGGGGGTTCCAGAATCAAGCTTGTAGCTTGCTTCACCAATACCTTTGATAGTCATCTCCTAATGATCATTTATGAGGAGAGTTCTTCTATTCAAGTTTTGATAAATTCTCATTTTTTCCTATCATGTGCTTTGAAGCACCACTTTCAATAAGCTATGTATCATCTTTACGTGTCATAGACCCAAAGAGTGCAGAGAAGAATACATACTCTTCTGCATCTTATTATTTTGCTTGTTTTCTTCGAGGTCCTTATTCTTCTTCTTCATCTTCATCTTCAACTAGATGTGCATGATGTATATTTTTTTTTCTCCTTATATTATTCTTTCTTCAATGGAAATTATCTGGCAATGTGTCCTAACTTGTGACAATTGTAACATTGAAATTGGGAGTGGTATTTCCTTTGGTTGTTTTCTCTTTTCTTTTGGAACCTCCTGGGAGATCGAGAATCCTTGTGACTTTACTTCTTGAAGTTAGATTGAATTATTCCTCTTTTGGCATGGGTGGCTAGTGCTTGATCATGTTATTTAAGTAAATCTTCTCTATTGGCTACTCTAGCCTCCTCTTGGATGCAATATTCCCATAAAATATCAAACTTCATGCTTTCTTTTCCAACACACATAGTGTGTATGAATGAATCCCAATGTCTAGGATTCACTCCTACTTTGTATGTATTATATATCAAATGGGCTGTTTCCCATCAAACCCATGTAGGTGTTCTACTTGTGAAAACACTTAATTAGTTGTGCATATTTAATATTGTTGGTAATACCTCCCGATTCATTTCTATTCATGGCTAAAACATTAATTTATACATTACAATGAGGCGGTTGAGAACCAGCCTTTTCACCTTCCCATGCAACTATTCAAATTCCTATTTATTTATTTATTTACAATAATCCTGACGGATTATATTCTAACAATCCCCCTCTTAATCCGAAGGGGTGTTCGTAAGTCCGAGCATGTTTCTGAATCTTTCAAACTTTTCTCATCCAAGCGCTTTGGTCAAGATGTTTGCAACTTGATCATTTGTGGAACAATGTCGAAGATGGACTGTCTTGGCCTCTACATGATGTCGTATCAAATGATACTTTGTGTTGATGTGTTTGGTTCGATCATGGAATCTAGGATTCTTAGCCAGCTTGATTGCAGAAGTATTGTCGACCAACAATGGAGTGGAAATCTCTTGTTTTTCTTGCAAATATTCAAGTATCTTCCTGAGCCATACTATTTCTTTCGTTGCTTCAGCTGCAGCCACATATTCTGCTTCTGTTGTTGAATCTACTGGAACTGGCTGTTTGTGTGATCTCCATGAAACAGCTGCTGATCCAAGACTCATAGTGTATCCAGAAGTTGATACTCCTGTCTCCTTATCACCATTAAAATATGAGTCTGAGTACCCAATAAGTTTGAAGTCATCCACTTTAGAGTACTTGAGTCCAACGTCTTGAGTCCCCTTCAAGTATCTTAGAACCCTGTTTGCAGCTGACCAGTGTCCTTCACAAGGTTTATGCATGAACCTTGAAAGTATGCCAACAACATAAGAAATATCTGGTCTAGTTGTTGTAAGGTAGATAAGACTTCCTACAAGTTGTCGATACTTGGTCGCATCTTCAAATTATTTTCCTTCGCTTGATGTGAGCTTCATTTTCTGTTCCATTGGAGTAGATATAGGATTGCAATCTATCATGCAAAATTTGTTTAGTAGTTCTCTAACATATTTTTTCTGAGATAGGAATATGTACTTAGGATGTTGAGTGACTTCAATTCCTAAGTACTAGTGGAGATGTCCCATATCTGTCATTTCAAAGATCTTTTTCAAATCTTTCTTTATGGATGATATATAGCTCTCATTGTTCCTTGTCATCAAAAGATCATCTACATACACCACAAGATACACTACAGATCTTCCAACTTTATTTATAAACAATGTTGCATCATCAAGATCAAAATGTTCGAAATTTAACTTCAAAAGATGCTCGGTTAACTTTTCATACCATGC
>LPNX010462506.1:619061-684061 GCA_001517045.1 Pseudotsuga menziesii
TGTTTGGAATTTCATATTCATTTTTAGAATATGTCTTTGGATGAGGATAATTTTCCAGATGAGCAAGCTGTCTCTCAATAGACTGGTCATTTTTATTAGTTTCAAGAAAAATGACATCTATGGAAATAACAAATTTCTTGTTTACCTCATCATACAAATGGTATGCCTTGGAGTATTCTTCGTACCCCAGGAAAATGCACTTTCTGCTTCGAGCACCAAGATTGTTTCTTTGCTTCTTCGGAATCAAGGCATAACAGGTGGAACCAAAAACTCTGAGATTCCTGACTGAAGGGAGATGGCCAAACCACATTTCATGTGGAGTCTTGTTATCAAGTGCATTTGATGGACTTCTATTTCTCAAATATGCTGCAAATTTTACTGCATCACCCCAAAACATTAGTTTTACATTCTTGAAAAACATCATTGAGCGAACCATATTCATTATGGTTCTATTCATTCTTTCTACTACACTGTTTTGTTGAGGATTGTAGGGAACGGTAGTCTGATGTGCAATTCCATGTTGGTGAAGATAATTTTCAAAAGCATTTGAAGTGTATTCTTTTCCATTATCAGTACGAAGTGTACCATTTTTTGATTGTGCTTGTTTTTCAATCAATGCATGAAAGTCTTTGAATTTTTGAAATGCTTTTGACTTTGTCTTTAAACAATAAATCCAACACATTCGTGAGTAGTCATCAACAAATGTCATAAAGTACATATTCCCATTTGCTGAAGGTGTTGGCATTGGGCCACATAAATCAGAATGCACTAGTTCTAATTTCCTACTTGCTCTGAAATTAGATTCATGGAATGGCAGCTTACTATGTTTCCCTAATATACATGCATCACATTTGTTCTTCTCTTTGGGAATGGTGGGCAAGCCAAATACACCATTCTTTCTCAACAAATGAAGACTGTTATAATTTAGATGACCAAATATTGAATGCCACAATGAGCTAGATGACATATTACCTTCTCCATGCTGAGAGAGGTAGGCATAGTTCTGAAATATTGCGGATGAACCCTTGAGCTTCAGCAGCTTTCCATCTTTGTATCCATTCATGATGAATTGGTTGTCAGAGGACTTTATTATTTCAACGATTCCATCAAACATGTGTATGGAATGGCCTTGCTGTTGAATCTCCACCATGGACATCAGGCTTCTATGCAACTCTAGAAGATAGAGAACGTTCTTCAACAAGAAATCAGGAAAACCAAGCATCTTCAGTCGAATGGTGCCCATTCCCTTTGGTTTAATACTTGACTTATCTGCAAAGTAAACTATGCCATCTATTGTTTCATTCAATTCTTCAAAAAAGTCTTTTCTAAATGTCATGTGTGATGTTGCACTAGTATCAAGCAGCTAACAATCTTTATAAGATGAAAGAGAAGTCATTTCATTAAATCCAAGATTACAATGTGCAACAATACAAGAATAAGAAGATTTACTAGCATCTTGGTCATCTTTCTTCTGGTTATGCTTGTCTTTGATGGAGTCCCATGAAGCCCAACATTGATCTGATGTGTGCCCAGTCTTTCCACAACGCTTGCACTTTGATCTTTTTCTGGAGTTGTTTCTGCCCCCTCTGCCTCTCTTGCTGCAATCTCCTTTGGAAGGGTCTTTGGATTGGTCTTTGCCAGCTAGGGCAGCACCAATACTAGATGCCAAAGAGTGCATCTTTACAACTGTTAGTGTAATTTACAATAATGAACTTAATATGACAAAGAGAGATAGAAAATAATAATAACCTTGCAGGTCTACAGTCTCTACCAAGGTGATTTACAATCTCAACTTCAGGTTTTAAAGTGATACAATGAAAGTATCGCAGCTTCAATTCGCAGCAATTCAGGGAGAATAAATTCAGTACCAATTCGTAGCCTTCAAGGTCTTTATGCAATTGGTAATGGTGTGAATATTCAGCCAACAGTCTTCATAGTACAACAGCTTATGTAGTGGATTCATAAATATCTCTCACTTAGAGAGGAAACACAAGGATTTGAATGCTTTCAACGCATCTCCATGTAATTTTACTTTAGAGTGTTGTTTACATGGACAATTTAAATCTTCTTATAAAAAAAATTACAATAATACCTCAATACATTATCTTTGAACAGGCTTGGAGCAGCACCCATAGAAAAGAGTTCTCTGGTCAACACATCCAAAAAACTCCACGTAGGCAGCACGCATACTTCAACGCAGTCTTCAGCAGTTCGCAATGCAGCACCAGGCAGTCTTCAAGGAAGCTCCACGCACAACTCTCAACTATGGAGAGGGACCATTTCAATGTTCTGGCAGAGAGAGATTCACATCTCGTAGTATTCACACCAACCATGAGCTAGGGTTCACGAATATTGCAATGGCCTTTATGCTTCACATTGTAATGTATTACACAACAATGTAAATGGGAAGCAAAATAAATTAGTTTGGGTAGCAACGATACTGCTATCACCATCCACCAAAGACGTAGCTCTTAACCAGCGAGGAATTTGAAAGCAATCACCACAAGTGAGCGACCATCAACAAGATTTCACTAGCTCACAGCTCGACTACAATAGCTCACAGCTCACTGATAGTTCAACGAGCTTAAGCAGAATCTTCATCAACTCTGAATGCACCAATATCAAGCAATAGAAATGTATCGCAGCTCGCACAATTGTTTCAACGCTTCCCCACAGTTCACCCTTCACGCAATATTTATCATCAAACATCTGGTTGATGAAACATTTGAAACAATATCGGCACAGCTTTATCCTCAACACTGAATCTTGGTAAACAATAGGCGATTTCGGAGACCAACTCCACGACAAGCACTGAAAACTTTAGCAGAACAATAGTTGTTCTGTGTAGCTCATACAGAAAAAATTGACAGAGCCGTATTGAAGTTATTTAGCTCCGTTAGGTATTATGCAATCCAATTAGGGTAAGGTATTACACATTCCTCAACGGTTATAGCAAGAAAATCGTTCTACCTCCACGAGTTCGCAACTCCTGACACAATGTTGTCGCAGCATAGGTCTGGCTTGAGATATAATATTAATGCTTGCACGCTGATAGATATTATGAGTAGTCTTCATACCAACACATCTCCATCTTCATAGGTAGCAGCAAATAATACACTCAGTGCAGTCACACGCAGTCAGAAGATAGGTTGCAGCAAATAATACACTCAACGCAGTAAATTCTCTTCTTGGACTATTTTGTGAGACTCTTTCTTCAATGGGGGGCAAAGCACAGGCGATCAACTATTCAGAAAAGAAAAGCAGCACCACCCACAGGTTCAGGCTGCTCCCTAGAAGAGACGAGAGCAAAAACGCTCATGGGATTTTTCCTTACTGTTCTTCCTCCCACATACACCAGCGATCTACTTCACGTGGTGAACGCAGTGATTAAATTAGTGACTCTCCTCAAACCACAACTGATCCTCTTTCGCACAATAGCGGAATAAACTCCAACAACAATAACTCCCTTGGTAATTCTTCATGGCTAACTCCCTTGGTAATTTCTATTCATGGATAAAACATTAATTTATACATTACAATGAGGCGGTTGAGAACCATCCTTTTCACCTTCCTATGCAACTATTCAAATTCCTATTTATTTATTTATTTACAATAATCATGACGGATTATATTCTAACAAATATCAAATGACAACATAGTTGTGGTATATTTTATACCTTATGGAAATTAAGTTCTTTCTATAACACCAAATTACTATGTGCCAACCTAAAATCATATTTCCATGTTAAATTTGAAGCAACTTAGAGTTATGAATCAATTCTATGTTATAATTTATAAGGACTGTGTGGATGACACCAAAGTGATAAAAGTGGACAAGGTCAACTTAATTTATGTATCTAATACGTTGACCAAGATTAAGAATTTCAACATGTCTCATGGACAAATTATAAGGATATCTTAGATGTCTATAGGATATCGTTTTTTTTATGTTTCATTAGATTCGTTCAACTTGCATTAGATTATGTGATGTGTCTTGTAAATTTACCAATGTGTCCTGTGAGATGGAGCAAACTTGTCAAACACAAAATAAAAACCCACCTTTTGTTTTGCTCTTTATAATATAAAAAAGTATCATGTGTGTGTGTGTGTTTGTGTATACACATACATACATACATACAGACATACATTCAATACTTTTTTATATTATATAGATATACATACATACATACATATATAGATACATTGTTGGAGTCATTATCCAACCCACACATCATTATTTGGATTAATTGGCCTAATTTACCACTTGTCCTAAGTTATTGATTCAAATATGTGATTGCATCATTAATTGGATCATCCTCCTTCAATCAGGGAGCCTAACTGAGTCTCCTCCTTCAATATGGGAGCCTAGTTGTGTCTTCTCCTTCAATCGGGGAGACTAACTGAGCTTCCTCCATCAATCAAGGAGAAAATCTAGGTTGATCTATATGTCATAAGCACCCCAAATCAGTTAACTGATGGTTGTTCCACCTACTTTAAGTTAAACTACAGCTGTAAAGGTACCTCCATCATTATTTTGCCTACTTTTGGTAAATTCCAGTTAACTAGAGTGATTAAAGGAGCCTCCAACAAATTTTGGTGACTTAGTTCCGTTCATTTTAGTTGATCTCACCTAACTGGAGTAAAACATGTGCCCTCACCTACTAATTGACATGCAATTGAGTTCTATTGTCTTAGACTTAGTATAAACTACCTACGATTCAGTTAGAGTTAGTTATGGTTGTGATTAGTGGTTAACTAATGTGTTGAGTGGTGTCTAACTGACAACTAATCCACTCTCATGAATGTAATTCGAATGACCTCTCTAGGATTCGAATTGTTTGATTATTCATGCCAGTGTATGACATTGTATCACTAATGTTGATTATTGATAGATATTATACAGCTGCAACTACTTATTGCACTGTTTTCATGTCATTTTTGGTGTAATTGATCCATGAAATATTCTACAAGTTTTGTCTTGGTCCTCATATTACTATGAATCAAATTTCATATGGTATCAGATCCATGACAGGACAAGGCTATTCTTCTTCTACATATTTCTTGTTGGATCTATGAAGCAATTTGAGAAAAAAATATCAAAAATATTCCAGCTTTGCACCAGAAGCAAAGATTTTACCACATAATTCTTGGAAGCCCAACCTTGTTGATCAAGCTTACTTGATTGACTAAGCCAGGTGTGATGCAAACTCCAAAAGTGCAGATTGTTTGACCTTATTATGTATTTTTTGTGTGTTTGCAGGTTTTTCAAAGAACTTTCATTGCATTCACTACAACAACATAATGGCCTCTTCAAGCAATCTTCTCACTCCTTTCAACTACCATCAATAGAAGGAGGACATTGAGATTCAGTCATGCTCCAAAGGAATCTACAGAATCACCATGGGGATAGAGTAAGAGCCGAATGCACTAGTAGATAGAACAAATTATTGGAATAATCTTGATGAAGTGTATGGATTTCCATGTCTTTCAATCTCTAAGGATATTCTTTTCCACCTCACTAGATTGAAGACTCCCAAGGATATATGGGAACAACTTGATACTCTGTTTGATAAGCAATATGACTTGAGAATCTATCAGCTGGAGAATGGGTTTATATCTCTAAACCTGGGCAACTTTGAAACCATGAATGAATTCTTCACCAAGTTTAAGCACCTGGTGCTCCAATTGAATAAATGGAAAGTTGAGAAGGAGGATTATTAACTCATCCTTTCCATCATTTTTGAAACTTGGCCCAGATTATACTCATTTTTTGTGTCCACCTTTCATACCGGGAAGCTTACAATCTCGAATTGGAATATTTCAACCCTCAATACATTCATTGAGTCTCTCACCAATAATCATGACAAGCTTGTCCAAATGGGAATAATCATATCCTCTAAATATCAAGCCTTGTTTGCTAGAGGATCCAAAGCTATGAATTTAAAGGGGAATCAAAAGAACCAAAAGACAAAGTTTGATGCTCCCAAGACAAAGGAAAAACACCAGTAGCTGGATGATCCCTCGGGCTCAAGAAAGAACAAGCACAAAGGAAAAGAAGGAAAGTAAAATATCAAATGTTCTTATTGTGGAAGGGGATTTCTTCCTGAAAGCTCCTGCATGAAGAGAGATATTGATCAAATGACTCTTCTCCTTGAGAATAACAACATCAATATTTGTGAAGGTGCAAGGAAGGGATATATTCAATATTGGAGCAATCATCTCGAAAGAGAACATGCCCTCATGGGTAATGTTTCGAAGCCTAGAGCTCATGACTCATTGAATCTGTTGCTTCAAACCATATGGTGGAAATAAAAGACTTGTTTTAATCCCTGGAATATAACAACAACATCCTCATCCACATGGGAGATGACTCTCAAATCACATCAAAGGGAAAAGTCATTGTCAAACTAGAACATGGAATATTCAAAAATATTCTTTATGTGCCCTCTTTGGCTTCAACCCTATTATGCATGTATCAAATGACACACATAGTTTTTCCCAAAAGAGTATCATTCAGCACAAATGATTTTGAGATCTCAGAAATTGCATCTAGAAAACTCATTGCAATAGGTATAACGAATCACTCAGCTAAGACCTATGAGTTCTTCAAGTTTGTTCCTGATGCAAATCCTACTGTGCTTCTGACTGATGGGAATGAGGTCAATTGGATATCGCATGAAAGGTTGGGACATCTAAATTTCAAATACTTGTAGCAACCTCAAAAGAATTCTGTGGTGAAATTCCTCCCTACCATCAAAATATACAAAGGAAATTCCAAAGGTTGCATTGTCAGCGAGCACCCTGAGCATAAATTTGGTCGGGGAATGGCAAGTCGAGCTACATGTATTTTGGGGCTAATCCATTTTGATATCAGTGGTCCAATGCCTAAAACCTCAATGAATGGATTGAATTATGTGCTCACTTTAATTTATGACCTATCTAGATTCACTTGGGTCTATTTTCTCAAGAAAAAATATGAAGTCCTTGAAAAGTTCATAGATTTTACGGATTCTATTGAGAATGGTTCTGGGAGAAAGAACAAGGCTCTCAGATATGAAAATGGAGGTGAATAAATCAAATCTGAGCTACTTCAAATTTTTGCTAGAATTGGAATCAAGATTCATCACACCATTCCCTACACACCTCAGCAGAATGGTGTAGCGGAAAGGAAAAACTGAGCTCTAAAAGAGATGACAACCTGCATGTTGGAAGCTAAATATTTGGCTGTAAATATTCAGTCTGAAGATATTCATGTTTTTTCCTACATTAAAAACAATTTTCCTCATTCATATATGAAAGCAAAAACACATTTCAAAGCATACTTTGGTCACAAGTTGGATGTGTCTGATTTCAGAGTTTTTGGGTACACTGCATGGTCTTGAATTCCACTAGATAAGAGGAAGTTTTTACAACCGCAGAGTATTGAGTGCATGTTCATTGGGTATATATAGGAATTAAAGGGATTAAAATACTGAATATCATAACAAAAAATATATTCATAGAGATAATTTTCCACTTCGAAGAACCTGCCAAAGATGTGAAACTAGTAGAGGAAGAAACTGCTGAAATTCCCTCTCGTTCTGCTGATTATTTTGATGATGAAAATGCGAGTGTGAGCTTTGATATTTCAGATCTGATGTCTGATATCTGTGAGAATTATATATAATTTTCTGAATCAGATCCTAATTTTCCCACTCATCTCCCAAAATGGGCCGAAAAGACTCTCTCTTCTGCGAGGTTAGATGTTCGAAATCCTGCTGATCCAAGGAGAACTCAGTTAGATTTTCAAAGAGTAGGTATTTATCTTTCTTGAAATGATTATTTTCTATCTGAAACATGAAATATTATTATTTATTCCTATCCTAATTCATATTATCATGCTTTGAATGATCCTAGATGGAAATCTACAATGGATGAAGAGTTCAACTCTCTCCAAAAAACGCAACTTGGGAGCTAGTTTCCCTTCCACCTGGGAGGAAACTTGTTCAATGCAAGTGGGTATATCAGAAAATTTTTGCTTCATATTGATCAAAATGTAAATATAAATCATGTATGGTATAAAAAGTATTCTCCCAAGTCCAAGGAGTGGACTACACTGAGACCTTTTCATTGGTGGCAAAAATGGATTCTATAAGGCTAGTTTTGGCCACTTCTGCATCCAAGCACTGGGAGGTGCACCATATGGATGTAAAAAGTGATTTTATTCATGGAGAACTGCAATAATAGATACAAATTAAGCATCCTAAAGGCTACACATCAGATCCATCATTGGTTTGCAAGCTACAAAAATCCTTGTGTGGCTTAAAATAGGCCCTAAAGAGCTTGGTACGCCAAAATGGATTCCTTTTTGCTATCACAGAACTTTGAAAGATGTAAGTCTGATCCAAATGTGTACTTGCATAAATATGAAGGTAATTTTGTGATTATGGTTCTGTATTTTTATGATATACTAATCACATGAATCACTCTTGCTTCAATCAGCCTCATAAAAACTGCTTTACATGAAGCCTTTGAGATGAGTGATCTAGGCCTGTTGAGGCAGTTTCTCGGCCTAGAAATAACTCAAGATTTTGATGGGATTATAGTGAAACAATACAAATATGATTCAGACCTGTTAATTAAGTTTAATATGGATGATTTTAATGCTGCACATTTTCCCTTCCTCTCAGAAATCAGTCTTGAAGACGGAAATACTACTCCACAGGTGGATTCTACTCTCTACCGTCAGTTGATCGGAAGCCTTCTCTACTTGACACATTCAAGGAATGAAATTTGTTATGCAATGAATTTTGTACCAAGGTATATGCAACAGACTCATGAGATTCATTTGAGGGCAGCCAAAATTATTCTACAGTATGTGCAGGGTACTAGATCCTATGACATTCACTATGCTGTTGATTTCGAGCTAGACTTGGTAGGATTCACATATTCAGATTGGGATGGCGATAGCCTTGATTAGAGTCTAATTCTGGATATGTGTTCATTTTTGGTGGTGGGACTAATTTTTGTTCAAGAAAAAAATAGGATGCCATTGCATTATCTTCAAAAGAGGTGGAATACAGGGGAGTGATAAATGCATGCATCTAGGCAATTTGGCTGCAAGGTATTTTGTCCGAGTTTTATATTGGTAGTACTTCATCTACTGTCATTTTTTGTGACAACCAAAGTGATATCAAGATATCGACAGATCTGGTTCAGAGACAAAGAACCAAAAACATCGAGATCCACATGCACTACATCAAATAATTTATGCATGACACGACAATTGTTTTGCAATATTTCCCCACAGATGAGCAGACATTTTCACCAAGAAATTTACTGAGAAAAAGTTCACTTACCTTCATTCACTATTGGAGGTGATCTCATCATGATGAATTCAGCTACTTCTTTAGTTTTTAGTTTGAGGGGGGGTGTTTCTTTCCCACGGGTTTTTTTCTCTTTTCCTCACTTAGAATTTTTTGAGCATTTTAGAGTTAATTTTTGTAAAGGTTGACCTATGGACTTTGTTTCCGAGGCCCTATATTTTTTTTAATCCTGCACATGAGTATATATTAAGGAGGGTTTTGGAGTCATTATCCATCCAACACATCATTATTTGGATTAATTGGCCTAATTTACCATGTATCCTAAGTTATTGATTCAAATATGTGAATGCGTCATCAACTGGATCATCATCCTTCAATCATGGAGCCTAACTGGGTCTCCTCCTTCAACCAGGGAGCCTAACTGAGTCTTCACCTTCAATCGAAGAGACTAACTAAGCTTCCTCCTTCAATCAAGGAGAAAATTTGGGTTGATCTGCATGACATAAGTGCCCCAAATCAGTTAACACATGGTTGTACCACCTAAATTCAGTTAACCTGCAGTTGTAAAGGCGCCTTCATAATTATTTTACCTATTTTTGGTAAATTCCAGTTATCTGGAGTGATTAAAGGCACCTCTAACAAATTTTGGTGACTCAGTTTAAATCAATTCAGTTGATCTCACCTAGCTGAAGTTAGACATGATCCCTCACCTATTGATTGGCATGAGGTTGAGCTCTATTCAGTTAGAATCAGTCTAAACTACCTCTAATTCAATTACAGTCGGTTATGGTTGTGATTAGTGGTTAAGTGATGTGCTGAGTGGTGTCTAACTGACAGCTAAGCCACTCTCATGTATGCAATTTGAATGACCTCTCTAGGATTTGAATTGTCTGGTTATTCATGTTAGTGTATGACATTGTATCACTACCGTTGATTATTGATAAATATTATACAGCTGCAACTACTTATTGCACTGTTTTCATGTAGTTTTCTGTGTAATTGATCCATGAAATCTTTTGTAAGTTTTTTCTTGGTCATCATATTACTGTGACTTTTCACACACACACACACACACACACACACACACACACACACACACACACACACACACACACACACACACACACACACACATAGATTTGTTAGCAGAAATACAGCCTTTAAAAGGCAGTTTTAGAAGGATTTATTTTGGTCATGTTTATCAGGAATTGAATATGGAAGCAGACTCACTCTCCAAACAAGCCTTAGCATACCAACCTGGGCTTATAGAGACATAAGAGGTGGATGAAGGCACATCAGCCTTCCATTATGAGACACTTTGGAAGAATACAAGCGGCAATGCAGAAATGCAAGTGTGCAACAGACTACTATGTGTTTTTGTGAAACATTCAATCCTAAATCAAGGATGATTTTGTAATGTAACACGAACTAGAAGTTTGATATGATGTAAGCTTGAAAAAGCAGTTCATGTTTTATTCGATGAATAAAATGATTTTTTTCTTTTGAAAAAAAAATATATACATATACATATATATTCCTATGCTTACAAGTACATTCATAAATGGACAATGGAAATGGTATTAGTGCTCTTGTAGATCACAAGTGCACCATCAAACACAAATAATACATATGATTCCCAATTTTTTTAATGCATTTTATAAAGTAGGATGCATCATTGATAATGCATCTTGATATATTGTAAGTACATAAGTGAGTGTGACTTCGGAAATTCATTATTGCATATGATTCCCCTCTGATGCACTATGTATATAGTTGAGTCGATATGCCCAAATTTATTAGGTAGTCTACTATTATTTTGTGACAATGTTGTTTTTTTCCAGACCATTATTGTTCTATGTTTTATGGGAGGGTAGTCTTCCCATTTTCATTAGACCTATTTAATCTATTTTTTTAGAGGTTTCTAGTCACTCAAATGGAATTTGACCACCTTTTTCCTAGGTCAATGATTGAGGTGAATATGTGCATGTAGGAAAGATGATACCCAAGATGGCCTAAGGAAGTGACCATGTAGGAAAGTTAGTTCAATTATATTGAAGTTTCTATCCAGTGAGGAATATCACACCTTTATTCTTTTAATATACACATAAGTAATTATGGAAAGGAAAGGATGTCCAAACATACTACTAGTAATGCTAGGAAACCAAATGCAAGAGGTAAGAATATCACTATATATTGATAAATATAGTTGCACATTTTTTACTTATCTAATGCACATGTAATGTATTGTAACATTTTGTTTAAATTGTTTAGTAATATTGTTGTTTACTAGTTTGCAGATGTTGGTATGTACGTTAAGAATATGAATCCCCAACAAGATGAGGAAATGGTTTAGGTTGATGAGCAATCACATGTACAAAGACCAATCATGCCACACATTTGTTTTCTCTGAAAAAAATTGTAATTTTATTTCTCAAAGAGTATAAAGTTACATTTGTAGATATATTCCTTGCATATATTTAGAATACAAAAAAAACATAAATGCATCTCTGAAGTATGTATAAAAATAATTTTCATATTCACTGGACATAGGCCACTATCCTTCTCCCGATATAGCTCTTGCAAAAAGAGATTCACTAAAGTGTTCCTCTTATAGCTCTTGAAGTTGCTAGTGTATAGAGAAAACAAAAATAAAACTAACTCGAGATATCATTCATCACACATTTTCCTGTGTAGTATATATCAAAGACTAATATCTCATTCAAACTAAAAAGTCTCAAAATATTTCTTATTTGGATTGTAATAAAGCTATTGTAGTTAAGTGTTCATTTTAGCATGTACATTATCTTCATGCAGAGCCTCTAAATATACAAAGGGTTTGTTATAAAATAGGATATGTGTTCACTATTTTTCTTTTTTATTTTAAATTGGCCTTTATCCAGCTGAAGAATTTTCTTAGATAAGGAGTATGGTGTCCCGTTACGCTCCCTATTTACATGTAGACATGAAAATAAATTTAAAATTTGTTAGTTTTTAATGAATCTCTTCTAGTACTGGCAATAAAGGAGTGTGTAAACATCTTTGTGCTCTTTTTATCTGATTTACAACCAACATGGAGTACCTGAATACTTGAAGGTTCTGGCATCCCTTTTGTACTATGAAGAGGAGAAGAATTTTGAGGGATTATAACTCAACATAGTTATTTGTACCCTCCCAAATCCCATATATAATTTGAATAAGTGCGTATATGATAGAAAGAGTATAGCACCCCACCACACTGTGTCTATTCATGTTGTGACACTCCATCAAAAAATGCCCAGGGAATTTATTTATTTATGTCTTCCATTATTATCAGGGATGATTTTAAGGAACCATACTTATTAAAAAGTGTATAAATGTTGGTGAATATTACCAATTCTTAAAACGAAAACTATAAAATGATTGGCGATATTTTTCAAAAAATATTTTAATTTCTAATGATTTTATATCGTTTTTATAATAATTTGGCGATTTTTAGGGTGAAAAAAGTTTACCCCATCAAAATTGGGTGAAACAGGGCTTCAAAAAATGCAAAATGGCGAATCTTTTTTGGGAGAAAAACATGGAAAAATAGCCCACTGGGATAAAATTCACCCCTAAAATTATCCTTGATTATTATCCTTCTAATCTAGGCATCCATTTACCCCGAGGGAATAAATAAAGTATGTTCAAGTTGTTTGACACAACCACCTCAAGCATAAATTGTTTCTCTAGAAAAATAATGTTATTCCTTGCAATCTATGTTCCCTAGATAATGATGAAAGGAGATACTTTGTAAGGGAGTTACAAGTAATTACAATTCCAGGGTTGTAGTGATGACTCAATAGTGTTCCCATTCCAATTAAATTTGTGTCCAATCATATTCAAACACTCCTTTCACACCATTCTTATAAAGGGTCCCCTTATGAAAAGGTGAACAACTATCTCCTCACCTGATTTCCACAAAGAGCACCATCTTGGGCCTTCAATTATTTGTTTTTGAATATTATATCACGTTGGTATTTCGTTTTCTATGGAAAACCATATCAGAATTCGAGCCTTTGAGGGACATTTAACTTTCCATACCGTCTTCCACCACCATTGAACTTCTCGATTAAAAATTTCTAAATTTAATTGAATATATCCATGCTTTGGAGTATATTTACCAGATGGGAGAAAGTCCTAAATTAGTTTGTATGTATATCTCTTATCCAGATATGTCCATATTTAATATCATTTCTATAATTATTCTACAATACTTTCTCTTTGTTTTCAATACCCAATGTCCTAGAATTGATTCATCCCTGACTCCATAGATCTGTAGATTATGGATTTGTTACTTGATTTAATGTGAAAAATCCAAGATTACGTATATTTTCCAATAGAGGGAAAGGGAGAAAATGATTTCCCTTGCTCCCTTTCCATGGGTTCATCCCTATCCAAACATTGTTTCCCTTTCCTAATTTCCATGCCATACCTCTTCCAATTAGATCAAAGGATTTTACCACATCTTTCCAGACAACCGATTCATTGGCCCACTTTTTGGATGGTGGCCTGACCCAATCCTGTATGGATATTGGTGCAATGTACTTTTGTTCTATTGTTAAGGTTCGGAGAATCTTTGTAGTAAGAAAATAAAGATATTTTTAGTCCCCACCCACCAAGAGGTTTTGGATTAAAATTTTATCCTAACTAACCCAAGGAACCACATAGTGTTCCTTGTGACCACTCTATAGAAATATGAAGCAAAACCTTCTATCCATTTCCAAAATTCCTTTTGGAATCCAAGCACATGGCATCCAATATATAGGTATGGACAACAAGACATATTTTACCAGGACAAGACTTCCAAGTCTAGAGAGCCATTTATGACTCTTGTTGGTCTTGGGTAAGTTTTGGTTATTTTTTGTACGAATTTTGAATTTTAGTCAAAGTGTGAATGGGGATATGATGGAGTGGTTAATGAAGTGGTCATCTCTGAAGTTTTGGTAGGATTTCAAGGAAAAGAAGTTGTTTTGACGAAGTAAGGTTGGTTAGTTAGTTAGATATTTTTTCCACTTGCTGGGTAGTGGGTGTGTAATGTAAATCCGTCAATAGAGCCTATCAAAATTTAATGGGATGGTATTTTTGGGGTTAGCCTGATTTTTTAAGAAGTAATAGTATCGATCGATTATGTAGTATTTTTGGTCGAAATTGAAAAGAGTTGCATGTATGGAGTTGATCTGTAGGCTATGTGCATAGATTTGATGTAATGGGGTATTGGGCAATGTCTACAGGATGTGTGCGCAGACTAAAAGCATTCGAGAAGCAACTCTTTTAATAAACAAGCACTTTTGTGATTTTCTATCGATTGCATTTCAACATTAAAATCCTTGTGTTGACTATGTGTGATTTATCTGTGTGATGTTTACTGTTATTTTACCATGAATGAATGAATACCTATGAATAATTCTATGAATTGAAAAAACACAAGCTAAATTAGTAATACGATTATGGTTGATGTTGTTAATGGGTTTTAGCTAATAGTCACAATTCTTGATTTGTCATGGTGCTTTATGTTGATGTTCAGTATGATGAAGGATCCCTTCACCACTATAGAAACTTGGTTCTTGCAGCTCCCATAGGAATATAGGGTGAGACTGCATCTCCTCTATAGGTGTTTCTGACATGGTTAAAATATTATCAAGCCGATACCTTTTCTCTTTGTTGGTATGTTGCGGTATGAACCTATGTTAGAGTGATATTGTGCCAACAAATGGTTCCATTGTCGAGACCAGGATCATTGCAGAGGGGACGTGTTTTTAAATCCGATGAAGCCTGAGATCGAGGCATGGTTCGATGAAAATGAAAACATGTTCACTCAAAGTGAAAATCAAAATCTGCGACTAACTCCAGGATAATGGTTATAAAGGTACATTTATTCTAAGATCCATGAATATTTTTTTGGAGAATTCCTTATTTTACTAAACAAGCGGTTATCAAGGTTAACACTCTAGAAAAATAGTTTTTAAGGAGGGGATCCTAATCCTTAGAGCTGGACACTTGAGTTACTCCAATGACTATAGTGTGTCGACAATAGGATGTCAAGGTATGTCGACTTATGGATCAACAAAATTTTAGAAGGATACATTACTGAGTTTGTCGTAGATATTATTAAGTCATACAACAAATCTGAATGAGAATGTTTTTTAGGACCATGAGGTAGGTACTTCAATTCTTTAAAATTGTGTACTAATATGATTTTATGTGAAAGGGGTATTTTAAAAATGAAATCTACCAAGTAAAGTGATTATACGTGGAGGACATGGCTATTGATGAGAAGAAGGTCTGGGAAGTATGTGAGATGAGCTAAGATGATTTAAGGAGAAATAAGTGATACTGATGAAGAGTGTGGTTGCTTGAGGAGTGGGAAGAGGTTTTAGTCAAATAACAAGAGAAGGGATATGACTAGGAGATAAAGTTGCAGTTTGATTGGAAAGGAGACTAAATATGGGGACTACAGCTCAAAGATGAGTCTTGCAATGAAGAACAAGAATACCGACTCATTTCAGAAGACAAGGAGGATATATGCACCAAACCCGAAGCTAGGACATACCCATGGCCCTGCTAGACCACCACTTTTACATAAAAAATCCTAGACTTATCCTTTTACAATAGAAAAAGACCCCTTCAATTTGAGATATCCTATAAAGCATGCCACAAACAATATTGGGTATAATAGAGTGGTAGAACATAAAATAGATAGGTAGGTCAAATGACAAAGGGGAATACTACACATGTAGAGATAAGCATAAAGAAAAGGTGTAGGGTTTTTTAGAGAAGAAGGAACTAGGTTACACACATGTTTCCCAAGAGGTAACACATGACACAGTTAGGGCTTCTCTCAAATTGGCAATAGCATACATTGAATATTTTTCATACACCTAGGTTTGCAGATAAGATAGGCTATGGGACAGACCATGGAGTTTTGGATGAAAAAATGTCTATGATACAATTGTCAAGTCTGGGCAACTCTAATCTAGATGGATTTGCAATAATGAGAATGTCATATAAATATACAAAGGTGTGATCCTTGGTTTCATATTCCAAAGGTATGTTAGTTATTATCCTATGACTCTTTAGATTTCCTATGACTCGTTATTTACAATATTTGCATTTAACCATAATTTCATAAGATTAGGTATCCAACAAGATACAATGAGACTAAGGGTTTAAAAATGTATGTTGGTTCTCCTTTGATAAAGACTCTAATACTGAACCACTTGGACCACTTTATTTAGGTATCTTAAATAACTTGGGTTGACCACTTCATTTCACATTTATGTTTTAAAATAATATTATATAGAGAGAGAAAAAACAAGGGTTAAATTTGTTGTAGTTTCGAGTAGACACTCCACCCATGTTTAGAATGATGCTACTATATTTAGAAAATAATCAAGTTTAATATAAATAGGTATTGGGGAAATATTCTATGGTTAGAAAATAATCAAGTGATATAAATAGGTATTGGAGAAATAGTCATTAAGAATTAAGTAGAAAAATTGTCGAAAGGATCCATGAATAAAGGGGGAGAAAAAAATACCCTATGGCGATTTTTGTCCTACTTGGGGCCACATAGAATTCCCCTTATTGTGACACCAGGTGGATTGAGTGGAAAATTGTTGGGAATGTGTTATTTTCTCACACTTGTAACATGCAAAGGCTTGTTCCTTGTAAGCATTATGAGAGGGCGGGGAATTTATGCCTCGCTTGTGTGAAATTTTAAATCTCTAACAGGATTTCCTTCACATAATTCTTTTAGTACTCCAAAATTCATGGTGCATGAACACCATCCTTCAGTCCACACACAAGATTAGATTGAGAGATGCGATGACTGATGATGATGCTCATAGATATAAATTGCTATACATCCTCTAGCCTATGAAGATTTGGTCTATTTTTCTTCTCTGAGGCCTCTAGTCTTACCTTCCATCACCCTCTCCCTCATCATCCTTGTTCCCTTTCAACCTATGTGTACCCTTCCATTGCCACTACCATGGTTCTCATCAAGCATACCAAGTGAAGAATTATTGCTAGTCCCCACTGTTCCCATATGCCTAGTGTTGTTTGTGATTAGGAGAATTCCAATGATTGTTTTGACAACAAGTTTCATCCCACTCCTAGAGGCCACTTTGATGGCATGGGAAATTGGCTCTAAAGGTGTTGTAGAAAGTCCAATTTAATAAAATTGGTGGAGGATTTAGGTGATATGGTCTAGGATTCAATCTCCACTCACAACAAGGAGAATTTATATACCAAAACTCTTAGCTTATTGGGGTATATTAAATCCCTGTTGGGTCAATCCATTGTAGATTATGCTAAGGGGCAATTTTAGAATGAATCTCAAGGCATGAACTTGCATGCAAGGATGGACCACTTGGAGGCTTAACTTCATCATCTCACCCTGGCACATGTGGATTCTGATGCTCGAATTAATTCCAATATTAATGCTCTTTCCCGTAAATTAACTGACAATACATTCAGTGAAGCACTGACGAATCCATATGCCACTCAACTAATTTTTCGTCGTTCGAGCTTGGAGATATTTCTAGATCAGAAAAGGAAATTCTAGGTGGTGAGTAGCTAGCTTCTCCTCCTATTCTAATTTCTGATGATGGATAATCTTGGTCTGAGCTGTGGGCACTTTGGGTCTCGTTTTGTCTCTGTTTAATGGAATTTTTATTTTTTCCTAGTCTCGATTGTTTCCATAACTCTTGTTTTGTCTCTGTTTGATGGAATTTTAATTTTCTCCCAGTCTAGGTTGTGGCCATAACCTTTTTCCTGTGGAAGAACCCACACAATATCAAAACTCTCTACTATCTATGGACCTTAGTTTAACCAATTGGAAAGTGTCTTAGTTTTTCCTGAGTTTTTGGGTATTGTTGTCCTACACATACATTTGGCCTCTCTTTTAGTAGTCACCCACCTTTTTCTTATGATTTTTGCTAGTTTTTAATAGAATTTCAAATTTATAAAAAAATGCAAGGGAGAAAAAATAAAATACAATCAAGACTTAAAAAATTATTTAAATTCTTGAAAAAATAGTGAAGTTAGATATAAGGGTTAACAGGTCCATGGTTTAGATTTAAACTTTAGTTAGAATAAAATATTACATTATAAAAAGCTAGTTATTTCTGAAACATTATAATGAAAAAGAATAACTAACATCCCTAAAAAAACCGTATAAATAAAAAAACTTTTATTTACTGCATGTCATATTAATTATTACTAGACAAGATTTTTAGAGCGAAGTTTGTTACTCACACTTCTTTCATCACGTAAAACTGTCGTCATGTATTTAACTTATGACATTACTTTTTGTTATAACAAAACTGTCTAAAATTCATTTATTATTACTAGGAAGTTTGTCTTGATCGTTTGTTTGTTCCTAAACTTGGGCTATACAGAGGAACGTCTCATGGTATTACTTAGTCATTTTGACTAACCCAAGAATTGTCCAATTTACTAAGTGTAGAGTGCAGACTGCATGGCATCTCGACGTGTAGTTAAATGAAAACTCTAAAAATTAAGATGCTGTGAGGAGCAACAACAAAGCAGCCTAAGTTTTGGTCCTAAAACCCTTCCTTAATTTCAAAAACTATATGCTAGTTAACTAAATCATTACACCAGTTCTAACAAAAGTTAACTTTAACAAGCAGGTTGTATCGTGTAACAACGTTTATATAAATTAAGCCTTAAGTTATAAACCAAGAAAATAGTTTGTAACACAATGAAGTATTACCTTATGGTATAAACTATACTACTTCTATCATCTTCACCATGATATATATATTAGACCAAAGGTTTGTTTTTTAGTTTCGAGTTCCATTTAAATAGTTCAATTTAATGTCTATAAACAACTCGCACTAAGAAAGGACTTGAACCAGATATGCCTTTAAGAATTGTCAGCTAACTAAAGATACGCCCGCCAACTGTTGATCATACAAAGGGTAGTAAACCCTAAAAGTATTAATGTGCATGGAAAACTATGTTGGACTTTATGAGAAAGTAATAGAGGATCTTAACCGCGTTGTCATTTTCTCAACCATTTTCGGTCGCTTGATCCTGCTTTTTCATCCATGTTCAACCAAATAAGAATTTGGAGAAAAAATATAAACCTTGTCCCTTACCCATTTCAATATCTACTTCAGTGGATGGATTTTACCTAATATGGAGATTTTTAGAAACTAAGAAGGTAAGAGAAACGGTTAACTAAATCATCTTCTTGGTTCTCCTTTTCTTGCTTTACGATACAAAGAGATATTATAGAACTCCCAGCTTGTATAAATACATGTGCGGGAATGGAATGAAAGGGTGTTTGATATTCTTGTCGAGAAGACCTTTCATGATAGTTAAGGCCATAGTCAAACCCTGTGTGGCTCTATGGATTCCAAAACTCGATTATTGCGGTGTGTTTTCTTAGCGTTGGGGGTTTTCAAGTTGGACTGTGTCAACAAAGTGTAAATAATTATCTCTTGGAGTAAAATGAAACATATTTACCATAATGGTAGTTTTTAAAACCGTGGATTCGTTAGACTAACACTTTGAAATATTTTTTGTTGTTTGGAAAATCTTAATACTACTGTATATATACCCATGAGGGTTCGATATGTAACACCCCGGTTTTGACCCCATGATATTGAATTGCATATGATGTAAATAGTGTGAATAAATCAAGGTGTGGAGCCCAAGGAAAAGGCCCCACCATGGATTTAGTGTTTTATGTTTTGGAAATTAAAATCGATGTCGATGGTTTATGTGCTAGACAGGAACAATATGTTTTGAGACATCATGTAACTATATAATTAATAAAAATACCACAACTAGCTATGCACTGCAACATTAAAGAGATGGGGCATTATTTCACAAGGAATAGGGAGGGGGAAACATTCAAACCCTTGAGCCAATGGGGAAAATACAAATGTTAAGGGAGAACCCATAAAACTGTCAACTACCTATTTTGTCCTTTGTGCCCAGTCATTTGGAAATTGGTTGGGGAAGTTAATGCATGGGGATGGGAAGAGTATGGGACTAAAATTCGAATTTGGGAAGCCACCAATTTTTGGAAAACATGTTTTGACTTCTTAGGAAAGTAAATTATTGGGAATGCATGTCCAAGCCATTATTCACCCATATCTTTCACTCCCCACCCATTCTCATTCACGTTGGGCTGTCTCACGCAGCCGAAACTTGCTGAGACTCTCTCCCTCATGATTTGTTGTCGTTTCTTCATTTCTCCATTCCTAGAATTCATTTTATGTGTTTTTGGGTGAATGGGAAGAAATGGGCCACGATTTTGGGGTTTGAGGAGGCCCTTTTTTTCCCATGTGAGCAAGATAGGAGCTTCCCTCACATTTTTTTGCATTTTTTCATAATTTCTCCAAGTTGGGAAACGTGTTTTTGTGTTGTTCAGTGAGTTGGAAAAGGAGAACCATGATTTGGGTGTGTATGGAGGTCATTTCAGCTCCTACAATGCACAAAAACGTTTAGTGAAAATGTATTTCTCTCATAGGGTGTTTTTCCTTATTTTACCGGCTCATTTTGGTTGCAAATCCATTTTTGGTAATACCCAAAGAATGGGAGAATATATCTAGGATCTAAGGGTTTGTAGAGGTCGTTTTTTCCTTAGTAAATAAATTGAATGTTCCCTGGAATCTCATTGCTCACTCAGGGTGTTTTCCCCCAATTTCTGTTTTTGTTTTGGCTCCCAGGACGTTTCTCCTCAAGCCCAGAACTTGTATTTGGCTGAGTAAATCCAAGAAACCCATCTGTTGGATGGTTTGACTATGTTTGGATATGGTTGTCTTGTGTTGGATTGTTCCTTAGCATTCCAAGGAAACCCATCTGTTAGATGGTTGGTTGTGTTCTGATTAGAAGGTTGGTTTGGATGGGTAAGTCCAAGGAACCCATCTGTTAATTGGTTGACTGTGTGTTTGATGTGAAGTTTGGATTCTCTAAGTAATTCCAAGGAACCCCTATGATATTGGATTGTTTCCCTAATATCCTATGAAACCCAGTTGTTTATTGGCTTGGATAAACAGTCTGTGAAACCCAACTGTGTTGGATTGACTATGGGTGTATGGTATTGTTGTGTGTAAGCATGTTGTTCCATAGTTCCTTGTGGAAATCATGCCCAACTCGGGGGTGGCAGTGATGCTCAAAGATTGATGAGCACACTGTCATATGGTTGGGTTGAACATTGCAGTGACATAGCTAGTTGCGAGCCAACTTCTCTTCAATATAAGTATTCTTGTGTATTTTCCTCTGCAACTGTATTTTTTTTATGAATTACGATGAATATTTTGAATGCTTGAATGAATTTGTTTTTCTTTCGATGTCTATCTCATGTATAATGCATCTCCTTATGTTTTTATTTTCTATGCATTTATATTTATTATGTTCATGGGGCTAGTTTTCTCGTTTGATAGTAGCAATGCGTAGTTGCATCCTCTTAGACGGGAGGGGACGTGACACGATATTTGAGAATTTGATTTATTTATTACTCTGCAATTTCTGAAATGTTTTCTGTGTGGATTCCTTGCCACTATAACCTTCTTTGCATAAAATATAGGGTTTATAAAAACCTATAAAATGTTCTCTACTAGATGTGTTCTTCAGTTGTTTAATTGTGTTATGAGAATTTTTAACTCGTTTACTTTGGCCGTAACTCTTATTCTGTTTGATTAATATTTGGTAACCCAATTTATCTTTAAGTGTTAACCACTGGTAAAGTGGAGGTTTCATTCTTGAGACTAATCCCTGTGTGATAAAAATCATCTTTGATTTGGGTGTAAATTAGAACTTAAATTCTATCTTGGCTTTAATGAAAAACTTGTATAAAAAATCACTATTAGAAGGGTATGGCCCGAGAGGGCTTTTCGTAAAGATTAGATTTGCTTTTTAATATTTAGTTTTGAAATAAATATTACTTGACATTATTCTTTGGGATTAAGAAGCCTCCGTTGTAACTTTGTCAAGTTTCCTTTAAGGTGGAACCACACTTGTTTGAATGTATGTAGTTTTAAAAGTGTCTTCACTTCATTTATAAACTGGAATTTACTTACAGAGAAACCATTAGAGGAAATTTCAACTCAAAATGGGCCTTTTAATTTTTATTCAAATTCCATGTGATCATGTGTTAGCCAATGAAATTACTTTAAATTTGAAATACCGTATAGGTCTTAAACACCTTTTTAATATAAATTTGGGATAGGTATCATAAAAAAAACTACTTTTTTTATTTGTATTTTTTACATATCTTCCTCTGTTTTTACTCAAATTTTGATCGGGAGAGCTCGTTGGATGTGGAATTAAATTCTGAATCCAACGAGTACCCACTCGGCATACTTTTGAGGGACCCCTCTACCCCAAAAACAATAAATACTTGAAAAAATGGAATGATGACATCATCATTCTGTTTTTTCAGGTATTTCTTGTTTTTTGGGTAGCGAGGTCCATCAAAAGTATGTCGAGTGGATACTTGTTGGATGCAGAATTTAATTCCACATCCAACAAGCTCTCCTGATCGAAATTTGAGTAAAAACACAGGGAGATATGTCAAAAATACAAACAAAAAAGTAGTTTTTTCTTTTCTTCCTCCAAAATTAATAAATATTATTTTATTATTTTAACTATTATTTTTTTAGTTCATTTTAGGAGGCCCATTTTGAGTTGAAATTTCCTCTAATGAATAGAGGAGTTTTGAGGCTAAAATCTTGTTTGTTTTTAACCTAGAAACTATGAAGAAAAGGTTGTGGAAATTCTGTCCTATCAAACAGTTGTTAAGAGAAGGGATTTCAAGCTTATACTATTTTCTTTCCTTTGACTTGTTACTCAACTCTATGGGGTTCCACAATAAATTCCTGCATATTTAGATTTTAACCATACTTCCATTTATATCTTATGACCATCTTGAAGATAGTTTGTAAATTGTGTTATTATTCTATTGGATCAATGGTTCTAAGGTTTCGTTGTTTTATTTTAAGACTGTAGAGCCTTACTATGTTTATTCATTTGTATTTAGATAAATAAATCTAGAGAATGTTTAAGATGTTTAGAATAGGTTAAGCCCTAAGGATTCCTGAACCTTTACTTTGTAGATAAACACTGCAGAGACAACGCCAGTTAAAATTGGAATCCTGTAACCAGCACTAAGATTTGTCTATGATCTCGACCTGATGTTTTATTAATAGTTTAACTTAGTATTATTTTGATTTATGTGAACTCTGGTTATTCTAGATTGATTTTCGAATTGATTAGGGAGAAATAAATTGTCTTTAAAAGATTAATATAAACATAGTAGTTGAGATGAACTTGGATCTGACCATTATATTACTAAGATGTTAGAGGATAGTAAGAAACTAATTATATAAAAACAAAGGACTCTGTAATTTATTCTAGCTTCTAAACTTCTAATGTAAATGAAAGTTCATTTTTAATAATTGTTAAAGGTTTTCTAAAAGGATTTGGAACAAAAACTGGTAAATTCTAACTATCTGTAGACTATACACAGTATGAAAGTAAAATACATATTATTGACTTCAAATAACAACCATTCATAATTCTCTACTATTACTTAACATATCTTCCTATTTAACATAATTCATGTCTCCTGTACTAGAGTACATCACTTCGGTGAGAGGAAAAATACAGGGGATAAATATTTTTCACTTCTAAATCAATCAGCCTCTATCTAAAAAAATCTATAAACTATAACATCATTTAAACAACCTATATTTCTTTTAAATGTGGATAAACAATATCATAAACAGATTAGAGTTACTAAACCTAGAAGTGTTACAGAGAAATGGGACCAACACCCAAGGGAGAATGTTCCGCCCAACTTTTTCCTGAAGCAACCAAATCACTTGCTTAGGAGCCCCGAGTTTTCTCACTGCACCACTAGGACGGAGATCTCTGCTACATAACAAACTTAACTCAGCAGTTCACTTTAGCTATCCCCTCATCAAATTCTTTATGTTCCTGACTTTTTTGTTTGCAGCAATCATAAAGTTCATTCTCTCAGAAAATCAGAATGAGTGGCAAGTCTCCTGCTTAATTTGATGGTTTATATAAGATTTCCTAGGTCTTTGGGTCAGTTTTGGAATTTAATGAGCCACCCAGATCAGTCCCCCTCTTAGGGAACATGACCACCTTTTTAGGGATTATGCTCCTACAACAGCTAGAAAGTGAATGCCATTGTTGCCACTTGTCAACCATCCTTCTACAGCTGCTCCATCCTCCTAGTGGGCAGTGAACACTCATTTAACAATCTCCCCTGAATAGGTGTCTCCTTTTATTAATTATTAAAATAAATAATTCTTCAATTACAGTCATCTTTAAACCAGTTGGTCATAAAATTTATAATAGAAATTCACATAATGTTTTCGCTGAAATAAATAATAAATATTTATTTTTCAATTGGGTATGTTACAAATAATATCATGGTGCTCCTTTGAGGAGGACTATGATTTTGGGCTAGGTACATGAATTAAGGTTGTTTGACCATCTTATTAGTATTTACTTTTTAAAAATATTATTTAAAAGTTATATATATAAGGCTTTATCTATTAATCACTAAATTTAAATCTATAGCGCTATAAAATATTAAATTATAAATTAATTTTTATATAATATATTTATTTTATAAGTTAAATAAACTTATAATAATCATAATTATTAAGTTAACAATACTCAAATATATTTGGCAAAGCTTATCATAACTCATGACTCTCATCACCTTTTTTTCATCCCCTTGATTTATTAAAATCAATACTATCTAAATGACTTACTTGTGGTAGGGTTGGTGCAAGCTAATGTTGGTCACTTATGACGCGTTCGTTGCAATGGACTTCTAGAAAAATAGAAATCTGAACTTCAAAAAACAATATTAGAGGTACCTACACAACTTTTTGGAATATGGCGTAAGAATATGAAACGTGGAAAATCAGATTACCTTCTGGAAAATATAACTTTTATTTATGGAAACTAAGTATAAATCCCAAAAAACGAGGTTCTTCTAAGGTTGGTATGTTATTTTTTTCCCAAAAACTAATGAATATGTTTGCGTTGGTCCACTTGTTTGGTATGCAAATGGTGGAATTTTGTGAAAAAAAAATTGTATAGAGTTGTAGATAACAGGTGTGTCTAGTGCAGCGTTAATTTTCCATATTTTTTTTTGTAAAATTAAGGAAGTGAGTGACGCCATAAAATGACAACTTCGAGTTTTGGTCCACGACATCTTGGCCTTAACATAGTCAATGAAGGGTTTTTTTTAGGATGTAGGTCTTTGTGTCTTCTTGTGCGGGTTCTTTTCCATTTTCTAAATAAATGAGCCAATCAAAGGTTATAGCCGAAGCAAATAGCCTACCTTTTGTGTTAGATTGATGTTAGTCCATTTAAAATTAAATAAAAAATAGAAAAAGATAATAGATTTAAATAAAAATTACATATTCAGAATCTAAAGATAGAGTTACACAAGTGTGTGAATTTTCATTATCAATGGAAAAGCGTAGCATATGCAAAATCATGCATGAAATAGGAGAAGTGGTACAAAACATGTTTTCTGTCATAAGACAGTCCAAACCACTTGGTTTGGCAACCTGAACCTAAAACCAAAGCAACCAAGTCATCCACCACGTAGGTTGGAAAAAAGGTGCCTACCAAAATTCTAAATTTAAATCACGCTTGCGCGCAATTTAGAACGTAATGCGCACACACTAGAAGCACGATTGCGCTTGTAAGTTCGTAGGCATTAAACACACGTGCACGCATATGTTAAGTTAAAACTTTGTTTTGATTTTATTTTCAAACATTCACAATGGAATGATGATGATGAACAATGATGATGATGAGGATGAGGATGATGAGGATGAGGATGATGGCTATGATGAGGAGGAGGAGGATGATGATGACGACGACGATGATGACAATGATGATGAACAATGATGATGATGATGATGATGATGATGATGATGATGATGATCACAATGACTATGACTATGATGATTATGATGATGATGATTATGATGATGAGGATGATGATGTTGATGATGACGATGTTGATGATGATGACCTTGACGACAATGATGAACAATGATGATGGCAATGATGATGACTATGATGTTGCTGCTGATCATGATGATGATAACGATGACGATGATGATGATCATCATCATCATCATCATCACCAATAGTATGACTATGATGACGATGATTATGATGATGAGGATGATGATGACTATGATGGTGATGATAATGATGATGATGACAATGACAATGATGATGATGAGGATGCGGACGATGATAATGAGGAGGAGGAGGATGATGATGACCATGATGTTGATGATGAGGATGATGATGATGATGATGATGATGATGATGATGATGAAGATGATGATGACGATGACGATGATGATGAACAATGATGGTGATGATGATGATGAGGATGATGACAATGATGAGGATGAGGATGATGGCTATGATGATGAGGATGAGGATGAGGATGAGGATGAGGATGAGGATGACGACGACGACGACGACGATGATGATGATGATGAGGATTATGATGATGATGATGAGGATGAGGATGATGATGATGATGAGGAACAATGATGATGATGATAATAGGTTTAGTTGAAACTTTGCTTTGATTTTATTTTCAAGCATTTTCAATGGAATGATGATGATGACCATTACGATTATGATGAACAATGATGATGATGAGGAGTAGGAGGATGAAAATGATGATGATGAGGATAATGACTATGATGATGATGAGGAGGATGATGATGAGGTTGAGGATGATGATTATGGTGATGATGATGATGATGACAATGACGATGATGATGAACAATGATGATGATGATGATGATAAGGATGATGACAATGATGATGATGAGGATGATGACTATGATGATGAGGATGAGGATGAGGATGAGGATGATGATGACGATAACAATGATGACGAATAATGATGGTGATGATGTTGATTAGGATAATGATGACGATGATGATGAGGAACAATGATGATGATGATGATGATAGGTTTAGTTGAAACTTTGCTTTGATTTTATTTTCAAGCATTTGCAATGGAATGATGATGATGAACAATGATGATGAGGAGGAGGAGCATGATGACAATGATGATGATGATGATAGCAATGACGATGATGATGAGGATGATGATGATGAGGACGATGATGATGATGATCACAATGATTATGACTATGATGACGATGATTATGATGATGATGATGATGATTACGATGATGAGGATGATGATGTTGATGACGACGATGATGATGATGAGGAGGATGATGATGACTATGATGATGAACAATGATGGTGGTGATGATGATGATGATGATGATCATGATCATGATGACGACGATGATGAGGTAAAATGATTACGATGATGATGATGGTGATGATGATGATAAGGATGATGAAATGATGATGACTATGACGATGAGGATGAGGATGAGGATGATGATGATGATGATGATGACGATGACGATGACAATGATGATGAACAATCATGGTGATGATGATGATGAGGATGAGGATGAGGGTGATGATGAGGACGACGATGAGGAATAATGATGATGATCATGATGATAGGTTTAGTTGAAATTTGCTTTGATTTTATTTTCAAGCATTTGCAGTGGAATGACGATGATGAACAATGATGATGAGGAGGAGGAGGACGATGACAATGATTATGATGATGATGATGATGGCAATGACGATGATGATGAACAATGATAGTGATGATGATGACGATGATGATGAACAATGATGGTGGTGATGATGATGATGATGGGGATGATGATGATGATGATGGTGATGACGATGATGATGAATAATGATGGTGATGAGGATGATGATGATCATGATCATGATCATGATGACTATGACTATGATGAAGATGATTATGATGATGATGATGATGATGATGATGATTACGATGATGAGGATGATGTTGTTGATGTTGAAGATGATGATGATGATGACCATGAAAATGATGATGAACAATGATGATGACGATGATCATGACTATGATGATGATGATGACGATGATGACGATGAAAATGATGACGATGATGATGATGATAATGATGATCATGAATAGTATGGCTATGATGATGATGATTATGATGATGATTACAATGATGAGGATGTTGATGACTATGATGGTGATGATAAGGATGATGATGATGATGAGGATGAGGATGATGACTATGATGATGATGATGAAGATGAGGATGATAATGATGATGAAGATGAGGAGGATGATGACTATGATGATGATAATGAGGATGATGATGGGGAGCAGGAGCATGATGATGATGATGATGACGACGACGATGACGATGATGATGGATATGACCATGATAATGATGATGATGAGGATGATGACTATGAGGATGATGATGAGGATGATGACTATGAGGATGATGTTGATGTTGATGGTGATGATGATGAGGAGGAGGAGGATGGGGAATAATGATGATGCTGATGATAGGTTTAGTTGAAAATTTTCTTTCATTTTTTTTCAAGCATTTTCAATGGAATGATGATGATGACCATGACGATGATGATGAAAAATGATGATGATGGGGAGGAGGAGGAGGAGGATGACAATGATGATGATGAGGATGATGACTATGATGATGATGATGAGGATGACAACGATGATGATGATGACAAAAGTGACAATGATGATGAACAATGATGGTGATGATGATGATGATGATGATGTTGAGGAACAATGATGATGATGATAGGTTTAGTTGAAACTTTGATTTTATTTTATTTTCAAGCATTTTCAATGGAATGATGATAACGATGATGGTGATGATGATGATAAGTTTAGTTGAAAATTTGCTTTGATTTTATTTTCAATCATTTTCAATGGAATGATAATGATGACCATGACTATGATGATGAGGATGATGACAATGGAATGACGATGATGACAATTACGATGAGGAGGATGATGAGGAGGATGATGACTATGATGATGATGATGATTATCACGATGACTATTACTATGATGACAATGATTATGATGATGATGATGATGATGATGATGATTACTGTGATGAGGATGATGATGTTGATGATGATGATGATGACCATGACGACGATGATGAACAATGATGATGATGATGATGACAATGAAGATGACAATGATGATGATGATGATGATGATTATGATGATGATGATGATGATGACAATGATGATGATGATGATGATGATGAGGATGATGACAATGATTAGGATGAATATGATGACTATCATGACGATGATGAGAATGACTATGATGACGATGATTATGATGATGACTATGATGATGATTATGATGATGATGATGGTTAGTGTTGGAGGCCTCCTTTACCCTCCACCATCCATAGTTAAGGAGCCTAAGACCTCATAATGGAACCCATGGGCCTGAGAATAAAGTAGTGGTGAAGACTATAATGTAAAAATACTCATACATCTGTGATCACCAAGACATTGTTGAAGAACGTTAGTCATTAAATGGGATAAATGTTAGTAAGTAAATGATGTAAATGTTAGGCAACAGCGCATGCGTTTCTTTGTGTGTATGTGTTAGTACGTGCACACGCTCTTATACACATGTGCACACTCATAAATACTCATGCACGGACCTGTTACTAGTTAAAAAAATAGAGATCTGGATTGCCGGGGTTGCTACCAATTTTCACAAGTTTTCTACAACTATTTGCACGTTTTGTGCTCCTGAACTTTGCAATTTGACTCACACTCAATCATCAATTGGACACTCTTTGATCTATTGGATAGAACATCACTCTTGGAATCTAACAAACATATTTAGTGGTCTTGGAAGTTAGTGGATACATTCAAACTACAAGTTTTCATTGCAAGAAGAGATCATTTTGAATAGGTATGGTGAATTGTAAATCATTGTTTTCATTCACAAGCTTTCAGATCATTTCATTGATTTATATTTTATCATATGCCTACAAAAATGTCTCTCTCATAAACAACAATTAATTTCACAAGAAGAATTCCCAACTTCACATCTAAACAAGTCTCATATTCTCCATACAAGATGAAGTATGCAATGTAGACCAATAATCATTTGCACATGAATATATTTTGATTTCCCACAAGGATGGCATATATGAGGTTGTCTATTGAGGCTCTTCAATGTGTATAAAAAACTTGGAAGAAATCATGGGAGAGGATCCATATTGAATAGTTCACCAACTTGTCCATTCTCTCCTCTTCATGCTAGATTTATCATAACATGCCTTTGAGCTTGACAGGGATGCCTCTACCTCAATGATTTCTCCTTTTGGGGGGGATTTACAACCTCCTCATTGTGTAATTAGTCAATGTGTTCTCTTTAGTTAACTTGTAACTTAATGAGTGTAGTTTATTAAATTTATTCCCAAGACATCCAAACACACACTTGTTTATTCCCTCACAACTAATGTGGCATATTACGTGTAATTTCATCTTATCCGAAGGTGTTGGAAATGAAGAATATTTCACTCATATTCTTGTCACTTCCAATACATTTTGAACATAAAGGAAGTCACAATCCTATAGCTATAATACCAGAAAGATTTGACTCTTTTTACTTGACTCAAATAAAGTATAGAAATGAAACTTTAGTTCAAACATAAAGAGAAACATTTAATCAACGTTTATTTATCAATGCCAATAATTACCATACTAACATATATGTAATTTAGTTAATTATGTTGGAATGCATCATGTTTATTGTATAATGGAACTAATACCTTATTTGTTGTTTCTTATGCAGGGGTAGACCTCATAGTTTTGATAAAGAAACTTTTGGAGATGAGAAACTCACATAACAGAGTAAGAAAAACTAGAAGGAATATTCCCATTGAAAAGGAAAATTAGGTAAGAGAAAAGGCCAGGTTGGAAATGGAGAGAGTGAGACATGGTCCAGAAATTTACACTGATGTTGCGACTGATCCTAACAGAGTTGATGACATAAAAACCTCTACTTCAAAACCACGGGTGAAGTGGTTACGTCCAACAGACCCAACTCAAATTTCAACATCAACATAGTCTCCAACCAACAATCCATCAACGAGCCATGTTAAATATCTGGAAGACATAGGTATATTGAGAGACGCTAAATATCAGGCGTTGGACCTATGAGCAATGATTAATTTGCAATATCTCCAAGAATACCACAACCATGTCGAGCACACTTCCAATATGGATCAACATGTGAATGAAGCACCACAACAAAGAAACCCTAGGATTCGTGGCTCATGTCCACCTTCCCTTCCTCAACTATCTAGTGAAAGAAAAAGGACTCCTAGACGTATCCATGTGGATGAAATTTGTCTGTCAGGCCTTGAAGGTAAGTTTCCCAAGCGCACTATCGATTGGTAATGTAGAAAATTAATGAAGGAATATTTTGAATCCAAAGGCAATGCAGCTAAATGTTAATTATTACTATGTCTGTTAAAGTCAAATTTTTTAGTTGTCGTTAGGAGAATTCTGGGCATAAATATGGTTAGAAGTTTCGAGGCTAACAATCATATTGTTAGAAATATCCAATATGCTTTTAATGTGATTGGGAAGACATCTCATACTAAAGATCTTTGTGTGGCTTGTCGTGTGTTATCAAAATCAATTGTAAGCAAGTCCACACGAAAACGTTGCCTCCTTTCACACACTTCTCACATACTTAAATTAAATAGAAAAACTATTAAGAAGTACTTAGTTATAAGAGAAAATATTCATACTCCAGGTGGAAACGATTGTTGGGCTTTTGTCGGCAAGTTGCCTCATTGAGATATGAAGTGAATTGATGTTGTTAAGGACTTAGTACAAAAGTTTTGGAATGATCATACCAAACCTTCATCTAACCAAAGAGATGTGCTACAGCTAAGAAAAGGTTCTATTGAATTGAACCCCACATCAAACACTTCCTTGACACAAAATGGACTAAACTCTATGAGAGATTTAGGAATGAGCACACACAATTGAACCTAGGCCAAAGGTCCTTTGAGAAATGTAAACGATGGTACGTTCGTATATGCATTGATCAAAACACATGCTATTGTAGATACAATGTAGAATACGAATTTTTTTATGACACACATAAACATATATTTTGTGATTTGCATATTAACCTTGAGCAGGGTTGTAATGAAACCATAATACCACTGAATGCATCGAGAGATTTTATCATCAGCATCATGTGTCAAAGGCATGAAGAACAAAAATACTATGGAAAATCATGTCTATATGGGAAATTTTCCATGTGCAGTAGGTTTTCTCTTTTGAACCATTGCATTCATGGAAGCGATGAGCATCAATTTGGTAATATGAGCGTGGAGATGTAGAGATTCAAGTATGTAACCTATCAATCAGATAGTGAGAAGGAAAGTAAAAAGATTTCATTGGTGAAGTCATATATGCAAATGATTATTGCATTTTTTCATCTTACATGTTCAGTTTCTATATATACATTCTTTAAAGGTCACATTCTAATACGACCCTTGTTTTCATGGAAACAGGTACAAGTATGTGATTTTTTATGGAGTTCTACAAGAAAATCGAGCAGTATGTTCAACATGTGCATGTAGCACAATGGAAGGATGAGTAGTACAGAAAATGCGGGGACAAATTTCCCATTGGGACCATATTGTCAATTGTAGATTGTGTAGAAAACTACACCCTTCAGCAACAAAATGAAATTTAGAGTCAATACTACCATTCCGACCAAGTCAGCATCATGGTATATATTACGTATAGGTATGGCCCTGAGAGCAGCATTAACAACAAGATAATACAAAAGGAGACAAACTTTTACATAAGTGATGAAAGATGCCATGATCTGCATTATCTACACCGTTGTTTTAAAATTTTAAATGATTAGATAAAGGAGGGAGATATACAGATGGATCAACATTGGATATATTCAGATGGTTGTGTGGGCTAGTTCAAAAATGCCCCAGTCTTCCAATGGATCAGTATGTTACATAAGACTTACAATGTGTCACATAAATGGAACTACTTTGAGACCAGGCACAAAAAAGGTGAGCACGACGGGGTTGGTGCATACATCAAGACTACACTACGAAGGGAGGAGATGGGGTTTACCATAAACCCCCATATCAAAGATGTAGAATCCATAGTTCAATGGTATTCTGCAACAATGTCAGACCGAACTAAAGTGCAACATACATCAATAGGGGCAGGAAGGCCAGTCAAGAATTTTTGGCATGTGGTTGACATAGATCGATCCCGTTCCTATAGTTGGGACACAGTACAAGGAACACATGGATTTCATTCTGTTTGAAGCTCAAACAACCCCCTATTTGAAATATGGACATGAAAACTTGCCTGCTTTTGCAGCCCTTGTAGCAGTGCTAAATGGGATGAATGTGAATGCATGGATTAGGTTGATGATTGGGATCATGTGTCACTTGGAGTAGACCCACGTGTAGTCATTGAAATAACCCACTTAGAGGAGGTTCATTTAGCAATTTCGATAGACTACAACCATATCTTAGATCTTGTAGAACTAGGAAACATATATGCAGTTGTTGCCCCGAAATACAATGAATGGGGCACAGATTATTGGTTGGCATGATGCATTCGAGGTAAGAAAATGCTGAACAGATCATTGATTGATGATGAAGGAAATGAATTTCCTATTGGCTCGATGGTGGTTGAGGGTGAATTTCTTACACTAGATGGGAAATCAAGAAGAACCAGTGGGAATGTATCCGTGGATTACAAACCAGGTTTTGTGGTCTATCACTTCACAAACTTGATTGTTGGCATGAACATCAATTTATAGACAATTTCAAACAAGAACTCAACCAAGGTATGTTACTTCCTACCTCATTCAGAGCACAAGATATTGATGGAGGAAATTAGCAACAGAGAGGATCCATATGGCTATATTGAATTGGATTGGGTAATTGTACTTACACTCCACTTGGGAGAAACCCTATTTTGCATAATCTAGACTAGAGGCATGCCTGTGCCTTGCATATTCAAGGGGGAGGCCACCCTGGCCATGATCTTGTGCCACGATCCCAACAGAACTAATGGTTTGTCCATTGGATCCCCGGTCAACATTCTATGGCAAGTTGCAGTAGGCCAGCAAAAGTCATTCAGGGATGCTTGGGCCAATTCAAGGTTGGGGTGAGAAAAAAAAATCGGGTGGTGATTTACAAATCCGTTAGCACCTACAATTTTTTTTGGCATGGACACCATGGGCACTCCACCCCTGGCCACCAGACACAGAGTCTTGCAGGGTCATTGCACTGTTTCTAGGTTTGCATGGACCCCACTTGGGTGAAACCCTAGTTTTCAAAATCTAGTATGGAGGTATTCCTAGGCCGTGTGGAGTTGGGTGGGAGGCCACCCTGGCCATAATCCCATGCCAATATCCCAACAGAACCGACGGTTCGTCCATCAGATCCTAGGTCGATGTTTTAGGGTGAGTTGTAGTAGGCCTACAAAAGATGTTCAAGAACGCTTGGCCAATTCAAGGTCGGGGTCCAAAAACCAAACCGAGTGGTGATTTTCGATTCCATCAGCTCCTACAACCTACAGGTGTGTTTGGCCATGGCCTCCATGGGAAATCCACCCCCAGCCACTTGGCACAGGTTTTTGCAAGGCTGGTGCACTGTTGCCAGGGTTGCATGGACCCCATTTTCATGTGACTTTCAACTCGATATAACTCAAAAACCGGAGGACATATCAAAGAGATGTCAACTCCATTGGTCTTATGGGATGCCATTACCTGTAGTGGGACCTCTCCACTATGTTTTCATGGCATAGTGAGTTCATTGTGCATCAGTTTCATAAACTATGGTTTTGCTCAGTTTCCTTCAATGCAAATCTTGCATTGATGGGTCAAATCTACAAAACCCTCCATTATGTCAGTCTTGGTAGTGTTCCCATATCGACATTTCCCATACACACTTTTCAGAGCCAATGGCATGCAATCATGCTACTCCATTTTTTTTTTTGATCCTAGACTGAGAGTCACCAAGTGTCCCTCAACGACATTTTCATGCGACTTTCAACTCGAAATAACTAAAAAACCAGAGGTTGGATCGATGATACGTCGACTCTGTTGGTCTCCTGGCATGCCATTACCTCTATTGGTCCCTCTCCATCGTGTTTTCATGGCCCAGTGAGTTCATTATGCATCGGTTTCGTAAACTAGGGTTTTTCTCAGTTTCCTTCAATGCAACTCTCGGATTGTTGGGTCAACTCTGAAAAACCCTCGATCATGCCAGTCTTGGTAGCTTTCCCATATTGGAATTTCCCATACACACTTGTCGGAGCCAACGACATGCAATATTGCTGCTCCATTTTGTTTTTTGCTCCCAGACCGAGAGTCACCAAGTGTCCCTGAACAACATTTTCAAGCGACTTTCAACTCGACATAACTCGAAAATCGGAGGTCGGATTGATGAGCTGTCAACTTTGTTGGTCTCCTATCATGCCATTACCTCTATTGGGCCCTCTCCACCATGTTTCCATGGATGAGTATTGGTGGGTCAACTTTGCAAAACCCTCCACTATTCTAGTCTTGGTAGGGTTCCCATATCGACATTTCCCATACACACTTGTCGAAGCCAATGGCATGCAATCTTGCTGCACTGTTTGGTTTTTCAATTCCGGACCAAGAGTCACCAAGTGTCCCTGAATGACATTTTCATGCAACTTTCAACTCGACATAAATCGGCAACCAGAATTTGGATTGACGATCCATCGAATCCATTGGTCTCCTGGCATGCCATTACCTAGAAACCAATAGACCATATACCTAGAAGCTATGTACCTACACTACAACAAAGAAACTAGAGTTTCATGAATTGCAAGCAGGAACACATAATTGTATGAATTAGAAGTAAAAACTCATACATGAATTACAAGTATATAGCCAACTAGGGTTTCATGGATTGAAATAAATTCCCATACATAGAGATGCTATGTTATTTTAGTTTCTCTTATGTAGAACCACTTAGACCATATACCTAATCTACAAGAGAAAATAGCAAAAAAAATAGGGTTTCACGAATTACAGACCATAAACCTGAAAAACTAGGGTTTATAAATTTACACATATAACTACAAACTAACGTTTTATAAAGTAGAAATTCACATACATAGAGATCATGTGCTATGTTAGACTCACTTATGTAGAAATACTTAAACCACCTACCTCAAATACATGCATAAATAGAAAAAAAACTAGGGTTTCATGAACTACAAACCACAAACCTAAAAATAAGGATTACAAATACCTAGACCATATACCTAATCTATAAGAACAAATGTAAAAAAGATAGGTTTTCGTGAACTAGAAACCACAAACTTAAAAGCTAGGGTTCACATATTTAGGCATAAAACTATAAACTAGGTTTTATGAACTCATTAGATTTATATCATTATATTTGTTAGTCTCACTTAAATAGAAACTAGTAGACCATATACTATAGAAGATATATACCTTCACTACAACATAGCTAGGGTTTCATGAACTACATTGCATGTAATTTTCTTTTCAATTATGCATGTGGTTGAAGCATGTTAGTGGTGTTAATGGCACGCTATCATCATATCGTACAAAGTCAACCTCTTTTGCAACTGACATACATTGAGATAGACCCCAATCAATCCATTTTTCATGAAGATAGGACTATCAAAATAAGAATGATTTCCAGCCAAGGCAAACTAATTATGACAGTCCAAAACACTAATTTCCAGCTTGCCAAAATGAGTGTACAATCCCAAATTCAAGTACTAATGATAAAAAAGAGTTGAAATGGCACTTTGAATTAGTGAAAGGTACTGTCAAAACAAAAGTATTTCCAGCCAAGCATTTAGCATTATGACAGTCCTATATTCCACTTTTTAGCTTGTCAAGACAAAGGTACAATCTTTTAAGTAAACATCAGTGATAAACAATTTTATAAGTGCCAAGTTTGCAAGCCAATGGGACTCTTAAACCAAATCAAATTTCCAGTCAAGTAAAATGTCTTATGACAGTCCAAGATGTAATTTCCAGTCAAGTACGAATGATAACAAGTATATTCACTTGGATTTTGATGACACAATGGCTTGGAAGCAATTCAAGGCCTTTTGTTGTATTTTTCCAAGTTATGGATGTTTATATACCAATGTCAAATTTGTTTAAGTATGGATAAGAATTATTGTTTAGATGCAGTCCCTTTAGGGTGTCTTTGTGCCACTTTAAATTGGGTTTTGGACAAATTTCAGGTGAGGCGTTAGTGAGTGGGTAAGATATGAAGGAAAGGAAGTGACCTTAGGCTAGGATAGGTGGGTAAGAAGGCTATTAGGGCTGCCCTAAATGGGATATTACAGTCAAGAATTAGGAAAGATGAGAGGAATTTAAAGGATAAAATAGTGACGAAGTTAGCCTTGCGTTAGGGTATTAGCATGCTATGAGGTTAGGGATATGGATAAGGGAGAAGTTAGGGTATCTTAGGATGAGTTAGTGGTGTTCTAGGGATTTCCAAAATGGATATTACAATCAGATATATAGGGAGATCTGTGGGGGTCTAAGTGGTGTGGAAATGAAAGGAATAAGCCTTTCTTTAGAGAGAAGGAAAGGTAGGAGTCTAGGGAAAGGGTTTTAGCAAGGGTTAGGCTATAATAGAATGGTTTAGGTGTGTATTATGTCTTCCTAATAGGTAGTATTACATTCTAGTTTGATATACAGTCCTAGGGTTAGTAAAGGATAGAAAATGGAGTAGAAGTCCTATTGATATGGACAAGGTAAGTCCAAAACACATGTAATATATTTTTAGCTTATTTTCACTATGATGCTTGCATGGTAACTATGGTCTAAATCTAGGGTTGATACTCTCTATGCATTCATTTACCATCCTTTCCTTCATTCCTTCATCTATTGCATGTTAATTTATTCTTATCAACTCTAGGAATAAGCCTATTATAGAGCCTCTTTCTCTCATGATTTTTTCATGTATGAGTTGTGGAAGATGAGTTATGCTTTACTTATTTCACTATGATTTATAAAAGGAGTGCTCATGAAGCTCTAACCCTAGCTCATGTGAAGTAATCCATGCTTAAGCTTTGAATTATTTCATTTGATTAGTCTATAAAGAATATGTGACATATGACTACAATCCTAGGCATGTTCATATACAAACAAAAAGGTACTTTATAAGAGGTCACAAGAGATGGTTAGGTAGAGTTGGTGTTAGGGTTTCCCTATTAGGTTTAGAGTTTCATCATTGATTCTAAACCCTAGGTTATGTATGCCAACCCCAAAACATCGTTTGGGTTAGGGTTTCCTCATTGATTATAAATCCTAGGTTATGCATGCTAACCTTTAAAATTCAGTTAGGGTTAGGGTTTCCTCATTGATTCTAAACCCTAGGTTATGCATGTTATCCCTTAAATCGTTAAAATTGCAAGTTATCAACAATAGAATAACAAATATGTATGTATTCAATGCGAGTAAGCAATGTCAACTTCGTCTTCAAATGATGCGAATTGCCAAATTTATCAAAATCAATGTTTGCCAAGTAGATGTAACAAATGCAAGCCAACAATAGTCATCTTAAATATGATTATCAGCTCATCAACACTATGAAATTTCCACTCAATCAAATGGTAAGAGAATATCAAACCAATATCAATTTCTAGCTTGCAAAATGATACAATAATCACTATGTAAATACCAAAGGCAGACAAGTTCTTTCTATTGCAATTTGGACAATGAATAAGACTGCCAAACCAATGATAACTCTTAGCCAAGTATGGCTGTCCCAAAATGTTATTTGATATTTGGTATTTAAAATTATCATTGTTATTGTACACATTAATGAAGTGTATTTTTTTGTTAACTAACCTACAATGTTAAATTTTTTATGCATTTTATTGTGAACATACATACTTTATTGCTTCGTTAAAAATAATTATTGCAAGTGCATCATCTGTACACTACTATTGCATTTCACATAATGTATGAAAATATGTAATAAAATACAAAGTAATATAAAGAAGTATAAAATAACTGAAAAGGGGACGGATCTGCAAAATTTTGAAATTTTGATGTGCAAATTGTATATGTATTCCTATGAATTAGAACACCAAGGACGGTGTTATTCCAAGGGGGAGGGGATTGTAATGCCCCAGTTTTGACCCCATTTGCATTAAAAGGTACATGATGTATACATTGTAATAAATCATGGTGTGGAGCTAAAGGCAAAAGCCCCACCATCGATTCGGCTGTGTTATGTTTATGCAATAGGGATCATTACCGATGGTACATCGTGCTATATGACACACTATAGTTTTGGCATCATGTAAATACGCACATCAATTAAAATAAACCTACAACCAGCTACGAAAATGCAACGTTGAATGAAAAGGGCATGATTTCTAAGGTTAAGGGGGGAGGGGGGTTGTGCAACCCATGGGGGTCATTAGGAGTTTTCCATGTGTCGGCCACCCATTAAAATTATATTGTCTGTTAGTTGGGAGTAGTTATTTCTAAGTAGTGGTGGGTGTGGCAGGACTGTCAGTCCTTGCCCACGCGCCCACTCCACCAGCAGACTCTCCCTCTTCACATCGTGGGGGGCAGAGAAAACACTCTCTCCATTGTTTCCATGCACTCTTTCCACTCCTCCACTCACGGTTTTGTTCTTCCTCCCACCGCGAGTCATTCTAGCTATCCTCACGCAGAGACAGATTTTGCTTCCTCTCGCACCGTTGGGGTTCTCCATCGTGGTTTTTGTCCAGGCCATCTCGCGCAGGAAGGGGTCTGCTTTGTTCTTCCTTATCTCGTCGATTGCTGGTTAGGCTTCTGTTCTTCCTCCCATTCCCATAGGGAATCATTTCTCCCTTCTCTCATTATCTGACTATGTAAGCTATTCACGCTCAGGGGATGTGGGTATGTGGGTTACCCTCACGGCTTGTGGTCTGCGTACCTGTTCTCCCTTGTCTAGGATTGAGAATCAGACTTCCCTCCTATTTGGGGACTATGTAATGTTGCCTCCACTTCATTATTGAGCCGAAGCTAGGTTTTTTCCCCTGATTTGGCAGTTTGCTGCAGTTTCCCTCCATTGTTCGTGGCTTGTTGTAGTTTTCCCCCACGTTGTTTGTTGCTGTGTATGCAAGTACCTTGTTGGGTTATTGCTGAGTTTTTTTGGCAATGCTAGGGCCAAGAATAACTCTGAATCATCGTGTTTTACCTGAGCTGTGTTCACCTTGTCGTTTTGGGTTGTCACCCTGTTGTCTTCACCTCCTTCACAAAGTTGTGAACTGTTGTTTTACTGTGGTATGCAGTGGTTGGTATTAGGACTGTTGAGAATAGGATTAGAGGCTAGGTATGCTTGACAAACTGGTATTGGAGCCACTCAGACAGAGTGAGACTAATGGCTTTCTTCTCCACAACCCTTGAAGAATATTGGAAAGGGAAGTCAGGGCCTGAGGGACTATGAAACAGAGAAAGGACTGATTCCTGGTGTTGGGTGTGTGGATGTCTTAGAGGTCAGGGTTAGCTCTAGTGTAGGCATCCTTAGCTCTCCATTGAGGGCACCATCTTAGCATTTATCCTTTCCTAGATCCTTGATGACATGATAAACCCTATTGTGTGGGCTTGGCTAATTTGTGTACCTTGGTTACATGTAAGCTTGCTTTGAACCTTACTCCTTGAGGAATCATGCCCAAATCGGGGGTGGCAGTGTTGCTGAAAGATTGATGAGCACGTTGTCCTATGGTTGGGTGGAATGTTGCAGCGACGTAGCTGGTTGTGAGACGAGTCCTTTTTAAGATGAGTATTCTTAACTCTTTTGTCTCTGCATTTATATTTACTGAATCATGAATATGATGAACATGTGGTATGCTTGAATGAATGTATGTTTGCTTCTACTATGCATGTGAAGGTTTATGTGTCTTAGCATGTTTTATGTTTCAAGTTTTTATTTCAGCACTATATTCATGTTCATCTTCATGGGGCTATTTGCTCGTATGTTTGGTGATAGTAGCGTCCTCTTTGCCGATCAGAGGGTCAGGGATGTTACATAATGGTATCAGAGCTAATGGTTGCAGCATGGGCATGAATGGGTGATGACTATTCAGTGAAAGAACTTATGTTGCAGCACTTGGGCCTCAGAGGGCCATGAAAAATAGTTAATAGAGGCAGGTTGCTTACTGCCCACCAGAAACCAGGAAAAATGGTTGAAGACAAGAAAATTTCACAAAAATTTCTATGTACCAGAATGTCAGCTCATCGAAAAACTTGGTAACAAGTTCTTCTGATGCAGCGGAGCACTTAGTGGGAAGGCCACCCGACGGATAGTTGATCCGACAGCCGATGCGGCGGGAGACAGAGGAGGAAAATCAGAAAATTTTCTAAGTGTTTTGGTCATTGGCACATCAGAACACTTAGACAGATGGATTGTCGATGCTTAGCTGGTTGAGCACCGCCATTGCGGATGGCTATACCACTATCCTTCCGACGGATAGAGCCTCCGACCGTCGATGGCACATATTTTTAAAAAAATTTCTAAGTGCTGACTTTGTCGGCCATCGGAGCATGTTAGTTGTGTGGATCGCCGATAAAAATCAGAAGGAATTAGATGATCTTGCACCGCCATTGCAGATAGCTAGAGGACTATCCTTCCAACGGATAGAGCTTGCAGCTGTCGACACCATAGAGGAAGATGTTTCGACAGCCAACGCAGTAAAGAAAGTTCAAAATTTTTCTCTAAGTCCTGAAATCATCAGCCATCGGAAGACGATAGTGGTTCGTGCACCCACCGTTGCGGAATCCTAGAGCACTAGTCTTCCATCGGGAAAAGTTCCGACTGTCGATGCCGATCAGGTTATGCTTTAGTTTGTCGATCAGAAATCATTAGTAGATTGGGCCACCGATCGAAAAAAGATCGAAGATGATGAGCCATTGTTGTGGCTGCTGAGTGAACTATTCCGCCGATGCATTAGTCTTCCACTCGCCGATGCTGAGGTGTTAGTGAATTATGGTTCCGATAACTATGGCAACAACAAGCAGTTGCTTTGATCGACGTAGAATAAGAGACAGTTGAGCTAATGAAGTGGTGGAAAAGAAGACTAAAGAGAAAAAAATTTGAAATTTTTTCTAAGCCGTAGAATCATCGGGCATCAGCGATGGTTAGTTGATCACATCGTTGATGATTAACCTTCAGTTGCCAATGAGATACGTCAGATAAATTTAGTTGATCGAACATCTATTGTTGCGGCTGATTAGTAGAATATTCCACCGATAGACCTGTGGCTGCAAAAGGCATAGAGAGATCGAGGGCCTTCGTTGTGGCCATATAAAGAACTAATCACCCGATGTTCTCCGAGCGCCAATTCCACAAAAGCCTAGTCGCTCCGACCGCCAACAAAGTCCTGAGCTGTGGAAGATATAGTTTGATTGTACGCCTGTCGTTGCAGAAGCTGAAGGGAGTAAACGTCCGATGCGTAGGGCACCTGGCCACCGACGCAACAGGTTAGTCTATGCTATCGCTAATGAAGTTCGAAGAAATAGACGATTACGGACCCAATACTGCAGACGAAAATAGACCAAGGAATCATCGATGAAACTCGGAACAGTAGATGAGCAACTTGTTGATACAATGGAAGAAATTAGAGGTTTCAATCGCTGAAACGCTGGAAGATTAGTAAGGAGAGGACCCAATGAACAGTCAGTTTTCTCGCCAATGAAAATTGGAAGTCTAGGCGTTTTGACCACCGAAGCATCGAAAACTTAGTTGGGAAGGGACCTGATAGGGAGAAAAAAAATTGGGTTTTCCAGTGGAATTTTTAGCAGTTCTAGCTAGTGCTCCAGTGGGCTTTGCAGTTAATTGATCATTGGGGTTCTCAACAGTTTCAGGACTGAAAAAGGAAGAAAACCCTAGGTGGTTGGAGTTCGCATTTTAGACCCAACATTCAGTGGTGTGTTTTGCCATCATTTTTGAAATGATGTGCTTTTCACACATTGGGTCAGAATGAAGCATATGGATAGGCAGGAGCAGGAAAGTGCTAAGTGATTTCCTGAAAGAGAAAGGTGCTACTGTCAAATGGACAAATCTGGGAAATTGCATGCCTAGAGGTAGCAAGACCATGTAGTCAAATCAGTTGTTGTGTGGAAGAGGAGTTCCATGCAAGGATGAGGGATGTAAAAAGGGAAGTTTCTTTAAAACCCTATCTTGCTGATTATAACTACATTTTATAAGTTTTATACATGAAATGTATGAGGATATGCCTTGCATGCATAGGATATTACATGTTGGTAAAAATAGTGAGGATTATACGTTTATATTGAACCACTAATGATGATTATTGCATGGATGTTGGCATTAGTGGAAAAACCAACGACAACATGGACATGGTTGGAATATGTTGCTGATGCTGAGGAATGTGACTAGCAACCCTATGGAGAAAGGGATAAGGAAACAACTCCAGAATCAAAAGTTGGTGAGCAAATTCTGCAATCTCCTACAAAGGACCAACGAAACTAGTAATGTCCAGGATGTGAGTAGGACCCATGAAGGTAAGGGTTTGATTATGACAAATGGCATGGAGTGGTAAAGGTAATATATCTCATACTATGTGGGTATTCAGATTTTATACTACGTTCATATAGAAATGTGTCATGCCTGTATATGTTGATTGAGCTTAGTAACCCAAAGAAAGTAAGTACTGATGGTATTGATTATAGTAATGCATCCTATATGAGGTAGTCATGGTTAGGCCATGCATGATATGCTTGAATGCATAGAATTTCTGAATCAATGCAAGGTAGCATTGAGTGGGTATGCATTAAAATATTTTATAAATCTTGTGGTTATGCATTGAATGGATGCATATGAAGGGTGTGAGTAACTGACTACATAAGTGTGGGTACAATTGTTGTGATGCATTGCATGAATACATAGAGATAGTGCATGAGTTATTATGAATAACTAATGGCTGAAATGATGAATTGATGACAATTCTGGAACCATTTCAAGAGTTGTTAAGAATGCAGGATAGTAAGTGCATGAAGAAAGTGGTCATGATCGGTTGGCTGCCAGAAATGCTCTATGGAAGGGCAAGGTGGTACAATGATACGCTTGTGTAGTAAGGAGTACCTGAACATTTCATTTTGGAATAAATGATGCGACCTTGCAAATTTTAGTATGATAATGATTGTGTGAAGTAAATGAGTTTTGGTAATATTGATGTGATTAACAGCTGGAAGTGTTTGAATTTTATGAATCCTGAAAATGCCTCAGTGATTGTTACAACAATGAAAAAATAAGTTATATGCATCAAGACTTACTAAGTTCTTGGCTGATTGAAGTTCGAGTTTCAGGTAGATTGTTTGGAGCATGGCAATGAAAGTAAGACCATGACAAATGCCAGAATCTACCACATGAAAGAGCCAAACCTTATGAAAAGAGTATCATGGCGGTGAAAATAGTTTGTATGCATAATGGGTTGTTAAATTTGAATTTGTGAATTTCGGATTTGAGAAATTGCTGACAAATACTAATCACTATTGGCTTACATAAGATTGTGTCAGGAGGACGCATTGTAAGTGGGTATTCATGTTATGATAGTAAGCATAAAATCATAATGGACATGATGGTATTGCTTACAAGAGACCCACAATTGAGGATCACCTCATTGCCAAGCAAATCAATTTCTATAGTAAACAGAGTTGCAAATTCTCATTGAATTTAATTACTAATGTCATTGCTTGGTTATGGAACAATCAAATTTGGATTGTGTTATCAGATAATGATTGACTGTTGGCTATTTGATGAATGTGCCAGGGGTATACATTATAGGAAGAACATGTGTGATGGCCTGCAGAAGCCAAACTTCATGGGAAGGTTTTCCCTTATCTTGGAAATGGGTTTCAGGTGAAACTCCATTGAACATTTTGGGAATGTCTCATCTGCACTACATGTTTGGTAAGCAACATGAGTGATATGGTATAGGTTATGTCAGCAAGACATGTGTGGATATGAAGTGTAAATAGGGATTAGGATGGAAAACCAAGGGACTGTTAACTCAAAGAAGGGATCCCCCATTCCTCCTTAACGAAGGAATACTGCATCGACAAATGGATAAGTGTTATGTAACCCTATCTAAGAATATGCATGTCAAATTGTTGAATTCAATATGCAGAACATGTTTTGATTTTATTTCCATTATGACCGATTTCTTGAGTATGAATAGGGCCTACATGGCACACACCGGAAAAAGGTGCACACTTTTCGGATGTTGGATCATGGAAGGGTTTTTCAATATTGATTACACCCTAGGGAGTGGATGCACTCCTGGTGTCTCGATACTTGATAGTGAATGATGTGAAATGTGGTTACGGTTTTAGAACAATAACGCTAATGAATATGCTTATATTGCTTGTGTTGTCAGGATAAACAGATGTAGTCTAGTATTGTACACCAGATGGGCAATGGCTTGAGCTCATCCTACCTTCTACTAAAGAGCACAGAGAATGAGACATTCTTGAGGGACTGTCAACTTAGAGAAGAGAGTGGTCTCCTGTGTGATATGGGGTAGTGAGACATTCCTGAGGGACTGTCAACTCAGAGAAGGGAATGGTCTCTTGTGTGATATAGGGTAGTGGAATTAGAGCTCACTACTGGAAATGGAACCTGGAAATGGTCATTTATTGTTGATATAAGTGCAGGTGATTTGTTGACGATCTGATAAACCCAACTGAAGGTTGGCTTGACTATGCCTGATATATGTAAAAAAGGATGTTGTGAAGTAGCCTGTGCACTGACCTAACATCCAAGTCCATAGGCGATCCCAAGGCTTGAAAAGCGAAGAAGGATCCTATGGACCAACGAGGAAATGCACAATACAGATAAGTATTGGATTATTTTGCAATTCTTGCTTATGAATATGCATGTGTATATGATTTGGTTATGATGTTTTAAGCTCTTGTTTAAGAGATAAAAACTGATGAGAATAAACTAAACAGAATATATAGGACCCAAGAGAATATTGGAGAGATGATCGAGATACAGAAAAAGCAGAATGAGATGAACCACCAAATTTTGCAAGACTCTATTGGTTTGCAAAAGGAGGTCAAAATCCTTCTAGGAGCAATCCGTAAAGGCAAGGGAAGTGGACCAATGATGGAACATTCATCCAAGCAATCCATTAAGAAATGGTCCAGGCATGAAGAATCAAAGGAAATTGAGCAGGGAAAGATGAGGTAGCCAATGAAATGCTAGGAATGCGGAGGACATCATTTACGTCAGGACTGCCCAACAAGGGAACATAAAGAGGGCAGCAGCCACAAAGTTCCTAGACTTCGGGATAAGCCAAGAGCTAAGAACCAGCAAGAGAAGTATGTGGAAGCCGAGGGGCTTGGTCCTGAACGTTCAAATTAAATAACTGAACAGGGGACAGATTTGCAAAATTTTGAAATTTTGATGTGCAAATTGTATATGTATTCCTATGAATTAGAAAACCGAGGATGGTGTTATTCCAAGGGGGAGGGGATTGTAATGCCCTGGTTTTGACCCCGTTTGCATTAAAAGGTACATGATGTATACATTGTAATAAATCATGGTGTGGAGCTAAAGGAAAAATCCCCACCATCGATTCTGATGTGTTATGTTTCGGCAATAGGGATCGTTGCCGATGGTACATCGTGCTATCTGGCACACTATAGTTTTGGCATCATGTAAATACACACATCAATTAAAATAAACCTACAGCCAGCTACGACAGTGCAACGTTGAATGAAAATGGCGTGATTCCTAAGGTTAAGGCTGGAGGGGGTTGTCCAACCCGTGGGGGTCATTGGGAGTTTGCCATGTGTCGACCACCCATTAAAATTTTGTTGTCTATTAATTGGGAGCAGTTATTGCTGAGTAGTGGTGGGTGTCACAGGAATTTCAGTCCTTTCCCACGCGCCCACTCCACCAGTGGACTCTCCCTCTTCACGTCGCAGGGGGTAGAGGAAACACTCTCTTCATTCTTTCCATGCACTCTTTCCACTCCTCCACTCACGGCTTTGTTCTTCCTCCCACCGCGAGTCATTCTGGTTATCCTCACGCAGAGAGAGATTCTACTTCCTCTCGCACCATTAGGGTTCTCCATCGTGGTTTTTTTCCGGGCCATCTCGCGCAGGAAGGGGTCTGCTCTATTCTTCCTTCTCTCGTCGATTGCTGGTCAGGGTTCTGTTCTTCCTCCTGTTCCCATGGGGAATCATTTCTCCCTTCTTTCATTATCAGACTGTGTAAGCCATTCACGCTCGGGTGTTGTGGGTATGTGGGTTACCCTCATGGCTTGTGGTCTACGTACCTGTTCTCCCTTATCCAGGATTGAGAATCAGACTTCCCTCCTGTTTGGGGACTATGTAATGTTGCCACCACTTCATTGTTGAGCCGGAGTTGGGGTTTTTCCCTTGATTTGGTAGTTTGCTACAGTTCCCCTCCATTGTTCATGGCTTGTTGTAGTTTTCCTCCACATTGTTTGTTGCTGTGTATGCAAGTACCTTGTTGGGTTATTGTTGAGTTGTTTTGGCCACGCTAGGGCCAAGAAAAACTCTGAATCATCGTGTTTGACCTGAGCTATGTTAACCTTGTCGTTTGGGGTTGTCACCTTGTTGTCTTCACCTCCTTTACAGAGCTGTGAACTGTTGTTTTACTGTGGTATGCAGTGGTTGGTCTTCGAACTGTTGAGCATAGGATTAGAGGCTAGGTATGCTTGAGAAACTGGTGTTGGAGCCACTCACACAGAGTGAGATTGCTGGCTTTTTTCTCCACAACCCTTGAAGAATATTGGAAAGGGAAGTCAGGGCCTAAGGGACTGTGAAACAGAGAAAGGACTGATTCCTGCTGTTGGGTGTGTGGATGTCTTAGAGGTCAGGGTTAGATCTAGTGTAGGTGTCCTTAGCTCTCTGTTGAGGCCACCAACTTAGCATTTAGGATTTCCTAGCTCCTTGATGGCCTGATAAACCCTACTGTGTGGGCTTGGCTGATTTGTGTACCTTGGCTACGTGTAAGATTTCTTTGACCCTTATTCCTGAATCATGCCCAGCTCGAGGGTGGCAATGTTGCTGAGAGATTGATGAGCACGCTGGCCTATGGTTGGGTGGAACGTTGCAGCGACGTAGCTGGTTGTGGGATGAGTCTTTTTTAAAATGAGTATTCTTAACTATTTTGTCTCTGCATTTATATTTACTGAATCATGAATATGATGAACATGTAGTATGCTTGAATGAATGTATGTTTTCTTCCTCTATGCATGTGAATTTTTATGCGTCTTAGCATGTTTTATGTTTTAAGTTTTCATTTCAGCACTATATGCATGTTCGTCTTCATGGGGTTATTTACGCGTATGTTTGATGATAGAAGCATCCTCTTCGTCAGTCAGAGGGTCGGGGATGTTACAGTATGAAAATATGTAATAAAAGACAAAGTAATATAAAGAAGTCTAAAATGATATATTGATATATACAAATTTCCAATCATATACAGTAGTAGTGAAAAATGGAACATCCTTCCCAATGTCTATACAAAATATGGCAACTCGTGCCAAAATGCCACATCATGTCTAATGTACATAGGAGGGTATCTCAATCTTCTTGCTCGCCCTCGGAGCTCCCAGGTGCACCTCCAAAATCGATCTTCCTCTTCTTCGAGCTAGAGGATGCTCAGTTCTTTTGGCCACTTTGACCACCTCCCCTTGGGCGTTAAAATGACAACAATTAAATGTCAACTCCTATATGCAATTATACAAGTATAAAACAAAATTTAAAAATAAAAATTACATTTTCAAATCTTAAATAGCTCTCCTCAGACGAGACTGTAAGTGGTGATCGGGATACCCTCCTCTATGATCCAAGTCTCTCGGCAATGCCACCCTGCAACATTTAAACAATAAGATAACTCATACAATTTACTGCCTATGTTAATTTTCATTAATATTGCACGATATTTTCATAAACTAATGAATCTCACCATGAACACAATAGGCTAGTCTTAGGGGTTGGCAGGTGGAGCAATTAGTTGGTCCTCAGGGGTGGCAGGTGGAGCAGTCAATTGGACCTCGGGGGTGGCAGGTGGAGCAGTGGGATAGACAACCTGTTCTGATGCTAGGGTGGATGGCATAGCGAAGGATGTACCCACATAGAAGTTGGATACAAAACTAGGGGGAACGATGAGAGAGGGCATGGACTGTAGTGGGCCAAGTGGTGATGCACGACAATAAACCCCAACTGGCTGTAGAATGGAATGGGCCACCCTGGAAGAGGAAACAAGGGTGGTGGGGGAATATGGGGGAGGGGGATGAGGTTTGGGATGGGGTGGACGGATGGGTGGATGGGGTGGAGGGATGGGCAAATGTGTGTGGATGGTATATCATGGTCAGAAGGAGGAGGCTGGAAACATGGGAAATTTCAAGGGAGGGGGTGGATGAGTGGGGCGGGAGGGAGTGGTCGAAGGCTATGACGAAGAAGGGGGAGCTATATGGAAGTTTGGTGGTGGATGGGAGGCAAGGTATGGATGGAACAGGTTGGGGAGGGATGTAGGGAAAGGGACATGTATGCTAGGGGCTGCACCTGGCATATATGGTGTGGAAAAGGAAATCAATGGAGAGATAGTGACACTGACGTGCCTATGTACTTGGACCTGCATACATATTCATGGCCTCATATATTAGTACATAAATAATATAACTATACAAAGCTAAGCCATCAAAATAGAAATTAAATTTATACTTTATTACACAATACCAGCTCACGAGGGGATCTGCTGATCCCAGGCAGGGATGGATGGTCACTAACTCCTATGGACACATGTGCAAACAAAAAATTATTTAGACTCAATTACTAAATATTAACTACATTGGACAACAAGATTAACTACTGACATTAAATTTGATTACTAAAAGAAAACTACGTATGGTGCAACGACATCCTCTGCAGTTGCCATGGCTCCATCTAGGTTGAAGGAACCAACATCCTCCCACCTGGGTGTTGGAGACTCGACACTAAATAACTGTACATTAAAACAAATCAAGTCATCAACATCTGATTCTAAGTTAAATTTATTAGAAATGATGAGATTGCATAATGTATAATCAATACTTGAACATTAAATAAAACAATAACTAACTTGGTGTAGGTAGCTCTCTGTGGAATGATCCTGCGTGGGAACATGGTATGGATTCCCACAATGATAACAATGATGTAGCACTGGTCCCGTCCAGCTGGATGGATCATCTTGGCTACCACTTGTAGCTTCTCTCTCTCGCCCACCACCAGTAGATTGTGAAGAAGTGTGTCTCTCAGAGTGGTCCTACTTTCTCTATGAGGACATAGCCACAAATGTGGTATTCCTGAGAAGGTGCCATGTGGCATGTCTAATGGACTCATGGATCTCATCTATCCCACTACCTAACCCAGGGGGTTGAGGAAGTGGGTTTGGCTCTCGCCTAGGTGCAGGAGGTCCTTTGAGTGGGTTTTGGTGGGCGTGAGGTCGATCTTAGCCTGAGCCAAAATTGACGCCCTGGAACTTGGTGATGTCGATGTAGTTCACATGGAACCCGAACACAACCTCATCCCATAGTTTCCTGAGAAAATGCTGTGGAACTTCGACATTGTTGCATGGAGGCTTGCAAAAAACCATGAACCATATCTTGCTCTAGTTTTCTCTCCATGGCTGGTAATTACAAAAGTCCATGCAAACTCGCCTCTTCCTCACATCTGGAGGATGTCCTGTTCTCGGATCTGTAAATTTTCTCCATGGGGGATTTTGTGTTATTCAGGTTTTTGATATCCTCTTTGGATATACCAGTGACATAATGTTCTCTCATTCGAGCCCTATATTGGCTCAAATTGGTTATCTCATTGTGGTCAATGTTTATGGACTCTATTATGTTTTGTAGTGATGAGGCGAGGGAAACCCGAGAGGGTCCCCTGGTGTTCTTCAGTTCATCACTCAATATTCTTAATCGGTTTAAATCCCTGTGTAATTCAACTTCAAGGTTTTCTTCATTTAATTTAGGGTTTATTGGGTCCTTTGATTGGTTTGTTTCACCCCTTTCTTTGGATGGTTCATTGGTATTTGTCCTTATGTTTAGGTAAGTGGTATCTACGATATTAAATTATTTCCATTTCTATTCATTTGCAATTTTTTTTAATTTTGTATTTTATTTGAAAAGCAATAAAAAACATTAAAATAAACCAAAAAAAATGCAAATACTGCTCCATCTACCTTACTCCAATGCTGTGGGTGTCGTTTTAGGTTGCTTGGACACTTCCTTTGGGCTTCGTGGGTGTCGTTTTGGCCTCTTGGGACGTCATTTTCGGTGGCTTGCGCGCTTGTGGGTCGGTTGTGAACTAACAAAACCTTTCATTGTTTTTTTTAAGCACAAGGACACGCGCGCGTCCCTATATGTGCATGTGCAAAACACACGCACGCGTTCACATATGCGTGCACGCACATACACGCATGCATATCATTAGGGGCGCGTGCGCGCTCCTATTTTCCACTCTGGCAATCTGGCATGGAGGTTTGTCATTGCCAAAGCAGGAACGCATACACACATCCAAGGGTGCATGTACGTTCCTTTTTTTTTGCTCGCGCGCTCCCATTGCATCATAATTGGGTAGCACCATCTTGCGTACGCCCGATATCTAAAAAGTTTTTAAGGTTACTTTTTTTTCTTATAAGATGAACTCTTAACCAATCAAAAACAATTTTAAATTTTATTAAAAAAACAAAATATAATTGTTTATTATACCATAAAACTTTCACAAAATTAAAAAAAAAGGTAATTTTACTAAAGAATTTTGAAGAAGCCCCTTTAAAACACTTCTAAATTTAAAGCAATTTAAAACACTTTTAAATTTTAATAAAAAACCACATTTAAATTTTAGAAGAGAACCAAAATATAACCGTTTATTTTAAAATAAAACCTTCACCAATCTAATTTTTCTTATTTCACAATTTTAAGAATTAAAATAAACCCAATCTTTCTTATTTCGAATTAAAATAAACCCTAAAAGAGCCGTTGATTTTTACCATTTAAGTACACGTTACACTTTTTTTGTGTATTAAGAAACTCTTATTTCATAATTTAAAGAATTAAAATTAACCATGAAAGAGCCGGTAGACGTTACACCTTTTGTGTATTAGAAAACTTTATTAAACTTCTAAAAAAATTATGAAGATTATGTTTCAGTTAGCATTTACCATGGATTTGTACGAATTGTCCAAAACCCCCCAACATTTAGGAGAAGAATAGACTTGTCCAAAACCCTAACATGCAGGAGAAGAAGAGACCCTTCTTTAAATTATGGAAACATTTCCCTTAAGTCGGAACAATCTGTACAAAGCCGACACTTCAAATCCTGTGTAGCTCATATGTGGCCATAAGAGGAACATAGAATATATATCTATATATATATATATATATATATATATACACACACTGCTGATTTCATTTGAAGGTAGATATCTTATTTTTTGTTATCATATCGCACTTTTGTAGAAAACATGCTATGGTGCGGCGACAAGAGGAACACATTCGAAGGTAGATATTTATATAAGGGCGATTTCATTTACAGGTAGAGATTCAATTTTTGGTTATCATATCGCGTCGTTGTAGAATCTCAGTGACGGTGAAAGATGTATGTTACTGCCATGGATGGAATGGATTTCCCATCGGAGAATCTGCAGCCCTTGACCGTAATTGGGGTTGTAAAAGTGGCTAACATTCGTTGGACTTGGATGGCTTTGGTTTTGATTACTTTCTTGAGTTTATTCAGCTTTGCTTTCACATGGTGGCCGGGAAAGCATGCCCAAGTTATAAGCGTTATTCTGCAATCTTTCTCTTCCTTCCCCTCCTGTGTTTCTAACTGCAGTACAGCAAAGACTAACAGCACTGATTTCGCTGATGATAGTCTCATGATATGCGAAAATACGTGGAAGGATGATTTGTATCTCCCCACATACAGCGGAGAGAGTCTGAATGAGAGAGGTATATACACAAGAGTGCCTAAGAAAAGGAGTCAGAGTTGTCCCACCATTGATGGGTTAGGGTTTTGGAGTTATGAAGAAGGTTTAAAAGCTGGTTCTGGATGTTTCCTGCACACTGAAATGATGTTTACAATTGAGAAACCATCTACATTGTCTGTTGCCAAATCTGTGCCTCAGTCTGTATCTCCTTTGAGACTTGCAGAAAAGGGACTGGAATCACCCATCTCAGATCAGAAAAAGGATTGCCTGCCTCAAAGTTTGGTCAGACTTCCTAAGCATAAGCAGCTCTACAAAACTGAGGAATTTGAGAGAAATGAATACAAAAGCATAGAAGAGCCAAGAGGTAAGATTACCTTTTCTTCAGATACTATTTATGATATGGAATTCAAGGATAAATATAAAGGGAGTTTGTTTACTCTCAACAATGGTGAAGGAGGAAGGACACAGCTTGAACCATGTTTGTTGGATAACTGTGTTGATCTAGATCTATGGCGAAGCGTTGAATCATTTGAAATTCAGTTTGGGTGGGACAGGCTGCAGTCTTTAAAGTTGGGTTATGACTGGAATTGGAATTCGAATCCCTATACAGGGAGGTTTGGATTGACTTCGGATAAATATTCAAAATATTTAGTCCGAGACATTAATTTTGATAAGGTCTTAGAGAGCCCAAAGAGAAGCCTTGTGAAGCTTTTCTCCCTCCATGATGACGTTGTATCTTCAGTTGAGATTGCATGGAATGCGGGTTTATCATCTGCCTGTACAGTTTCTGAAAACAGTACTGTTCGTTTGTGGGACATTGAGGTTGGTAAATGCCTGAATAAAATGGTGGTCCATGACAATGCAATTGTGGGCAGTCATATTGAAAATAGCTCTGGATTGCTATTGAGCACTAGTGTGAACAGAGAGGAAACGGGTTCATTATTTCTGTGGGATCCTAGGGACTCTCCCAATCCTCTAAATTTCTCTGTGGGAAATATGTCAACATTTCACAGCGCCAAGTTGTGTGACTCCAATGAGGTGTGCTTCTCTGATTGTTTCAAAGACAAGCTGTTTGATTTAAGGATGATTGGTTCATCGCCCGTTGAAGTAATCAGCCCTGCAAAGCTGTCTTCATCTTTTATGAAAGAGGGAACTGCCATGCCAATAAAGAATACTAATTCTGTGGAAGATTTTATCTTCCTCAGTCATGATGATGAAAAGGATGAAGATGATAATGCGTTTTATGAGAGTGACGATCCTGGAATTGCAGATTCTGAAAATAGCTGCAGGTCTTGTTTTGTTGAGCAATTTGTAGGAGCTCTGCCTGGTTTGTGTACTTTCATAAGCTGGTTGTAATCGAATAATATTCCCTGGCGTAATCTGTAGTTGGAATGCAGGACTGTGTCAATCCAGGACTCTTCTGGAAAGGAAACCGAACCAAAATTTCTTTGAAGCAGAGACTCTCTCTTGCAGAGTATATTATGCGGCTCTATACTAAATCAGGCTGCAATAACGGGTTGGTTTTTAAAAGAAGCAACTTACAGTCGGTCCCTGGTGTGACGGCAGCCGCTCTCTTTTGGAAGTAATATCTTGATGGATTTGGCCAACAATATTTCTATCTTCTTCCATAAAAATGGGTGGAAAGAATTGAGTTGGATTTTGGGATTCTATCTTAACAAATAGTTGGAAACATGGATATCATTGCCATTGACTTGCCAATTGGGTATGTTTGGGGACAGGTTTTTGAAACTACTCCAACCATTGAAATCATATGGACTTAAAGTAAGAGTGAAATTCTTTGAGTCCCACCACATTTCCACATATAATTAGAATATAAATGCTCAATAATATCTATTATTGGCACAATAATGGGGGATGGGCAGGATGGAAGAGCCTGGAGATTCCATAAAACATAAGCATGGACTATCTGGCGCTGCAATCGACTCTCCAAGGCTCAGCTCCAATCCACCTTAACATTTCAGACACCAGATGCTGGGAAAATCGGGAAGTTACTCAGTGAAAGCCGGTTACAGCTTAATCCAGAAGAACAACAAGGAAAAAGCCATTTGGGACAGCAGAACAACAAGGAAAAAGCCATTTGGGACAGGGCCTGAAGTAAGGATGGCCTACCTAAAATCAATTTTTTCTGTTGGATTTTAGTACATCATAAAATCTTGACAGCAGAAAATTTAAAAAAGAAGGGGAGTAGAAGGACAGTCTCGCTGCGTTTTTTGCAAAAGCTCCGAAGAAACTCTGAACTATCTTTTTTTGGAATGTGCATTTGTAAATGAGGTATGGTGCCTGTCCTCAAAAAACTTTAATTCGATCTTACTTTGCCAACGAATTCGAAAGATTTTTTCATCTGCTGCAAAGATTATTACTTTGGCTCATTAACCAAGAAGCAAGATTTGTGGAGATCGTGGGTTGCTCTCCCTACTAAATTTATCTGTTAGAAAATTTGGATAGCCAGAAACAAAGGAATCTTTGAAAATGTGGTCCTGTCTGTGGCCAGAGTCTCTTCTTCAGCAAAAAGCAAAAGCTTTATGGACTGAAGCTTTTCTTTCAAAAGGAAGAGTAGGGCACCTTCAGCTTGAGCCTTTAACCCCAAAAGAAAGATTCTGCATTTGTAATCTCATTGGTCCTCACAAGCCAAAAGCTAGAGGAACGTATGTTAAAAAACCTAACTCTCTTAGATGGCAGATTTGAAAGAGTCCAAAAAACTTTAGCAACTGGTCGACAAATCTGGAATGTCACTCTCTATTCTTTGAAGGCGATTCTAAAGGAAATCCCAAGATGGCATGTGCGGGAGGGGGGAGGGGTAATTTTTGATCTTGGGGAAACAGGCTGAAAGATTATGCTTGGGGAATAGGGAAAAATTCCAACAACAATGCAGAATGGCTTGCTCTGTTCAAAGGGATCGAAATTTCACACATGATCGAAATTTCACACATGCTTGGAATCAAAGAATTAGTAGTTTTTGGAGATTCGCTATTAGTCATCATAGAGGTTCAAAAACTAGTCAAGAATTATAAAATCCTTCTACAAAGATGCACCACATCTTCAACAGCCTGGTCAGTGATTTTAATGCGATCAATTTTCTTCACATACTCCGAACAAATAACCAATCAATAGATCAAATGGCGAACAAAGGAGTGAACCTAGATTGTGGCTATATAACTTGAAATGGGAACAATCCGGAAGGATGTTGGGTTCTTTGAATCAGACTCAGAAGAATTAGAATTCATTATTACATTCAGATTTTAGGACAGCGGCAACAAATTTCTGGTATATACAGTGTTTTCATTTAATTGGGAAATTTGTAAGAATTTATAGCCATTCTAGACTTGGACTCTTTCGAGACAAAATTCATTATGTAACCGAAGAACATGAGGATATGATCTTTGAATCCTTCTGGATTCAGTCCATGTTTAAGCTTTTGTAGCTCTTAACCTCTCTTTTTAATACAAATACGCATCAACCGTTTTTGTTATATATATATATATATATATATATATATATATATATATATTGATGATNTTTATTGGATCTTGATGTTTAAAAAACTTGCCATGAATCTTTTCAAACTCATGATGATGATTAATGTCTATTGAAACAAACTTTGGTTTATTGGATCTTGATGTTTAAAAAGCTTGCCAAAAATCTTTCCATACTCATTATAGTTTAGGCAAGTTAGAAAGTTATGTTAAATAATATCTATTAATATTATCCATTTTAAAAAAGATTTATCAATATTTTTTTAACATTTATTCTCTTTTATTTTTTAACATTTATACTCTAAAAGAAATTATGATTCTTACATTTTAAAATCAATTAAACATTTTAGATAGTTTATAATTTTTAAAATTAACTTATATTTATTAATATTATATATTACAACTAAATTCAACTTATAATTCTACTAATTTTTAATATTTTATGTTATTCAAATTTAAATTTGACATTTTAAAATAATTATATCTTAGTGAGTGTATCACAATTTATTATTTATTTAAGCTTTCAATTTTAAGTTATACATAATATAAAATAAATATTTGATCATTGAATTAATGTTATTAATTCAAAAATTAATTTTGACATTTTAAAGAAATCTCTTATTATTAAAGCTATCATTTTTACATTTTACATAATATAAAGTAGTAAAGTAATAGTTCATTGTTGAAAAGCCTCAGAATAACAGGTGATTTTAATTCGATATCCGTTTCCACTCACACCCATCAACTAATGAAGGGCTGATCTCATTCGCACCCCTTAGCTAACGAAGGGCCGATCTGTTCTAATGAAAAAAAGTTTTGATCATTAAATTATTATTATTTATTAAAAGTTTAAATGCTATAATTATTATTTTATAAGTATTATTTATGAATATGAGTAAGTTAACAAATAGTTATTAATATCTAAAATTAATGAATATGAGTAAGTTAACAAATAGTTACCCTAAAGTTATGTTTTAATTTGTGAACTTATTTTAAAGTTTTGATAATGTAAAGTTATGTTTTGATTATTTTATGTTTTAATTTTAATTTGTTAATTTATTTTTAAATTTTAAACTTTAATAATTTGAATTAATTAATAGGAAAACATCTTTTAAAAATCCAATTAATAAATTATGTGAGAAAGTTATTTACAATCACCACTAAACAATAACAATGTTCTAAATTGTTAGATACTTTTTAAAAATGTGAACTTGTATACTTTTACTAAGTTGCAATTTTTCTAAAAAATTCCTATTTAGTAAAACTTTATAATTTCATTTTCATCTCCATTTTTGTCATTCTTAGTACATGCATGTTATGGAAAATCATGTGAGATGTTTATAATCAACTTCATTTTCATCTTCATCCTTACCATTCTTAGAGAATACATAAAAATGGAGAAGAGTATACTCACTCTTTAGACTAAGTCATTGCATCGTTATTGCCAAGAAATTGGTGATCATTTTCACTATGGATTGAAATCACATACACATCTATGATATCCTTGTAATTTGAAAAAAATGGAGAAGAGTATACTCACTCTTTCGACCAAGTCATTGCATACTTATTGCCAAAAAAAAGTGTGATCATTTTCACTATGGATTGAAATCCCATAGACATCTATGATAACCTTGTAATTTCACACCTTTCTAAGAAAAAGTTGAGCAATGTTGTGCCTTAATATGAACAACATTCCAACCTTCAATCTCAGGAGAATGTTGAAGATTCCATGGGTTTAATCGTTGTTATGGTTAGAATCATGATCCATTTCTTTATTTCAATCATTGTCTTCTTATTGTTTTCTTCTTTGGATCATAAAATTTTCAACTTAATGAATTTGAACAAATACTATCACTTCTTTTATTTTTCAACTTTATGAATTTGAACAAATACTATCACTTCTTTTGCAATGCAACTAGTGTGGGAAACAATGAATGAAACACATTTTTTTATATCCCTAAAATCTTATTATTGAAGCTATGATGGTACCATTTCTAATTACCCTAATTTTCCTTTTAATCACCTTAGGCATTTATTGTCATGTATTAAATGCGATTTAAAATATAATACCTAAATTCAAGGCATAAACTTGAGGTTCTACTAATGATAACCTCATTATCTAGTTAGATTTATGGCCGTTACATTCTAGCATATCACTTAGACAATTGACAATTTGACCCATGTATTATCTGAAATGTATTATTCCATCGTATTTCTAATAGTGATCATAAGAAAACCTAAACGCATGACCAAATTGTATTATCTTTTCCTTAATCAAGATTTCACCATGTACAAATTCAACATCTTCAAGCTCGGGTGACTCAGACTCCATGTACACTTCAATGTCTAGGATTCACTCTTGATTTGTATGTATTAGATATCAAATGGGTTGTTACGCATAAAACCCCTATGGGTGTGCTACTTGTGAAAACACCCAATTAGTTGTGCATATTTAATATCAAATAACAACATAGTTGAGGCATATTTTATACCTTATGGAAATTAATTAATTTCTATAACACCAACTTACTATGTGCCAACCAAAAAGCATATTTCCATGTTAACTTTGAAACAACCTAGAGTTATGAATCAATTCCATATTATAATTTAGAGGGATTGTGTGGATGACACCAAAGTGATAAAAGTGGACAAGGTCAACTTAATTTATGTATTTAATGCATTGACCAAGATTAACTATTTCAACATGTCTCATGGACAAATTATAAGGATATCATAGATGTGTATATGATATCCCTTTTTTTTATGTTTCGTTAAATTCATTGAACGTGCATTAGATTATGTGATGTGTCTTGTAAATTTACCAATGTGTCATGTGACATGGAGTAAACTTGTAAAACACAAAATAAAAACCCACCTTTTTTTCTTTATAATATCAAAAAGTATCATATGTATGTATGCATATATTTTTTTTCCCAAAGAAAAAAATCGATTTATTCACACTGAATAAACATGGGCTTCCCTCTAGGAGCATACATAAAGTGGATCCAAAAATCCCCACATTTTATCACAAAAAATTTGTGGGCTTCTCTTATCCTCAGCGGGATCCTCTTGTTCAGCTTGTTTGTTTTTACAAGCTTAAAAACTTGTTAGCTTCTTGGTTATTTACAAAATGAGTCACCTCCATTAAGCCTATAGGGAGGGCCAAAGCCAATTTTGAGAGTTTATCAGCCTTAGTGTTCACCTCTATGTAAATATGTTGGAAAGTGGTTGAATCGAATGCATCCATCTATTCTCTTAAGGCTCTTAGCAGATGCTGAAGGTGAGGAGCATTTACCTGAATGTTAGCATTTTCCTAATCTATTGTCAACTTGGAGTCTCCAAAGAGCTCTAAATTTTGGACTTGTTTTTCTGGAGCCAATTTGAGAACTACCCATAGAGCTACAAGTTCCTTTTTGTTGTTTATGCCCTGCCCCTGTGCACAATTTATCTCAAATCTTGCATCCTAATTGAGGTATAATATGGCTCCATCTCGTCCCAGTGGTGGTTCCCCTTGACTAGCTCCATCAAAGAAACCTCGTGGTTTGTTTTTGTCTATTTCTAGAGCTTTAATATTTCTTGTTGGTTTTGGGTTGGGAAACGCTTGATATTCATTCAATTTCTGCATTAAAACATTTTCCATTACCTCTGAAGGTGCCCAAGTGTTTTTTAATACAACTCGTTTTCTCGTTTCCCATATAGTGAAAATGAAATGAGCTGGTAGGGATTCATTTGTCGGTACCCTTTCTTTTCCCCACAAATGCTTTAATCTGTTCTCAAGAGACTCTTCCTCATTTGAATTGGTCTCAAAGGATCCATCTTGCTGATGACTTCTTTCCATACTGTGCCTGCATAATTACATTAAAAAAAAGGTGTGTGCACGTTTCTCCTTTAGCTCTGCATAAAAGGAAAAATGTAGGCCCCATGAAGCCACGTTTTAGTAGTGCTTCCCATGTTAAAATTTTATTATTCATGTCCAACCATAATGTTAAGATGGATTTGAGGGGCGCCTCCAGTTTCCATATTTGAGACCACCACCAACATTATGTTTGTTGGTACTATAGTTGAACCGCTTCTTCGTATCCCAGCTTAGCTAATAACTTTCCATCCATCTTGTTCCATGTCCAAATTAGTTTGTCCCTATCCTTTGTTAAATGAATGAATTTGTTTCCAAGTTGGTTTACATATCTTCTCCTTTATGTTGCTTCATTCTCCTCTAGCCCCAACTCTTGTGCCGTTTTCCAGTTTGTTCCTCTGTGATCCTCTGTCCGAGAGCTTGCATCTGCTAATAGTCCAAATCCTCTCTCTACTAGCTAAGTGATCAAGTGATCCTTTAGTTTGAAGTTATCACTTGACCCTGCCCATGGATATCATCCTATATGGATATTTCTCCCATTTCCAATTTGCCATGCTACCCAGTTCTCTATCATGGAAATGCCAATACAAAATATTTCCAACATACCAATCCTCCTTTGTGTGTTTTGAATGGTTGTCTGAACCATTCTTCAATTGAGGAATTAGCGCAGTATGTGAGTCTCATTGTTCTTCCCCACAAGGACTTAGGATTCTCAATCATGCACCACAAGGATTTGGCTGCTAGAGCTTTGCTAAAGAGCTTAGGATTTTTTATCCCCCAACTTCCTTTTCACTTGGGGAGGACTATGGTGGTCAATTTCACTAATGGAAACCCCTCTACTTTCTTACTTGCTATCCATAAGAAGGGCATACATTTTTTCCTTATTCTTGATAGAATTCCTATAGGTATGTAAGAAAACGAGGCCCAATAGAGAGGGATGCTCTGCAATACTTCTTTCAATAGTACCAAATGCCCTCCTCTTGAATGAAATATGTTGGTCCACATGGAAACCCTGTTTTCAATTTTTTTATACTTCCATTCCCAATCCTTACATGAGTATGCATTTGGTTTCTACTAAAACCCTAGGTACTTGAAACCTTCTGATAGAGGAGCTTTTGAGGCTGGGATTATCTCCTTGGATTTAGTTAGTATTTCCTCTTGAACCTTGTTGTGTGATAGTTTTGAATTTTCCAAATTGATTTCCATCCGTGTTGTGCTTTGATAGTTATCTGGAACTTTAACTAGTTTTTCCATATTTCCCAAGGTTCCTTCTCCAAACATTAACAAATCATCTACGAACAAAACATGAGTAAATTCAATCTGATTGTCAATTCTTACACTCTTTATCCTCCTTTCTTCTCTAGCATTGTGTATGTATCTGCTTAAATCTTTTGCTACCAATAAAAAGAGGAAGGAGAAAGAGGACAACCTTGCCTTAGTCCTCTTGTTGGGAGAAATAAATTGGAGGGGGGACCATTGATTAGGACCACAAAAGAGGTCAACTTAATACACCCCATAATGATTTCCATCATATCTAATGGCATGCCTATATTGGTTAAGAGAAACTGCAAGAAGGTCCAGCTCACTCTATCAAAATCCTTGGATAGATCCACCTTTAAAGCAAAGGATGATTGCTTGTCTTTTTGGATGGAGTGCATAGCCTCTTGGGATAAGGATAAAACATCATGGATTTTCCTATTGAATAAAAATACAAATTGCTCTTCTATTATGAACTGAATAAGGACAGGTTTTAGTCTTTGTGCTATTCTTTTTGCTATGACTTTATAAATCCTGTTGCAACAGGAGATTGGTCTGAAATCTTCAAAGTTTTCCCCTTTTTGTTTTTTGGGTATGAGAGTGATGAAAGTGGCATTCATATCCCCTAAGACCTTTCCAATCCTTTGAGACTCTCTTACCACCTTCAAGATACCAGTCTTGAGCAGTTCATAAAAACCAAGAAAGAAATATAAGGTGAACCCATCAGGGCCAAGTATTTTTCCTTTTTAGAACGAGTGCAGTATTTTGCTAATGTCTTCTTCTGAAACTTATTCCATTAGATGTTGTTTCATCTCTTCTAAAATTCAACTGGGGAAGAGATTCAGTACCTCTAAGATTTCTTGAATGGGGAATCCTGGAGGAGCTGTAAATATTTTCTGGAAATGCTTTTCTGCTACTGTTTCCTTGTCTTTGAATGTTTGTGTTATTCCACCTTCTTCATCCTTCATTTCAAATATGGTGTTGATATTTTTCTATGACAGGCATGTCTATGGAAAAATTTAGTATTCTTGTTTCCAACTTCTAACCAAAGTTCTCTACTCTTAAGTATGAACATTTTCTCTTCATCGGCTACTATTCGACTTCTCTTTTGTTCCTCAACTTTTAAGGAATGAATTTCTTCTATAGAGAAGATACCTATTGTTTTGAAGTTGCAGATATTTTGTATTTTCTGCTCTGATTCTTTGAGCTCAAATTGTTGTGACTCTCTTAATTTATTCCCCCACTCCTTTGAAAGTTTCTTGATGGTTGATAGATTATCAATCATTTGATACATGCAACTGTCTGAGGACTGCACCTCCAATGGTTTCCAATTTCTCTTAACCATCTCCCTATAATATTCATTCTCTAGCCATACTAGATTAAACTTGAAAGGGGTTGGTGGTTTCTCCTCAGAAATAGTGATAGAAAGTGTAATAGGCCTATGATATGATAATCCCCCTATTTCCACTACAGTTTTTAACACCAAATGATCCTGGTAGAGTTCTTCTAAGATGAAGAATCTATCCAATCTCTTTGAGATTGCCTGATCTCCAGTTTTTTTATTCTTCCAAGTATGTTCCAAACGAATCTATTGGAGGTCTATAAGCTTATTTTGTTCAAATAAAGAACTGAAAAAGTTGGCTAACACATCTGACCTTGCATTCTGTCCCCGAATATCAGCTGATGAGAAGGTTAAATTTAGGTGCCCTGCCAGTATCAAGTTCTTCTAATCTAGAGTTCGTGCATTGGCTAGGGTTTCCCAATAAATCCTTCTATCATAAAAAGGGCCATATGCATTGAGGAAAAAGAAATGGATCCCAGTTTTAGAGTCTTCCAGCTCTGTTCCAAGAGCATCCTTATAATCATATTTGGCATAAAAGGTTATCTCTAGTCTCCAGGCTATTAGAATACCTCTAGAGCAACCTTTTGCATCTATGGTTTCCATTCTCCAATCCTTTAGTATGGCCCCCATTATCTCTTTTTCTCTCTCATCGTCCATCATAGTTTCTTGAATTGCTATAATTTTAGGTTTTTTTAGCTCTATAATCCTATGGAGGGTTATTACTTTGGAGGCCCCTCCTATCCCCCTCACATTGTAGGATAGGAAAAGCACCAAGAAACCCTATTAAGGGATTTTTTCACTCTTAGAGCTCATCCTATAGTAGCTTGTTTTCCCTCCATAATCTCTCTTTCCTCTTGTATCTATGCTTTGTTCAAATGTGATTTGCGCCCCACTATTGTTTTAGATATGTGATTCTGGGCTAACCAACCTATCGAGTGCATTTTATCCTCTAGTTTATTCCTTGGCCTCAAATCATAGCCCTTACTTTCTTTCAAGTTATCCTGTACCATTTTAGATAGTAATTTCTCTTCTTCCGTTTTAACGTTTGTTGCATTTTCCAACTTGTCCTTTTGACTTTTTTCCATAACGGTTTTTTACAAAGAATAATCAAGTAAGGGAATTAAGGGACTATTGTTACCTTGTTTTTTCGATGTCACGTCGGTGTCTTCTATACCATATCCTTTCATCTTGTCCCCCATTTCTGGTAGTTCGACGTACTGCTCTTCCTCGATCAGTGCACTCATTAAATATACCACCTTATCGTTCATGGGACCGTGTTCAAATTCATGAAATCTGCTTACTAGCTCATCTACTGTAGTATCCAACTTATTCATCCACTTCTTCTTTTTTACCCAAATTTTCTTATGAATTGGCATAGAGTGCTCGCCTACCATCACTAGGGATGATTTTTGGAGGTGGCTAACCTGATGACAGTTGAAACACCTAAATGGTGGCTTCCTATAGTCAATTCATTGTATCTAGATGCTCCCATGAATTATTATTATTATTTATTCAAACAAACCTTCTCTAAAATCTGTATGCATATTATGTCCACCTTATTTTCCCAGTCATCTTCAAGCTTGATGAATTTTCCAATTTTTTTCCCTATTTCTTCTAGGATATGCTGCTGCCAAAATACCATCGGTAAACTTGGGAAGATCGCCCAAACTTGCTAGACATTGTGTGGTTCCTTCTTGGCATTA
>LPNX010462506.1:686836-747596 GCA_001517045.1 Pseudotsuga menziesii
ATGTATGTATATATATATGTATATATATGTATATATATATATGTATGTATATATATATGTATGTATATATGTATATATGTATATATGTATATATGTATGCATATATACATATATTCCTATGCTTACAAGTTATAAATGAACAATGGAACTAGTATTAGTGCTCTTGTAGATCACAAGTGCACCATCAAAGACAAATAATATATATGATTCCCAAATTTTTAGTGCATTTTATAAACTAGGATGCATCTTGATACATTGTAAGTGCATAGGTGAGTGTGATTTCTGAAATTTATAATTGCATATGATTCCCCTATGATGCACTATGTAGATAGTTGAGTCGATAGGCCCAAATTTATTAGGTAGTCTACTATTATTTTGTGACAATGTTATTTTTTCTGGACCATTGTCGTTCTATGTTTTATGGGAGGATAGTATTCCCATTTTCATTAGACCTATTTACTCTAATTTTTGAGAGGTTTCTATTCACTCAAATGGCATTCGACCACCTTTATCCTAGGTCAATGATTGAGGTGAATATGTGTATGTAGGGAAGTTAGTTCAAATATATTGAAGTTTCTATCCAATGAGGAAGGTCACACATTTATTCTTGTAAAATACACACAAGCAATGATGGAAAGGAAAGGATGTCCAAACATACTATTAGTAATTCTAAGACACCAAATGCAAAAGGTCAAATATCGCTATATATTGATAGATCTAGTTGCATATTTTTTTATTATCTAATGCATATGTAATTTATTGTAACATTTTGTTTAAATTGTTTTGTAATATTGTTGTTTACTAGTTTGCATATGTTGGTATGTACATTGAGAATATGAATCCCCAAGAAGATAAGGAAATGGTTTAGGTTGATGAGAAATCACATGTAAAAAGACCCATCATGCCAGACAATGTTTTTCTCTGAAAAAATTGTAATTTTATTTCTCAAAGAGTTTAAAATTACATTAGTAGATATATTCCTTGCATGTATTCCAAATACAAAAAAAAACATATATGCATCTATGAATTATGCATACAAATATTTTCATATTTAGTGGGCATAGGACACTATCCTTCTCCTAATATAGCTCTAACAAAAAGAGATTCACTAAATTATTCCTTGTATGACTCTTGAAGTTGCTGGTGAATAGAGAAAACAAAAATAAAAGTAACTCGGGATCTTTCTGACCTTTGTGAACTATTTATGTAATGATGAATTATTTTGCTTTTCATTTAAAATTCAGTGTATAAATGGAGTAATGAGTGTTTTCTTATTTCAAATCTATCTTTGTTAATCTTTTTTCTATACCTATGTATATGGAATTGGAACAATTAGTTGCAAAATTCATTATGTGTAATTAGAGTACATTACTCTCTTTCTTTTAAATTTTATCCCTAAGGGGATATGATAGATTAGCTTAGAGTAGATTAGAATATAATTGGTTTGCTTAAATTCATATTTATGGAAGTGATTGAGGAGTAGGAGTGATAAGACGTGAGGTAAGAAACTTTAAATCTACTTTACATAAACGGTGGACCGGGATGCAACCTGTAAAAGCCTTAAACAAAATTTAAATATATGGTAGTTGGGCCGCTAACCTGATGGGTTCCCATCACTAAATGATGAACGATCTAGTTGGTATGGGTTACTGGGGAGAATCCCTAGTGTTGGTACCTAGGATTTTCCAGGCATCAACACCAACTGAAGAATTTTCTTAGAAAAGGAGTATGGTGTCCTGTTATGCTCTCTATATACATGTAGACATGAAAATTAATTTAGAAATTGTTATTATTTCATGAATCTCTTCCAGTAGTCGAAATAAAGGAGTGTGTAAACATATTTATGCTCCTTTTATCCAATTTACAACCAACATGGAGTACCCAAATACTTGAAGGTTCTTGCATCCCTTTTCTACTGTGAAGAGGACAAGAATTTTGAGGGAATATAATTCAACATAGTTATTTGTACCCTCCCCAAACCCAAAATATAATTTGAATAAGTGTGTATCTGATAGAAAGTGTATAACACCCCTCGAAACTATGTTTGTTCATGTTGTGGCACTCCATCAAAAAATGCCCAGGCATTGATTTATTGATGTCTTCCATTATTATCCTTCTAATTGAGGAATCCATTTACCTTGAGGGAAGAAATAAAGTATGTTTAAGCTGTTTGAAACAACCACCTCGGGAATTAATTGTTTCTCTTAAAAAGTAATGTTATTCCTTGCAATCCACGTTCCCTAGATAATTACGAGAGGAGCTAATTTGTAAGGGAGGTATAAGTAATTAGACTTCCAGGGTTGTAGCGACGACTCAATAGTGGTCCCATTCCAATTAAATTTGTGTCCAATCATATTCAAACACTCCTGCCACACCATTCTTGTAAAGGTCTGCCTTATGAAAAGGTGAACAACTATCTCCTCACCTAATTTGCACAGAGAGCACCAACTTGGGCCTTCAATTCTGTGTTTTTTAATATTATCTCACATTGTTATTTTTTTTTCTAAGGAACACCATATCATAAGTCAATCCTTTGAGGGACATTTAACTTTGCATACTTTCTTCCACCACCATTGAACTTCTCGATTAAAAATGTATAAATTTAATTGAATATAGTCATGATTTGGAATATATTTACAAGATGGGAAAAATTCCTAGATTAATTCATCCTTCACATCTCTCATCCATATATGTGCATATTTAAGAGAATTTATATAACTATTTCACAAGACTTTCTCTTCTTTTTAAGGACCCAATGTCCTAGAATTGATCCATACCTAATTCCATAGATATGTAGATTGTGGATTTGTCACTTGATTTACTGTGACAAATCCAAGATCATGTAGATTTTCCAACATAGGTAAAGGGAGAAAATGCTTTCCCTTGCTACCTGTCCATGGGTTCATCCCTAGCCGAACATTGTTTCCCTTTCCTAATTTACATGCCATACCTATTCCAATTAGATCAAAGGATTTTACCACAGCTTTCGAGACAGCCGATTCATTGGCCCACTTTTTGGATGGTGACCTGACCTAGTCGAGTATGGATATTGGTGCAATGTACTTTTGTTCTATGGTTAAGGTCCAAAGACTCTTTATAGTAAGAAATATCAACACACATTCAATTGCTAATGATTTTCATAAAAGAAAGTCATTTTTCAGTCCCCATCCACCAAGAGGTTTGGGATTGAAATTTTATCCTACATGACCCAGGGAATTGCATAGTGTTCCTTGTGACCACTCTATAGAAATATGAAGCACAACCTTCTAGCCATTTCCAAAATTAATTTTGGAATCTAGGCATGTGACATCCAATAGATAGGGATGAACAACAAGACATATTTTACCAGGACAAGAATTCCAGCTCTAGAGAGCCACTTATGATTCTTGTTGGTCTTGGGTAAGTTTTGATTTTTTTTTGTACCAATTTTGAATTTTAGTCAAAGTGTGAATGGGGTTGAGACGGAGTGGTTAATGAAGTGGTCATATCCAAATTTTTGGGTAGATTTCAAGGAAAAGAAATTGTTTTGACAAAGTAAGGTTGGTTAGTTAGTTAGATATTTTTTCTACTTACTAGGTAGTGGGCATGTAATGTAAATCCACCAATTTAGCCTATAAATATTTAATGGGATGGGATTTTTGGGGTTAGCCTAATTTTTTAAGAAGTAATTGTATCGATCGATTATGTACTAGTTTTGGTCGAAAGTGAAAAGATTTGGATGTATGGAATCAATCTGCGGGCTATGTGCAGATACTTGATGAAATGGGGTATTGGGAAATGTTTGCAGGCTATGTGCACAGACTAAAAGCATTCGAGAAGAAAATATTTTAATAAACGAGCTCTTTCAAGGTTTTATCCTGATTGGGTTTGCACATTAAAATCCTTGTGTCGACTATGTGTGATGTTTATTGTTATTTTACCATGCATGAATGAATACCTATGAATAATTCTATGAATTGACACAACACAGGATATATTAATAATACGATTCTGGGTAATTTTGTTAATGGGTTTTAGCTAACAGTCGCAATTCTTGATTTGTCGTGCTAACTTATGTTGATGTTTAGTATGATAAAGGACCCCTTTGCCACTATAGAAACCTAGTTCTTGAAGCTCCCACAGGTATATCAGGTGAGACTGCATCTACTCTATAGGTGTTTCCAACAAGGTTAAAATATTATCAAGCCAATACCTTTTCTCTTTGGTATGTTTAGGTATGAAGCTAGGTTAGAGTGAGATTGTGCCAAAAAATGTTTCCATTTTCGAGAATAGGATCATTATGGAGGGGACATGTTTTGGAGTCCGATGAATCCTGAGATCAAGGCTGTAATGTCCCTGACCCTCCAACCAGGAAAGAGGATGCTACTATACATCAAAACATCCGAGCATCTATCCCAACGAACATGAGCATACATATATGTAATGCTGAAGCATGATACTTAAAACATCAAACATATTACGAGGCATAATCATTCATATACACAATGGAAGCAAAACATTTCATTCTATACTCATGCATATATAGATCAACATCTAACATGTATATCATCATTCATCAATGGTAAACATAATTGCAGACACAAGTTAGGCAAGAATACTTATCTTATTAAGAGCTTGTTCCACAACCAGCTATGTCGCTGTAACGTTCCACCCAACCATAGGCCCGTGTTCTCCTCAATATCTCAGCAACGCTGCCACCCTCGAGTCGGGAATGATTCCCCAAGGAATAAGGAACTAACAGGCTTACACATATCCAAGGATAACAACACCACAAGGGTACACAGTTCAGCCAAGCCAACAACAGATCAACCAAGCCAACAAAGTTGGGTTGATCAGGCCATCCAAGAGCTGGCAAAGGATAAATGATAAGTTGGTGAGGTCATTGAAGAGCTATAGAAACCAACACCAGAACCATCCTGGCTTCTAGAACACCCACACACACCCAACACAAGGAAATCAGTCCCTTCTCTGCAACGTAGTCCCTCAGACCCTAATCTCCCTTCTAGTGCTATTTAGGGGTTGTGGAGAAGAAAGCCATCTCAGTAGCTCTATCTATGTGGATCTCAACCCACCAGGTTTATCAAGCACCTCAGGCCCTCATTCACCACTCCAATGCAGTCCGAGGACAAAACCACTGCATGCAAGAAGCCAACAACTATTCAAGCTTTTACAAGGGAAAAACATAGTCAATCAGACGTGGGCAAACAACAACCCACAACAACTATGAAACCACAGCTGTCGATCCTCAAGGCAATCGATTCTCAATCTATGCATGAGGTAAAAAAGACATAGACAAAGAAAAATGTGGAAGAGACCACCGCCCACACAGCGTACAGACTCACAGCACCCAATTGATCCTCAATACAATCACTGTAGAATTTACACAAACCAGAAAAGGGTAAAGGAACAGACTACCACTCTATATGGGAAAGACAAAATGCAACCCCACCGAACTATTGATGCCATTGCAGCCTTGAATCAACGGTGGACATAACAGAACAATACGCAATCTGAAATTGATGGGAAAAGATACAAAACTCTGCATGAACAGAGGAAGAACATTTCTCCGATTAGAAAGTAGTGTGTGAAGGAAAGGAAAACCCTCCACAATGGAAATGTGGATTCCTTTGAATCCATTACATGAAGAAACTAAACAAACTCATGAACTGGTTAGTGGGCAAACCATCCGCACATCGTGGAGAGTGAGAGCAAGTGTGGGCATGGTAGTGGCATTTCTGCCAGCAAATCCCTGCCCCAACTAACAATGGAATAACTAAGGGTGGTAGTTTAAGGAGACAAAAAGAGAGTGGGACACATGGCTTCTCCCCCATGACTCAATGTTCAACATTCCCCTTCCCTATCCTTTGGAGTCATGCCCCTTCTCAATTTAGTTGCACTGAACATAGCTGGTTGGGTTATTTAAAAATGTGTGTTTACATGATGCCACCATTTAATATATGCCGCATGTCCCGATATACCATCGGTGACCATTCCAATCCGAAACATAACATAACTAAATAAATGGTGGGGCCTTTTCCCTTAGCTCCTCACCATGATTATTTACAACATATGTGTTAATGCAAATGGGGTCAAAATCGGGGTGTTACATTCCCCTCCCCCTTCAATAGCACTGTCCTCAGTGCTTTACAAAATTTGAACAAAATGCTACACTGGTACCACCTCAGTGTTCCATAGGATTGAATAGAAATGGATGTGCCAATCGCATGGCATCCTCCATCTCCCATGTAGCCTCTTCAGGTCCGTAGTGCTCCCATTGCACCTTTACCTGCCTTATGGCTCGATTTCGGAGCATTGTGACCTTCCTGTTGAGGATGCACATTGGCTAGATTCGGAACTCTCCCTCGGGTTCCACCTGAATCACATCCCAATTTATCACATGGTTAGGATCATGTACATATTTCTTAAGCAAAGAAACATGAAAAACATTATGAGCTCTAGTACTAGTAGGTAATGCAAGTCTATATGCAACAGGCCCTATTCTTTCAAGCACTTCAAACAGCCCACAATATCTAGGTGACAGCTTGGCACAAATTCCAAGCTTCAAGGAACTTTTCTTTGCTTTCACTCTGAGGTAAACATGATCCCCAACACTAAACTCTCTGTTCATCCTATGCTTATTTGCATAGCTTTTCTGTCTGTCTTGTGCTGCTTTTAGATTCTGCCTAATCTTTACAACCTCTTGCTCCATTTCCTTGAGTAGTTCTGGTCCAAGAACAACTTTGTTCACTGGGTTATCCTAAGTCACTGGTGTCCTACACCTTCTTCCATACAAATCTTCATATGGACTCATCCCCAAGGATGCCTGCTGTCCATTGTTGTAAGCAAACTCTACCAAGTGTAAGTAATCTTCCCACTTGGTTAGTTTATCCATCACATACATGTGAAACATATCTTCAAGCACCTGATTAACTCTTTATGTCTTCCTATCTATCTGAGGATGGTATGCAGTGCTGAAGTTTAGCTTTGTACCCAAATATGCAAACAATCCCTTCCAAAAATTGGAGGTGAACTTGACATCTCTGTCAGAAACTATTGCCTTTGGCAATCCATGCAATTTGAAAATCTCCTTCATGAAGATATTTGCAATGTCATCATTCTTATGTGTAGACTTCACTGGTATAAAATGTGCTGCCTTTGTCAACTTGTCTACCACAACCATGATGGAATCATGTTGTCTCCAAGTCATCGGCAATCCTGTGATAAATCCATGGAAATAACTTCCCATTTCCATTTCGGGACTGGCAAAGGCTGCAACAAACCTACTAGATGTTGATGCTCAATATTTACCTGTTGACATTTCATGCACCTTGAAATGTATTTAGCCATGTCCTTTTTCATCCCTGGCCAAAAGTACTGCTTTCTAGCTGTAGCAATTGTCTTCTGGTACCCTGGGTGACCAGAATACATAGCTTGATAGATTTCATCCATAACAACTCTCCTCAAATCTGATACATCTGGAATATAAATTCTTCCTTTATAAGTAAGAAGTCTATCTTCTTCCAATTTATATCCCTCATACTTCTTCTCAAGACTTTGTGTTACGGAGAGAAATTCCTATGGCTTGGGGTACCACAACAGACAGCTTGACTCCAGAAATCAATCCTTTACTATATGCAAGAGAAACCAAATATCTAACACTAAAGGATCTCGATTCATACCTTATTCCGAGCAGTTGATGTAGATCCCCGTTGAGCTTTCCAGCTCCAGCTTGAATTGATAAATTGCTTCCTCAACATTCAATAAACAAGACAAGCATGCTATATATAATCGTGTTAGACCTACTCTAGCATATATAATCAACAACATATAAGCATTTGAAATCATCCATGGATCAAATATTCATTCAAATACAAATTATTGGATAAGAAAATATATTTCTATTAATATAAAATCAGAGATTACAATGAATACAACCTCTGTCGGCACATCTGCGAATCCGAGAAATTGAGTCCCCCACTTGGGCCTCCACCACTTCAATCCTCCATCTCTCGATAGCAAGCTCACAAGAAAAGGGAAAGCTTGGGAATAACACAAAAGTGCTCCAAGGGACAAAGAGATGCAGACTCAAGCACAAGTTCCAACAACAATGGACTATAGTTATCTTGCTCTCAATTCCTCATGCCTTCAATGTATCCAAAGGGTTCCTTATATAGCTCTTCAATCGGGTAATGAAAGGTCGAATTCGAGCGATCTCAAGGCATAGGGAAGGCCAAGAGACAAGTGAGTCAGATCCACATCAAGGAAAACTCCAAAAGAATTTGGTATTTTGCAAACATCCCGTTGTACGCAGTTTTAGGGGTCAAACCCACGTATATACGCGAGAAAGGGTTTAAAAGTTGTGTATGGCAATTTTTGCATGTTTTTAGGGATGATCTTGGAAACATTAAAGGAACAAAAATGGTCCATGGGGTCTAAGGAGTCTGCAGAGGGACAGGGAAGGCCATAAAGATGTGATTAACCATGTGTGGTAAAATCAACTATAACAGATGCCCCCTAATGTGTGATGTCAGAGGGGTCATACGATGGCTGAAATACATTATAAGTCCATCCTAGAAGTGAAGTGATGAAGAACCCAATGGAAGAGCTAGCCATGCAATCAACACTATACAATGATACAACTCTGCACATAATTGCAAATACATATAGCAATCCCGGATACATAAGAGTACAATGGCCATGAATAGGCATGATACACTGTGGTCATCACCACGTACAATATAAATAGATCAGAATCTCCATGATGAAGATATACAAAGGATCACGATCTCCATAAATACTGAAGATATATAATGGACCAAGATCTCCATAATGGCTAGAAATGTCTGACATACACTGGAATCAAGTCACGAGAGCTGAAATCTCATGAACACTGGCACGATCAAGGAGGTAGCATATAAGAGATGCCACGAATCTGGAAGGTCTTCTACACAAACTGCTACGAGTACATGTCCTACTATGTGAATAGAGGTGTCAAGGTTTAACATAGTAGTCCATCATTTGATTACCGGTCATTGATGTATACCATTAACAGATGCGAGATCACCCACCGATAATGAAAATGGGAATCAAGGTACTAGAGTGCAAACTAACAAGTGTGAATAAATGTGTTGATGTCGAACACTTGAGAGAATCCATTGATCAAAGGACATTGATGTATTCCCAAAAAAATGTCGATGGCGAGAGAACCTACCACTGATGACTGCAAGTCTCAAGGAACTCAAACATGACTCTAGATTCCTATCCCATAATAAATGATCTGAAGTCAATGGGATGAAATCTGTTGGAAGGAGGGAATTAAGGTATCCCCCATCATCCAACACGAGGTACTCAGCAAAGCTGTATAATGTGGAAGGACTCAATCATAAGGTGCACTAACCAGTAACTATACCGGGAATGGCCAACAAGCAAAGTCAAGATAATTGAGGAATGGTCGACTCGGGCTTCAACTTCCTTTGAACAAGAGCATAAAGGTGAATGGTGACTGAATGTAGGAAGCATAGACTCGATATGCAAAACTGGGACATCTCTGTGACATAGGAGGCATCGATAAAGGATCCATAGGGACTGGAATCTTAACCAATCGGTGGAGATAAACTCAGATAAATGAGTACAGCTCCTAAAGTCAAACTATTAACCCAACCAACGGATGTGATATACAGGGCTCTGTTCAAAGGCGACATGACTCGACTTCTGCCAAAGATAACATCTTTCTTTGTCCGGATTTTTGGTTTTTTTATTTTTTTGGACTTTTTCAAATATTTGAAAAGCTTGAAAAAGAATAAAATTACTTTAAAGTTACAGACTAGGAGGAGACGAGTGTCAAATGGGAAAACAAACTAGTTCTAAGTAGTGGAACATACCTATGCTCAATACAAGGATACATGTGTAGGATAGCGACAATTGGGGGAAAGTATCCTCCAGGTAAAAATAGGGAATCAAGTTGCAAAGGATATACAAAATGGCTCTGCGTGGCTAGACATGAGACAAGCTTGGGCTATATGGTTGATACTCAGATTCGGGGAAGCCAGTATAAGGCTCAAATGAGGCAGGAAAAGCTCATGATAATGCAATAACAACTTGACATAAGGGAGTTCGGGGGAAATAGGCCAAGAAAATATCAATAGGAGTATGAGGCTCTTGCGAAATGTCATGGCAATACTATACAACGGGCTCCCACACCCTAAAGGACAAAACTGTCGGCATGGGAACCAAATTCAAATATGGAGCTAAATGGGGTACCCATGTAAGGTTAAGCTCTATCATTCAAATCATGCCACTTCTAAAACAACAAGAAGGTTCCCTGAAAAGATAGAATGGGTTCGTACCTACGGTTATGATGAAACGGTCATAAGGTCATGCAAAATGCAAACGGTGGTGAAACCTAACCTATATGCTAGTTTAGACATGATACCTGAAATTGGCATGAACAAGTCAAGACAATGGTCGAAACGACGCTCAAAACGGTCTCCTACATCATATATTAGTTAAAAATGGTCCAAAAGGATTAGAAATGGTCCAAAACTATAGAAAAGGGGGTAAAAATTTTCAAAAATTTGAAATTTTTTTATAAATAGTAAAAAATTCAAAACATTATATAATATTTTTACCCAATTGAGCTTAGAACTTCAAATGTGTATTCCAGGAGATCCAGCCAACGGAATCCAACACAGTTTTTTCCAGGTAATTTCCCATGCCCTTCTCTTTCATTTTCATGTAAAATTTTCAATTTTCCATGGTCAATTTTGATTTCTAGGCCATCCTAAAGTGTGCGCCTCGACCCACACAGAAATCAAGGATTTTTCCATGTATAGGGATGGATATACGCAGGAAAATCCCTCAAAGTCACGTACATACACGGCTTTTTAGAAAACAGTCGCATATGCGACCGCGGTCAAGTTTTTTAAAGACTTATAATGACCAAAACTTGATTTAAATGTGTAGGATGGTTCTAGAATGGAGAGAACATGAGCACTGGGATGTAGAAGAGGAAGTACATGGTGATCTAATGTCACAACAGGCTCTTCGTGCATGCGGGCTCTACAAGTTTTGGTGTCTTGGTGGCTTAAGAGCCAAACCAAGACTGCTGCAGATGCTAGTAGACTACTGGGATCCTAACTCAGAGTCTTTCTAGATCGATGGGATGTCCCTCACCATAGAAGTGGAGGACATATACTTTATTACTGGACTCTCCCGATGTGTGGAAGTGGTGAACCTACGATCTCATGGGCCCGGAGGTGGCCTCACCATAGATGAGTAGATAGCCATGTATTTTTATCCGGACATGGAGAAGGTCAGGAGTCAAATCCTAACTAACTCCATATAGGTGCTAGGCCTAAAGGCCATACTACTGACACTAGGTAGGATAGCAGGGCTAGCCTCACTCCACCAAGCCTCACGGCCTCTGATGTTCTATGCGGTGGAGTGCATGAGACCCACGGTGTACGATTGGAGCACTGCACTACTGGGAAACATGAAATACTAGCTCAGTGAGTGCAAGATGGATGGAGTATGAAACTTCGGTTTCAGTAGCATACTGAGCACATTATTCTTTGAGCGTGTTCTGAGATTGAGCCCTACAGTTGACGTTCCTCTTCATGGGGTTTGAGATCCATCCCAATGACATTGGGCAGACGTGATGCACATAATGGGTGGAGGTAGGGTGTCCAACCCCTATCCAGCTAATTTCTTTCCATGGTGGCGATAGCAGGTAGTTGCCATCGATGATTACCCCTATGCGGGGATAGATTTTCGGGGAGACCCCAACATTCCATTACCACCAGGATCGGCATACGCTGACATTGGTAACGAATTCCAACACTCTTTTTAAAAATTTTGAGTTATTAAATTTTTATTTGTGTTTTTTGATATATGGAATAAAAAAGACATGTTTTTGCATGACAACACATAGTGACATCCTATCATATGTATGCAGATGTATGAGCATGGTGGCCTAAAGGCTTCCCTCGTCATAGATGGAGGGGAAGAGGAGATGGCGTTACGAGTGTGGATGCGGAGAAGACGCTCCAAAGCATTCATACCAACTTCATGCGGCTAACACATAGGGTACCCATGGCACAGGTCAAGGACATGCCTAAGGCCATGCAGCATCAGGTGGTGTGTGTGCCACGAGCATGGGTGTGATTGTTTAGATGACTAGATAGAGCCGTGGTGACATTCCATGATCAGAACCCCCTCCTCCTCCCCAGGCTTAGATACCTGGGAGTGATACATTTTGTACTACCGTGTATTTATATTTTGCTGGCTAGGAAGCCCCATTTTTGTATTATGACACTATGTATTATCACATTTTGGATGTTTAATGAATTTTTTTTTATGATGATCGGTTTATTTATTTACATGTGTAAAAATGTATGTTTGTGATGAGCTTACTATCTATGAAACAAATGCGAATCTAACACATAGTTAGCATATGAGTTAGCAACTTGATTATAAATTCTTGGAGCATGTATGTATGTTATGTTGTCAAATTGCCATTCTAACAACCTCACACGAAAGAATCTCCGTAATAATGTTGGATCTCTAACATGATACAAGCCATTAAGCTTTGACACTACTAACTTCGAATCAAGACGTACCTCAAGAGATAGAACACCATGTGAAATGGCATGATCCCGTAGAAGCTCAATAACGACACTATATTCAACAACATTGTTTGAAGAAGGCCATAAACATACGCCTCCTGAAGACAATACTTGACCCATAGGAGTATAAATCACCCAAGCAGCAGAGACTGAGTGTTGAGTGTGATGGCTTGCACCATCCGTGAATCCTATATAGATGGAAGACTGCATTGATATCTGCCATAAGAAATGGAAGCTAATCAAAAAACCTGATCACCATAAGAAAAACCTAACTATGGAAAATGCTATACAATAATATACAATAGTCATCCCTGGTTGAAAATTATGCATAGTAATTTTTAAGATAGAGCCCATTTCTAGGCTTCGCCAAGGCTGTCCCTTCATAATCTACTAGCTCATAAGTGCCCTTCTCTAACACAAATTTAACCACGTAAGGACCATGCCACATGGGGTTGAATTTTCCTGCCCCCAAGGGTTCTTTATCTTGATCCCACAAAAGGACCAAATCTCCCTCACTAAACTTCCTTGGACGGACAGATTTATCATACTGGACCTTAACGCGACGCTGATTCACTTATAGAGCCGCTAAAGCGTCTTGACGCTGCTCATCAAGCTGCTCTAAATGAACCAAACGTTCCTCCAATGAGGAAGTATCCGATAAGAGTTCTATGGCTAGCTTCAAAGAAGGGATCTCGCATTCAACCAATAATACAGACTCCACTCCATGTACAAGTTGATATGGAGAAAAACTGGTGACAGTCTTAACCGCGGTCCTATAAGCCCACAAAGCAGGATATAACATGATATGCCAATTGGCCTTGCTTTGTGCGATGGTTCGTTGGAGAATGGACTTGAGTGATTTGTTCACTGCTTCAACTTGTCCATTCACTTCAGGGTAATAAGAAGAAGAATTCTCCTGCTTATACCCTAACTTCGAGGCCAACTCTTCCATCATCTGATTCTGAAAGTGCCTACCATGGTCAGTGACAAGCTCTTTTGGAATACCGAATTGAGTAATATTCTTGTTGAATACGAAGTGTGCGGCTATCTCACCGTCAAATTTAATTGTGGGCATAGCCTCAACCCATTTCATGAAGTAATTAACAGCCACGATAATATGATGATGCCCCCCAGCTGAAGCTCAGTTGCAATCCATGAAATCGATCCCCCACTTAGTGAAGGGACTGACGGTGATAATTGGATGTAATGGGGCAGGATGCAAAAGCATATTACATGCAAACACCTGGAAAGGGTGGCACTTCTTGACCGCATTGACACAATATTTAAAGATCGACGGCCATAAATAACCCGCTCTCAATATTTTCTGGGCTGTAGAAATACCAGATAAATGACCTCCACATGCCCCATCGTGGCAATCATTCAGCACAAGCTCAGCCTCCTCATGAGTTAAACAACGATGTAAAATGGAATCTACCCCATGGGGGTACAATGTGTTATCCACTATGAGGTAACTCTTGGATACGTGACATAATCATCATTGCTCATCCCATGAAAGGTGAGTGGGGACCTTCAATGTTTGTAAATATATGATAATATCTCCATACCATAGATCCAAAGTTGAGATTAAGAAGATGTGCTCATCGACATACGTATCTTCACAAACCTCCTCCTCCTCCTTGCTTGGGAAATCAGATATAAGTTCCACAAAAATCAACGATTTCTTCAATTTTTCCAAAACAAACTTGAAATCAAATTCTTGCAAGATGACAATCCACTTATTATACTTTCCCCCTATCATCCTTCTAGTGAGGACGAACTAAAATGGATTGACATGGGCAACCACCAAGGTCTGGCGAAGGATAATATAGTGTCTCAATCTTTGAACTGCATGAATGGTAGCTAAGGCAATCTTCTCCACATGGGAATAATGGATCTCCACATCTATAAGGTTTCAGCTCAGACAATATATGTCATGCTCTTGGAGATCCTCATCCTCTTGAACCAAAACCATACCAATCGTCTCCATGGACGTGGCCACATAAAGTAGAAAGTCAAATCTATATTCAGGTGGACTAATTACCAGGGCCAATGCTAAGGCTCGCTTAAGTGCATCGAAGGACTCATGGGCTCACTCATCCCAGCAAAAGGTAGTGTCCTTATTCAAAAGACGCATAAAGCCTCTAGTCAAATTGGCAAAATTCATGACGAATCTTCATAAGAAGTTTTCCATGCCTTGCAAACATTGAAGATGTCTAATGTTTCTTGGGGGAGACAATTGAAGTATTGTCTCAACCTTCAAAGGGTCGACTCTTATACCCTCTTTGGAGACAATGAACCCTAATAAGCGACAAGACTTCATGCAAAAGATGCACTTGTGAGGATTTAATCTGACCAAATAATGGTGACACCTTTCGAACACTAATCTCAAATGGAAGGAATGATGCATCCTCTGACGAGAATGAGTAGCAAGGTCATCCAAAAAGACTTCAATAATCGATTTGAGATCATGGAAGATCAAGGTCATAGCCCACTGAAAAGTGGCTTTGGCATTTTTAAGGCCAAAAGGCATCTTCCGATATGCAAAGGTACCCCAAGGAAAAATAAAGGCAGTCTTATGTTGGTGCTCAAGTTTGATCTGTATCTAATTGTATCTAAAAAATCCATCCATAAAGGAAAATACCTCGCTTCCCTCACACTCATCCAAAATCTAATCAATAAATGGTGTGGAAAAATTATCTTTAGGACATGCACGATTCAAGTCATGGAAATCAGTGCATATGCGGATCGTTCCCTGCTTCTTATCAACCAGAATGGGGTTTGAAACCCACTCCGTCAAGGGAACGGGATAGATAAAACCAGCATTCAACAGTTTTTCTATCTCAGCCTTAATTGCGGGTGCTTTTCTAGGATTCACCACACGCAAGCATTGTCAAATAGTCTTAGCATTGGGATAAGTTTTAATTTCATGCTCAACAATGCGAGGGTTGATACCTGGCATTTCTTTGTATGACCAAGCAAATACATCATGAAATTATTTGAATATCTTGGTATACTCTTGAATCTTAGTATGGGAACATTCTGCCCCAATATATACATTCTCAATATTTCCAAGATCGTGAGAGATATTGATAGGGATGGTAGGAGATATATTCGCCATGTTTCCATCAGCCATCGGACCAGGAGAGCTTAACAAAACCATGGGACTACCAATTATCTCACTAAGAATATCCCTAAAGTCTCCACACTCCAAACGGTGAAGCTCAGGAAGAAAATAAGATCTATGATGCAACTCTTCCCAAGGTGGCTCAACTCTAGACATAGCCTTAATAATAGCCTCATCTGACGAAAAAACATTATCAAGGCAGTCATGTGTGTGAGAAGACTGAACTGACCATGCAGGTATTACATATGGGTCATCCTCCTCCATCCGCGAAGAGGAAGGACTAGGCTCTGCAACACATCTGAGATTATCTTGATATGCTATCATAGTTGTAGGCAACGACATGTCCGTTCCGATGGGCCCATGCGAAGGACTCGGTGTAGGAAGAATCCAAGGATCTTCCATATGAGTGGTGCGAAAAGACACCAAACATAATGATGACGAATCCTCATGGGAAGTAGACCCGATCATAAGAACAGGTGCAGGACAACTAAATGATCCCATAAGGGATGGGTACATGCCCAAATCCACACTCCTTGTTGCCGGTTGAGAGTGTGCAAAAATCGGGACAGAAGCTCCCAAAGATGCGTTAACACAAGGATTCTTGAATGACATTTGATCAATCATAACTATCTTTCCATTAAGTGGAAATGATACAACTCTAAATGGAGAATAATCTATGGCTTGCATACTGTACATCCAATTCCTACCCAGTAGTAGATTGTATTCAAGGGGTGCATCAACCACCTCGACCTCGATTGCAACGATCTTCCCTCCCAAATGGACCTTAAGAGAAGGAAGAATGTCGTGCGGTCGAAATGATCTACCATTGAACGCAGTCAACATGGTAGCAAATTTAGACAACTCTGGGGAACTCAAACCCTTCCAACATGCCAAAGGCATCATGAAAGTAGCAGCGCCTTCATCAATCACAGTGCATTTGATAGTCTTATTAAGAAATTCTACATGAATCAAGAGAGACACATAGTAAGGAAAGTGAGGCTGTAGTCCCACGGTTTCAAATTTGATGTCAGAGGAAGAATTATCATCGTTAACACCAAGAGCAGAAAGCAAAGCTTTCCTTTGCGAAGGACAACTTTGAATTACTTCAAGTCCAGACATCGCATCAGGAGTGTGGCCCAAATCCTCGACAACAGAATAGTTCTGGGTGGCTCGAGAATTAGGATTGTGCCCTGAACACTTAAGGACTCCCTTAGGAATGTGAGGAGCAACTTCAGGTTTATCCACAGGTTTTTCAATACGCAAATGACTCTCGGGTGGAGCAGGTTCCTTTCCAAGGTCTGGTTGTGATGAACCATAGTCCTTCTCATGACTCACAACCTTAGTAGCATGCACTATGTTGATGCAACCATGACCACTACAAGATTCCGGTGGATCTTGATCTCCACCAGAATGATCATGGGTCCTCGAGTTCATATTTTGATTATGAGGTAAAGGGTTAGTCAGCATAGCTAGGCCCTGCGCTATGAACCTCGAGGCTTCTTCTATCCGAGGGCACAAGTGAGTGAGGTGGTCCTCCTTACATAACTTGCAAGGAAACTTAACCTTACGTTTTGGCTGCTTGTCCCCCCCAGCATTTCGGGAATTCTTGTCATTAGAATTGGCATTTCCATTCTTATTCCCACCCTTACAATTGTTTTTACCCTTTTTCTTATTCCTTTCGGGTTGCTGGTTACCCTTCTGGTCTGATGATTGTACAGAAAGCACACTCACCGTTTGGGTGGGTTGAGATGAAGTCGTGGCTTGTCCCAAAGTAGATTGGTTGATAGATAATTCACTGACCTATTTCACAACCAAATCTACAGGTTTGGTACTCGTACAACCAACAATGCCATCAGCATGTGTTCTAGGTTTGACCTTAGGGTTGAAACTAGAATGCAGAGCATTAGGAATGATCTCATATAACAAACTAGATTGAGCATAAAACAAGTCCAATTCCTGTGCCCTAAAAATGGCTTGTTCCTTGTTTTGAACTCCGGATGTAGAAACATCCTTCACTATATAAGGTAGTAATGACTTAAGGGACCACTTGAGGAGAAAATACGGTGGTGTGAAGGCTTTAATCAATCTCTTCTATCTACGCCACTCTTGGATATGGTTCGAGATATGCATGGATTTATCTTGCGGAAATGTTGACAAGAGTTCCATACCAACGTCGTAACGCATTGGTAATTGGAATTGGTTGAGAAAATTCATATCTAGGTCATCGAACACAATGAATGCCCCCCTAGGTAGCTCTATGTACCATTTCACGGCAGGACTGGTGAGGGTGCATTGAAATAGCCTTAAACAGATCGAATCTTCATGTAAGGAGTTAGAAGAGCACCACAGGTGAAATGTAGTAACATGTTCACTTGGATATTCTCCTGGTTTGCCATCAAACTTGGTAATGTCCGAGGGAAGCTTCATAGGGATAGCCAGCCAAGCCGGGTCATAAGATACTGGATCATTCATTAGTCTCGACAAGTCAGGTAGATTTAACGTTGTGAGGAAAGGGATCCTAGGTTGAGTAGGTCTATGAGGTGCTCCTTGATAATTTTGGTTCACATAGGACTGATTACCGTAACCACCATGGCCATCGCCATGGTATAGTCCTCTCATTTGACCAGTGTAGGGTGGTATGGAAGCACCATAATGTGGTGTACCTTGACTATTTGGGGCTACAAAACCATAATTCAGGGAGTAAGCGGGTTGTTCATACCCATACCCATAAGGTGAATAACTTTGTGCATACAGTGGTCCATAATATGGTCCATAATAAGTCCCATGAGAAACTCCACAAGTAGGAATAGATGCTCCGAAAGTAATAATATGACCTCCAGAAGTAGGAATATGACCTCCCGATACAACAAGAGGTACTTGACTTTGAGACACAACTACGCGAGTAGTAGCAGTATGCACATGACTCATAGCAACATTCTAGCCCGAAGGACCACATGAATGTGGGGGAGGAATAGAATTCAAAGAACTAGGAATAGAGGATGAAGGGACATTTGAAATCACATAAGTGGTATTCCCTACTGTAACACCCCAGTTTTGACCCCGTTGCATTAAACATACATGATGCATATATTGTAAATAATCATGGTGCGGAGCTAAAGGCCAAGGCCCCATCATTGATTGGCTATGCTATGTTTCGGATTTAAATTGTCACCAATGGTATATCGGGGCATGCGGCATACATATTAAGTTTCTCATCATGTAAATATGCATCTTTAATTAAAATGAACCCGACTAGCTACGATCGCAGCAACTAAATTGAGAAGGGGCATGATTTTCACAAGGATAAGGGTGGGGAATGTCAAACCTTGGCCAATGAGGGAAAAAGCCATGTGTCATCTTTCCTTGTTCTATTCAACCACCACCATTAAGAACTACTGCTGTTAGTTGAGGCAGTTATGGCTGGGAGTGGAGTGTGGCAGGACTGTCAGTCCTTGCCCACATGCGCACTCCATCAGCATGGTTGACCTCACGATGGAAAGCAAACTACCGCCATCACTCCAGTGGACATGTCATTCTCTCCATGGTGCCATTCTTTTCCTTGGTTGTTCACCCTCACGCAGGAGCAGAATTCTTGTTCTCTCTCACGCATAGGACTTTCCTGGTTTTACCCACGTAGTTTTTCCTCTGCGGATTTGCGGATCGTGTGGCTGTATCCTTTCCTCACAGGATGAGTTGTGGGTTCTGCGTTGTTGTTACTCACGTAGCAAGCTGGGAGCTGTTCGGCCACTATCGCCCACAATTTTTACTATGGAGAGCCATTTTTTTTATGCTCAGGGACTGTGTGATGGATTGTTGTCTTTCCTCATGTTGTGATTGCATTTGTTGTTGCATTTGGGACTATTGTAATTCACTTGGGAGTCGTTTGGGCCATGATAGGGCCAAGAACGGCTCAGGAGTCATTTTCCCTGTTAAGCTGTAATAGTTGATTGATTGCATGTGTGCAATGGTTGGTCTTCGGACTGTGTTGGGAGCAGGGATGGGGGCTTGGTTTGCTTGATAAACCTGGTGTTTGGAAACCACACGGATAGAGCTAGAGGGATGGCTTTCTTCTCCATAACCCCTGAATAGCACTGGAAGGAAATGCAGGGCCTGAGGGACTGTGTAGTAGAGAAGGGACTGATTCCTTGTGTTAGGTGTGTGTGGGTGTCTTAGAAGACAGGCTAGTTCTGGTGTAGGTGTTCCTAGCTCTGTGATGGGCTCACCAGCTTAGCATTTAGCCTTTCCCAACTCCTGAATGGCCTGATAAACCTGACCATGTTGGCTTGATTTTCTTGTTGATGGATTGATAAACCCAACTGTGTTGGCTTGGCTGTGTTTTGTGTACCCTTGGCTATGTGTAAGCCTTCTTGTTCCTTATTCCTTGGAGAATCATGCCCAGCTCGGGGGTGGAAAAGTTGCTGAAAGATTAAGGAGCACGCTGGCCTATGGTTGGGTGGAACATTGCAGCGACGTAGCTGGTTGTGGAACGAGTTCTTCATAAGATAAGTAATCTTTTCTATTTTACTTCTGCAATATTATTTACTGTTAATGATTATGATGAACATGTTGAATGAATTCTTGTATGAATGTATGTTGTTTCTGCTGTGTATCATAAATAATTGCATCTGTGCATATTCTACCTCAACACATTCTGTTTTTAGCATTTTTATGAATTCCCATGTTCATGGGGCTAGTAGCCCGGATGGTTAACGCCATGGTAGCATCCTCTTCACCAGTTGGAGGGTCGAGGACGTCACACATACAATCACTCATCTTGGCTCTGGTATCCGAATAGGTCTACTAGCACTAGTCTAGGATGAACATGTGATGTGACCTCCACCACTGGGATGGAGGGTGCAATGTGACTTGTGTTCCCAAATCTCTCCACATGGAAGTGACTAGGAATTCCCCCAAGCATAGTGTTAGGTTCAAAATTCAACTCAGTATTCAGTACTAAATCATGTGTAGGAATACTAGACATATCATAGCTACCATAACTAGTGCTTGCAGGTTCATGATGAGTCACGTTGTCCGGCATCCAATACCGACGACCTGTGGATGAGGGATCATACCCAGAGTGTGTAGGTATATCACGTGAAGGATCATACCTAGAGTGTCTAGGTATATCAAGTGAAGGGTCATATGTAGGGGTAGGCTCTTCTTCTTCAACCTCATGAAGTGAAGAAGGTAGCTCAGGAATTTCATCTTCATGATCTCCCATCATGTCTGAATCAATGTGAGAAGTAGTCCACTTGGACTGTCTGCTTCCTTATCCCAAAGGAGGAGGAGATGTAGAAGGCAGAAGTCCTGCTAAATGACGAGAACCACGAGGTGCTGTACTCGAATACACAATGACTCAAAAAATGAAAAAGACTCTCTAATTACGCAAACCCTAATCAAGCTAATGTGCAAAAACCATACACCAATATAATCCAAAGCCAATCACAAGCAAACAAGGGTAGGATATGTGAGCCCCCGAATGAAGGAGGCATGTCTCACCTAGGAGAGGCTTGAGACTCCCATACACAACAAACAGAGGTTCGTAACCAATTATTGTGTCCCTTAGCTTCAATGCATATAGCGACTGTGTTGTCTAACCCCAACCTAGCCGGGACACCCGTAGAATAATCCCTGCAAAGTACCCCCTCGATAACCTAGGTAAGGAAACTAAGGTCACCTCAATATAATCAATGCTCAGGCGGACAGTCGTAGGTGGGATTGACCGTATGGGCAGGGTAGCAAATCCTAAAAATCTCAAAAGAGCCCCCAGATACGAATACAATCCTGGAAATATCTCCGATGCTACTCATTTATGACTAGGGGTCATCACAATCAATAACTATTGACATTGCCTCATGCTTAACTCCCTTGTAAGAGGAGAATCTTGAGAAACACTAATTATACCAAGGAATTCCACACTCTCACTTGGACAGACACATACTTGTTGTTGTTTAGTGGTCTTGGAGAATTTACTCACAATGAACTATTCCAAGACCCTAAAACCTAATCTTGTTGGTGTACCCTATCAAAGAAAATAGTGTAATCCATTTTAATTAAGAGTTGATTTTATTTATCTTTATTACTCACAAAAGGTAGATGATCGTGCAACCAATGGTGCTATGACGCAACTCGAAGTAAAATGCACACCTAACAATCAATGCAAATGCATTGTGTCAAATGAAAAACAGGGCATGCTACTATGTGAAATGCAAAATTTTCTTCAAATGAAAAATGCAGTCATTCCTATATGAAATCCTAACTAATACTTCTCTAAGCAAACCTAATGCAAGTACCATGCAAAGTGCAACGTGCAATGCATAATGATGCAAAGAAGTAAATATTTTTGGATTTTTTGAATAAAAATGAGATACTAAAGAAAGAGAATGATTCTACCACCCCCAGACTCTGCAAGCACAATCAAACAACACTCACACAAAGTACTAAGGTAAAAGAAATCTAATGCACTAATCCCAAAACAAAAAATTGAAAATGCAATGACAAGAACATTCTTAAAAAAGAAATTTACCCTAAAAAAAAACGTGTCTCTGGTCAGAAATAGAGGTGTATACAGAATCTAGCAGTATCAAAGGAGACTCAGTAATCATCAAAATTCACCCAACAACAATCCATCTTCCTCTAAAAGGCAAAACTCAGTGCGTACGCGACTGTTCATAGTGGATCCACGTATATACGTGGATATAGCAATCAAAGCCACGTGTATACGTGACTGTGAGTTAAACAATTGCGTATAGGAAGAAAAATGTATAAAAATAAAGGAAAATAGATAAACTGAGACAAAATTCACACCAATCAGACACTACCAGGAAAACATGCCCCCAGACCCGACTTAGAAATACAGAAATAAGAGCAATTCAAGAACATTGAATGCGGATAAAAAAACCCCAAAGGACAACTACTAGGAACTCCCCAACGGAGCCGCCAATTCTGTTACGGAGAGAAATTCCTATGGCTTGGGGTACCACAATAGACAGCTTGACTCTAGAAATCAATCCTTTCCTATATGCAAGAGAAACCAAATATCTAACACTAAATGATCTCGATTCGTACCTTATTCCGGACAGTTGATGTAGATCCCTGTTGATCTTTCCAACTCCAGCTTGGATTGATAAATTGCTTCCTCAACATTCAATAAACAAGACAAGCATGCTATATATAATCATGTTATACCTACTCTAGCATATAAAGTCAATAACATATAAGCATTTGAAATCATCCATGGATCAAATATTCATTCAAATACACATTATTGGACAGGAAAATATATTTCTATTAATATAAAATCAGAGATTACAATGAATACAACCTCCTTTGGCACATCTACGAATCGGAGAAACTGAGTCCCCCACTTGGGCCTCCACCACTTCAATCCTCCATCTCTCGATAGCAAGCTCACAAGCAAAGGGAAAGCTTGGGAAGAACACAAAAGTGCTCCAAGGGACAAAGGGATGCAGACTCAAGCACAAGTTCTGGAAACAATGGACTATAGTTCTCTTGCTCTCAATTCCTCATGCCTTCAATGTATCCAAAGGGTTCCTTATATAGCTCTTCAATGGGGTAATGAAAGGTCGAATCCGAGCGATCTCAAGGCATAGGGAAGGACAAGAGACAAGTGAGTCAGATCCACATCAAGGAAAACTCCAAAAGAATTTTTCCTTTTGCACACATCTCGGTGTACACGGTTTTAGGGGTCAAACCCATGTATATACATGAGAAAGGGTTTAAAAGTCGCATATGGCAATTTTTGCATGTTTTTAGGGATGATATTGGAAACATAAGAGGAACAAAAATGGTCCAGGGGGTCTAAGGAGTCTGCAGAGGGACAGGGAAGGCCATAAAAATGTGATTCACCATGTGTGGTAAAATCAGCTATAACACTTTGCTGCTTCAATTTATCTTTTACCTGCTCATACTATTCATCTATGGCAACATGATTACCAATATGCTGCCTCAAATTTGATTGGAAAATACTAAGAGATGCCACATGCATTTCCTGTACCTTCCTGTTGAGTGCATCAGCTACCTTGTTTTCTTTTCCTTTTATGTGCTTGATTTCGAAATCAAACTCACATAAAAATTCCAGCCATCTCGCTTGCCTAGCATTTCGAGTAGGCTGATCAAACAAATACTTCAGTCCACAATGATCTGTTCTGAGCTCAAATATTCTACCCATAAAGTAATGTCTCCACATCTTGAGAGCATGTACTATGGCTACAAGCTCTAGATTATGCGTGGCATAGTTCTTCTCATGCTCCTTCAACTTTCTTGACTCATAACATATCACATGGTTGTCCTACATAAGGACTCCTCCAAGCCCTTGTCCGCATACATCGGTACATACAACAAAATATTTCTCTGGGTCTGCAACCTTCAATATTGGTGCATTGGTGAGAATATTCTTCAACCGCTGGAAGCTTTCTTCACACTTCGAAGTCCATTCGAACTTTACTCCCTTCTTTTGCAAAGAAGTGATGGCATGTGCAACCTTGGAAAATCCTTCAATGAATCTCCTGTATTATCCTGCAAGTCCCATAAAAGATCTTATATCTGTCACATTTCTTGGAGTAGGCCAATTCATAATGGCTTTGATCTTCTCAGGGTCTACTGATATACCCTCTTCTGAGATAATGTGACCCAAGTACTGAATTCTATCCCTATAGAAGTCACACTTGCTTAGTTTTTCATACAACTAATGTCCCCTAAGCACCTGTAATGTCAGTCTCAAATGCTCTTCATGTTCTTCCTCATTCTTAGAATAAACAAGAATGTCATCAAGGAAAACAAGAACAAACTTGTCCAAATATGTTAAATTTTCATATGCTAAGCTAGATCATTAGTATTTCATTTCAATTTCATAACAAAAGCATATAAACAGGATCACTGAAAGATAGACAAGCACAACCATACAAAAGGAGAACACAAAGATTTATCCTGGGGAAACCCTAAAGGGAGAAACCCAGCAAAAGCTTCCTCAATATAGATGCCCCAAAAGATAAAAGATAAAACCAACAAGGAGATCAAAGCCTAATCCTCCTCCTTCTCCAGTTACTTCTCTTCTCCACTAATGTGCTACACAAGTGAGAGTGCATGTCTCAAATGAGGAGCACCACACCTCTATTTATATTCATTCGTTCACTTGAATTAACTCATCTGACATGTAGGCTTGAGTTAATCATGTAGGCTCGAGTTACACATGTAGGCTCAAGTAACCACACTGGGGTGCTAATGACCCACCTTTACAAATAGAGGGGACAACCTCATGACTCTTATTAGTTCTTCTGATTAGAAGCATCAGGGTACAAGATAATACAAGTGGTTCTCCCAGTAGGACCACCGGGGACCACAAAAGATACATATAGAATATTCTTTGAAGTTACAATATTTCAACACTCCCCCTTAACAAGAAGGGTATTCTACAACAACATCAACAACAACAATAGTAGGAGAGGACATCATCAACATCATCAGGGTAACACATCTATGAATCATTGGAAGCTTTTCAACATCATATAGTCTTTGTCTTCAATATTTGATGACAGCAACTCTTTAATCAACATCGGCATCTTTTGACCTTTTGATCAGCAACATCTTCAACATTTTCAGTAACATCTTCAACACTTTGACCTTTCGATCAGTAGCAACATCTTCAGCACTTTGACCTTTCGATCATCACCAATATCTTCAGCATTTTGATCAGAAATATCTTCAGCACTTTGATCTTTCGATCAGCAACATCTTCAGCACTTAGACCTTTTGATCAGCAGCAACATCTTCAGCACTTTGACCTTTCGATCAGCAACATCTTCGGCAGTTTGACCTTTCGATCAGCAACATTTTCAGCAACATCTTCAACATTTTGACCTTTCGATAAACAACAATATCTTCAGCACTTTGACCTTTCGATCAGCAACATCTTCGGCACTTTGACCTTTCGATCAACAACATTTTCAGCAACATCTTCAACACTTTGACCTTTCGATCAGTAGCAACATCTTCAGCACTTTGACCTTTCGATCATCACCAATATCTTCAGCATTTTGATCAGCAATATCTTCAGCACTTTGATCTTTCGACCAGCAAAGAAATCTTCAACATTTTGACCTTTCGATCAGCAACATCATCACATTCTGATTAGTAACATCGTGATCAACACCATCATCATCATCATATTCTGATCTTTTGATCAGTATGTCTTCATCATCACATACTGATCATCATCATCATCACACTCTAATCTTTCGATCAGTACATCATCATCATCATACTGTTGATCGTTTGATCAGTACATCATCATCATACTCTGATATTTTGATCAGTACATCATCATCATCATAAAAACATCATCATCATCATACTCTGATATTTTGATCAGTACATCATCATCATCATAAAAACATCATCATCATGAAAACATCAACATCATCAAAACATCATTATGATAAAAAAACATTCAACATCATCAAAACATCAAAATATCATCATCGTCACACTCTGATCTTTCGATCAGCACATTATCGTCATCATAAAATCATTATCATCAAAACATCAACATCATCATCATCAAAACATCAACATGATCCTTCCTTTCGGAATTATGAGATCAACATGTCTGTGGTACTCAGACGATCCTTCCTGTCAGAATTACAGGATTTAGGTCTTTACGGAGTTACTAATGATCCTTCCTTTCAGAATTACAGGATCAACACATTTGTGGAGCTCAGATGATTCTTCCTTTCGGAATTACAGGATCAAGTCTTTACGGAGCTACTAACGATCCTTCCTTTCGGAATTACGGGATTTAGGTCCTTACGGAGTTACTAACGATCCTTCCTTTCGGAATTACGGGATCAACACATTTGTGGAACTCAGACAATCCTTCATATTGGAATTATGGGATCAACACATCTATGGAACTCAGACAATCCTTCCTATTGAAATTACGGGATCAAGTCTTTACAGAGCTACCAACGATCCTTCCTTTCGGAATTACAGGATTTAGGTCTTTACGGAGTTACTAATGATCCTTCCTTTCGGAATTACGAGATCAACACATCTGTGGAACTCAGACAATCCTTCCTATTGGAATTACAGGATCAATTCAATGATCCTTCCTTTTGGAATTACAGGATTTAGGTCTTTACGGAGTTACTAATGATCCTTCATTTCGGGATGATACAATCCTGCCACCTTCTCGATGACCTAAGTTCACCGGATCCATTCTGAATCAAAGTCTGAGGATGATACAATCCTGCCACCTTCTCAATGATAGAATTTCACCGGATCCGTTCTGAACCGAAGTCCAATGATGATACAATCCTGCCACCTTCTTGATGACCGAAGTTCATCAGATCCATTCTGAACTGAAGTTCAAGGTTGATACAATCCTGCTACATTCTTGATGACCGAGGTCACCAGATCACTTCTGGACATATGTCCTAGGATGATACAATCCCTCTTCATTCTCGAAGACCGAGGTCTTTGGATCACTTCTGGACATATGTCCCAGGATGATACAATCCCATTGCAACATCACTACTCCCCCTTTCAAGGAAGGTCTTTCCAAACCACACCAAGCTTGTCTCGAAAGTGTTCGAACTTTACTCAGGACAGAGGCTTCATCAGCACATCACCATCTAAACCATCATCATCTACATCTTCAGTATGTGAATACTAAACTATCACCATCTGTATCTCTAGTATGTGAATACTGAAAGCATCATCTATATCTTCAGTATGGGAATACTGAAACATCATCATCTACATCTTTATCTTGTATGTAGAAATATCTAATTTCTATATGTTACGACGGAACGCAGGGTTCTTTGTTATCATAACTCTCATTATCACATAGAATCAATGTAGTATCCATCTTCAGGTCAAGGAGACCTGATATCAGCTTCCGAAGTCATATGGCTTCACAACTTAGCAGAGCAATCTACTATGTATTCTGCTTTTGTTGTTCTAAGAGAAACACTGGACTATTTCCTGCTAAACCATGAACTCATAGCAGAACCCAAACAAAAGCATCTACCTGATGTGCTTTTCTTGTCTAAGATACTTCCAACCCAATCTGCATCTGTAAATCCATACAATCTATAGTCATGGCTACCATCATAGTATAGACCAAGGTCTATAGTCCCTTTCAGATATCTCATCATATGTTTCTCATCTACTAGGTGAACCCATCTTGGTTGAACAAGATATTGACTTAAGGTGTTTACAACAAAACAAATGTCTGGTCTGGTATTTGTTAAGTACATCAATGACCCAATGATCTGTCTATAATGAGTCGCATCTACTAACTCTGATGAGTCATCATCTAACAACTTTAGGTTGGAGTCCATGGGTGTGGCCATGGCTTTGCATTCCAACATATTTAATCTCTTCAATATCTCTATCACATACTTTCCCTGGTTGAGAAATATTTCTTCTGAACTTTGTCATATTTATAGACCTAGGAAATAGTGCATTAACCCAAGGTCTTTCATCTCAAATTATTCTGCTAGTTTCTTCTTGCTTTCCATGATATGTTTCTCCTTCCCTATCAAGAATAAGTCATCCACATATAATAACAGGAGGATAGGTTCATCATCTACAACCTTGAGATAAAGGTTAGGATCAACTTTACTCTTGGTAAAACCCATAATTGACAGGAAACTGCCATACCAAGCTCTAGGATCTTGCTTCATGCCATAGAGGCCCTTCTTCAACTTACATATATGAGTCCATCTGTCTTCAACTTCAAATCCTTTCGATGTAAAACTCTTCCCCAATCTTACCATTAAGGAAGGATTGTCTTTACTTCATCATGGAAGCAACTACCATCATAGTTCTGAAGGAAGTTTACCTTGCTTCTTGGAGTAAGTGTCTCTTCAAAATTAATTCCCTCTTTCTTATAGAAACCTCTAGCCACAAGTCTTTCCTTACTTCTATCAGTGAAATATTTGATCTTGCAAATACATTTGTAAGATACCACATACTTGCTTTCTGGTTTAAGTACTATATCCCAAACATCATCATAACATCTTCCATGAGTTTGTCTTGTCAGATCATCAACATATCCTAGTCTTCTGCATTCAACTTTGAAGGTTGGAACCCACTTTACTCTTGGTAAAGTCTTGATCCATCAGGAAGTTGTCCATCATGTCGTACTGTGTCGAACTCAGATATCTTCTGTAGTCACTCCCCCTGAAGTGGAGTATTATCTTCCTTCTTCATTCTATATAGGTGATTCTATGCTTGATATATACTAGTCAATAGAGTATGTCATGTCATAGTCTATTCTTTCTAAGGCAAATCACGATTCTTTCTTTGTACATTTTTTCTTGCAGATCCATATGGAAGATACTACGTACTTCCCTTTATCTCTCGAAATCATATCATATACATCATTCCCCATAATCAACTGTTTTTCTTTGATCATAGCTTCTTTCATAGCATTTTTTTCTTCATCTTGAGTTATCTCTCAGACCCATGGTGGTCTTCATCCTTCGAGGTGGATCTACCACTCTTTGAATCTCTTTCTTTCATCATGGTGTCTCTGACCCTGGGAGCTTCAGATTCATGTTTATTGAATTGTCACTCACTTGTTCTTCAGAACAAGTCTCATCCTTCTTTTCTTTTAGGAGGTTGTACAGGACCTTTCCTACAATTGAAATGCACCAGTTGCATGGTTAGAAATACATATGCATAACGACAAATTCTCATGCATCATGCAACTATTTAGCCAATACAACATTCATCCATATCTCACAGAAACTTGCTATATGCCTTCCATCTCTACCATGACATCATTGAGATTGTACACTAATCCAATATGTCAGCAAATAGGTTTCATTCTAGATAAGTAACAATGGATATTTGTATAGAACCATGAGCTACTTACCCATCACATGCATGCAAACAACACATCAACTGAATATAATCAAATGCACAACAAAACAATATCATTAAATGACAATTGAATACTTATCTTTTGTTTGTTTCGTGGGTAGACTCCTTCTTGATCATTCTGCTTCATCATCTTCTTCATCCATGAAATCAACATTTATTATCCAAATGATAAGATGGATAAGAGGTTCATCAAGAATTGAGTTCTTCATATTCCTCATCGCTTGAGGGATCTTCTTTGAATGGTGAGAGCTTGATCTTCAATTTGCTCCCATCTTTCTTCTTCTCTTCTTATGAGACGAGATTCTTCTTGTTCCTAGAGTCAACTGAAATTAATCACTTCCTTTTGGCACACATTCCTCACATGAATGAATCCCATGATCATGGGAGGCCATTCCCTGCTTCTTCTTCTACTGCTTCAAGATGTTATGCATTCTGGATCTTCACATTCTTCAACTATTTTCTCAAATCCTCCATCTTCTAAATTATGTTCTTATCTTCAAATAGCTTGATCAAGGAATCAAACATATTCAATGTATTTAGGGAAGACACTTGTGGTACAAGTTGATCCGTGATTGAATCAACAATGATCTTCTTGGCCTTGATCAAGTTCTTCTTGTGTAAGGCTTTGAGGCTCATATCCCTCTAGAATTGGAACCTCTCTACTCATGTAGGTGTCCAATTCATTTTCTTCAGAGAGATCAAATACTTTCATGCTTGGAAGTTTCCAACTTCACCAAGCTTATAATCAAGCTGATGTGATAGATCACTTTGAAATGAGAACCTCAAATGCAAATAGCAAAAGATTAGATCTTACTGATTTGAGGTGTTCGTCCTGCTTCTGGAGCTGGCTGATCTAGGGTTTGTCAGAGAAACCCTAATTTTCAAAACTTTGAATCTTTCAGATTTTATTGGATAGAAAGATATATCTCTTCAAATGGAGATGTCCAATGTGCTCCTTTTCTGAAAACAGTGGAGGGAAGCTCCCGGAACAGGAAGCCCTAATTTTCCAATTTCTTCTGCAGAAATGCCTATTACTGTTTCTGTGATATATCCAAAATTAATACTCCTCTATGTCTGAAATTTCACACTGAGGTAACCTCACATGTCCCTGATCCAAAAACATAGTTTTCATGAGAATTGGTTTCACCAATTGGGATTTATGATCATTTTCCCAAGGTGACCTGTTACAGGACTGTTCAGAACAGTGAAGTTGTATGGCATGCCACATGTCACTGGTTCATCTTCAGGTTCAGAAATTCGGACCACAGAAATTAAATTCTGTGATATTTATGGAAAATCTTTAGGAATTCCATTTGGACCTCTGTAACCCACGCTACAACAATTCTCCCCAGGTGTCCTGTTTAGGGACGAATTCTGGAAGAGGCTAGAACCCTAACGTGGAGGGATCATATATCCCAGAATATAGTGAATATGAGGTTGAATTTTGGACACAATGTAAATCAGGATTTTGTCTTTGGTGTCTGAAATTTTAAACTCCTGAGACTTCGCCAATATCAGGATATAGCAAATGTACCAAACCTTAGTAGTTTTAGTATTTAGGGTTTTTCCAGATCGAGGTCAAACTAGGGTTTGACTTTCCCAGAGTTTCACCCAACCAAATTTATTGATATAGGTCTCTAAAATTCGATTTTGATGAGGAGAAAAATCCTATTCTAGGCTCACTCAAAAATTCTTCTTTTGTAGAAAGCCCTAATTTTCCACACTAAAACTGAAAATGCTCGGAATCAAATTCCGCTTCGACAGAAAGATGCGCCCTTCAATGGAGAGTCAGTCTAGCCTTTTTTTGCTGATATATCATGGATAGAGACCCAAAAAATAAGAAGCAATAGATTCTTTAGTCGCACAATGTCTTTTTTCAGGGTGGCTCCGATCCCATGTTAAATTTTCATATGCTAAGCTAGATCATTAGTATTTCATTTCGATTTAATAACAAAAGCATATAAACAGGATCACTGAAAGATAGAAAAGCACAACCATACAAAAGGAGAACACAAATATTTATCCTAGGAAAACCCTAAAGGGAAAAACCCAGCAAAATCTTCCTCAATATAGCTTCCCCAAAAGATAAAAGATAAAACCAACAAGGAGATCAAAGCCCGATCCTCCTCCTTCTCCAGCTACTTCTCTTCTCCACTAATGCACTACACAAGTGAGAGTTTGTGTCTCAAATGAGGAGCACCACACCTCTATTTATATTCATCCGTTCACTTGAATTAACTCATCCGACATGTAGGCTCGAGTTAATCATGTAGGCTCGAGTTACACATGTAGGCTCAAGTAACCACACTGGGGTGCTAATGACCCACCTTTAAAAATAGAGGGGAAAACCTCATCACTCTTATTAGTTCTTCCAATTAGAAGCATTGGGGTACAAGATAATACAAGTGGTTCTCCCGGTAGGACCATCGGGGACCACAAAATATACATATAGAATATTCTTCGAAGTTACAATATTTCAACAAAATACTTACCGAAGACGCTGTTCATAAGGCACATAAATGTAGTTGGTGCATTTGTGAGACCAAATGGTACCACTACAAAATCATAATGTCCATACCTTGTTCTAAAGGCTATCTTATGAATGTCTTCATCCTTGATCCTCACCTGATGGTAACCAGACCTCAATTCAATCTTGGAAAACACCTTTTCTCCTCTCATTTGATCAAAGAGGTCATCAATCCTAGGCAAAAGATATTTATTCTTCATAGTAACCTTGTTCAACTATCTGTAATCAATACATAACCTGAGTGTACCATCTTTCTTCTTCACAAACAGAACCGATGCTCCCCAAGGAGACATACTCGGTTGGATATACTTCTTTTCCAACAACTCTTTTAGTTGCATCTTCAACTCTAGCATCTCCGGTGTACTCATATTGTAGGGTGTCTTGGACACTGGTGCTACTCCTATCACTAGTTCAATGGTGAAATCAATGTCCCTCTTTGGAGGAAGCCTTGGAATTTCATCAGGAAACACATCCTTGAATTCCTATAACACCTGATAGTCCTTGAACCTAGGAGTCTCATCTCCTGTTGGTTCCAGAATATGAGCTGCATACAACTGCCAACCTTTCCTACAGAACTTCTTCAACTGCATTGCTGAAACCTATCTTACTAAAATTATCTTCATAATACCTTTCACCACTACTGAGTTTCCTTCTTCATCTATGCATTCAAAATTCTTGTTATAACAATCAAGCTTCACTCGGTGAGCTTCTAACCAATCCATTCGAATGAGAATATCATAGGAACCAAGTGGTAGAACATTCAGATCTACACAAGTGATCTCATAACCAATGGACACTTCTCTACCAATTCACTGACCCTTCTCTTAGTCCCAGTGGCCAGTTGAACTAACCAAGGTTTCCTATGCTTGTCCTTCTTAAAAGCACAAAGCTCCACTACTCTAGGAGTAATGTAACTGTGAGTAGAACAAGGGTCAGTAAAAATAGAAACATATTGTTCAACAATCTTACCTGCAACTTCAACCACAGTTGACTGGTGATCCTCTTGGCGGTCCTCCAGTGCTGCATAAATTATAGGGACTGCTCTTGCTACTTGACCCACTATTTCCGCTCCCTGAATGTTATAAGTTGGTATTGCACTTTAATTCTCAAGTGGACAATATCTACGCAAGTGAGGTCCTTCACATTTCCAACATTTGAGTGGCCCTTTATTCTGATGTGTCTCTTTAGGCTTTCCACCTATCACTCCAATTGGATTACTCACAGCTTGGGATGGCTGCTTCTGCTGATTTCTAAATCTAGAAGGTTTGAAACCTTTCCTTATTTGGACAAACTTCTCATTCTTCTTGTCCTTCCTTTCCTTATGGTAATCAGGTTTACCTTTTCTTTGTTCATAGCAATACTTAGCCTTCCTTATTGCTTCTTCAAGGGTCCTAGGTTCATAAAAATCAATTCTATCTTTATAGGCTTGAGGCAATCCACTCAGAAACCACTGGATCTTCACTTTTTCATCTCTGATGTACCGAACATACCTCAACAATTCCAAGAACTTGTTTGCATATTCATCCATGGTCTGTTGTCCCAATCTCAGCTCATGGAACTCCTTGATCTTGTCATCATAATACCTGTCAGAGAGGTATTTCTTCCTGAAATACTTCTTGAACTGTTTCCACTTCAGTTTCCTTTCACTGATCTTCTTTACTTGCTTGAATTGTTCCCACCAAATGGATGCTCTTCCATTCATAATGAATATGGAAACTCGTGCCTTCATGTTTCCTGAATAATCTTGCACTTGAAAGTACTTCTTTATCCCAAGAATCCAAGCTTTATCTTCTTTCCCTGTCTTTATCTCACCATCAAATGTAGGAGGTTTAGCTTTCCTAAATTCATCTCGAGAGCGATCCCCATGGTGTCTTCTTATTTTCCTCTTATGAGAAGATGAACTTGTATCTCCACTGGATTCTTCACAATCAGATGGTCCACTAGAATTCCTTCTCCTTCTCCTAGTGCTGCTCTTACTACCTTTTGGCCTTGATGTACCCTATCCAGAATCTATCTTTTTCTGCAAGTCTGTCAAACTCTGCAATATGGAAACATTCAACTGATGCTGCTCTTCCTGGGCTTTAACCAAGATTCTCATGGTGGCTGCAACCTCAGACGGTGTCCCCTGGAATATCCTTCCATTAGAATCTATTTCATCATTTCCATTATGGACATTTTCTCCCATGGCATCTTTTGCTCGCTTGTAAGAATCCCAAGCATCATACCCATCATGGGTTCTCATGACTGAACCACCTCTTACTTTACCACACTGTTCTTTCTGGAGTACTTCTCTTGGAAGTTTTCTATAATTCTGCAATGTGTTAGTATCAAACTGTTAGATGCATATCATTAATATAAAACCAAAACTACTTACCTTCCTCTTCTGGAAATTCATAAAACACAATTTTTCTTAAAACAAAAAGTTTTTCTCTCTTTATTTTCATCCCTATGACCGCTGATAATCTACTGAAATCTGCTGAAAACCTACTGAAAGACAGTAAAAAACTGCTTGAAAAAATACCTGAGAAAATCCTTCGAAAATCCTAAATTTCCTTAGGCCCAATCAGACCTCCTCCTAGCTATATTTCTGATTCTTTGATGATTAACCAACTAAATTTCCGATCTGCACCGATGATCAAATCGACTGTTCATCAGGTGCACAGTCCATTGAGTAGCCACAACGGCAGAAAGTGATCTTACAACGGTTTCCGCAAACATCTACCGGTGAGTTGATCGTTTATTTTCTTTCGGCGTGTCAGGCCTGCAGTGGTCTATCATTCCGCAACAATGGCCAACAATCCCATTATAATTTCCGCAGACCAAATGTTTGTCTGTGGTTAGGATGACATCCTACAGTGGCATCAGACACTTAGTCTTCTAGGCATCCACAACGGCGGTTTCCACAAGCCCTAAATCTTCTGCAGTGTCGGCACTCCCGAGCACTTCATGCCACCATAGTTATGTTATTGGATCTCAAAACCACTGTTCGTTAAACACCTCGGCATCGGCGAGTGGAGAGACTAATGCATTGGCGAATTCAATGACTATTCTCCTCTGATCGCCGATAATCTCGTTCCTCAGAAAAATTTCAAAAATTCTGCACCATCGGCGGTCGGAGGCTCTACCTGTCGGACGCATAATTTTCTATCCCTCTGCAACGGCAGGTTCTCGATCAACTAATTTTCACCAACGTCCATCGACGGTCTCATCAACTAACTTCTCCCGGGGTCCGCCGCCGTATCAGTGGTTCCGTCATCTAAATTTTGTCGATGATTTTATGACTTAGAAAATTTTTAAAACTTTTAAATTTTCAAAAATTTTCTCTTTCCACTTTCTTCTTTTGCGTCGACTATCAGAACGACTAGAAACTGCTGCATTGGATAGTTAGTTCCCTAGTCGCCCGCAACGACGGTGCTCAATCAACTAAGCATCGACGATCCATCTGTCTAAGCGTTCCGATGTGCCGATGGCCAAAACACTTAGAAAATTTTGTGAATTTTCTTTTCTTCACCCATTCTCCTGGTTTCTTCTAGAAAGTAGGAAACCTGGCTCTGTTAACTATTTCTCATGGCCCTGTGAGGCCCAAATGCTGCAACATAAGCTCTGTCACTACATCTTCATAGCCCATTCAGGCCCATGCTGCAACCAGAGCTCTGATACCACACTGTAATGTCCCCAACCCTCCGACCAGGAAAGAGGATGCTACTATAAATCAAAACATCTGGGCACCTAGCCCAACGAACATGAACATACATATATGTAATGCTGAAGCATGATACTTAAAACATCAAACATATTACGATGCATAATCATTCATATACACAACAGAAGAAAAACATTTCATTCTATACTCATGCATATACAGATCAACACCTAACATGTATATCATCATTCATTAACGGTAAACATAATTGCAAACACAAGTTAGGCAAGAATACTTATCTTATTAAGAGCTTGTTCTGCAACTAGCTACATCGCTGCAACATTCCACCCAACCATAGGCCCGCGTGCTCCTTAATCTCTCAACAATGCTGCCACCCCCGAGCCGAGAATGATTCCCCAAGGAATAAGGAACTAACAGGCTTACACATAGCCAAGGATAACAACACCACAAGGGTACATAGTTCAGCCAAGCCAACACAGTTGGGTTTATCAGGTTAACAACAGATCAGCCAAGCCAACAAAGTTGGGTGTATCAGTCCATCCAAGAGCTGGTAAAGGATAAATGCTAAGCTGGTGTTCTCATTGAAGAGCTACAGACACCAACATCAGAACTGGCCTGGATTTTAGAGCACCCACACACACCCAACATAAGGAAATCAGTCCCTTCTCTGCAACGCAACCCCTCAGACCCTGATTTCCCTTCTAGTGCTATTCAGGGGTTGTGGAGAAGAAATCCAGCTCAGTAGCTCTATCTATGTGGTTCTCAACCCACTAGGTTTATCAAGCACCTCAGGCCCTCCTTCACCACTCCAATGCAGTCGAAGGACAAAACCACTGCATGCAAGCAACCAACAGCTATTCAAGATTTTACAGGGGAAAAACATAGTCAATCAGACGTGGGCAAACAACAACCCACAAAAACTATGAAACCATAGCTGTCAATCCTCAAGGCAATCGATTCTCAATCTGTGCGTGAGGGGAAAAAGACACAGCCAAAGTAAAATTTGGAAGAGACCACTGCCCACACGGCGTAGGGACTCATAGCACCCAATTGATCCTCAATACAATCATCGTAGAATTTGTACAGACTAGAAAAGGGTAAAGGAACAGACTACCACTCTATACAGGAAAGACAAAATGAAACCCCACCGAACTGTTGATGCCATTACAGCCTTGAATCAACAGTGTACATAACAAAACAATATGCAGTCTAAAATTGATGGGAAAAGATACAAAACTCTGCGTGAACAGAGGAAGAACATTTCTCCGATTAGCAAGCAGTGTCTAAAGGAAAGGAGAACCCTCCACAATGGAAATATGGATTCCTTTAACTCCGTCGTGTGAAGAAACTGAACAGACTCATGAACTAGTTAGTGGGAAGACCATCCGCACGTCGTGGAGAGTGAGAGTAGGCGTGGGTGTGGTAGTGGTCTTTCTGCCAGCAAATCACTACCCCAACTAACAATGGAATAACTAAGGGTGGTGGTTTAAGGAGACAAAAAGAGAGTGGGACACATGGATTCTCCCTCATGACTCAATTTTCAACATTCCCCTTCCCTATCCTTTGGAATCATGCCCCTTCTCAATTTAGTTGCAGTGAACATAACTGGTTGGGTTATTTAAAAATGCGTGTTTACATGATGCCACCATTTAATATATGCCGTATGTACTGATATACCATTATTTACCATTCCAATCCGAAACATAACATAACTAAATCAATGGTGGGGCCTTTTCCCTTAGCTCCTCACCATGATTATTTACAACATATGTATTAATGCAAACGGGGTCAAAACCGGGGTGTTACAGAGGCATTGTTAGATCAAAAGGAAAATATGTTCATTCAAATTGAAAGTCAAAATATACGACTAACTCGAGGAAAATGGTTGTGAAGGTACATTTATTATAAGATCCATGAAGCATTTTGGCGAGTTCCTTATTATGTTAAACAAGTGTTTATCAAGGTTAACACTCTAGAAAAACAATTTCTAAGGAGGGGATCCTAATTTCGAGAGCTGGACACTTGAGTTACTCCAGTGACTGCAGTGTGTCGACAATAGGATCTCAAGGCCTGTCAACTTCTGGGTCGATAGAATTTTAGAAGGATACATTACTGAGTTTGTTGTAGATATTGTTAAGTCATACAACAAAGCCGAATGAGAATTTTTTTGAGGACCACGAGGTGGGTACTTAAATTCTTTAAAATTGTGGATTAAGATGATTTTATGTGAAAAGGGTATTTTGAAAATGAATTCTATAGAGTAAAGCGATTGTACGTGGATGGCATGGGTATCGATGAGAAGTAGGTATGGGAAGTATGTGAGATGAGATAAGATGATCCAAGGAGAAATAAGTGAGACTGGTAAAGAGTGTGGCCATTTGAGGAGTTGGAAGAGGTTTCATTCAAATAAGAGGAGAAGGAGCGAGACTAGGAGAGAAATTTGCAGTGTGACTGGAAAATAAGACTACGAATGGGGAATACAACTTGACGATTAGTCAGGTGACGAAGAAAAAGAATATCGACTCATTTCAGAAGACAAGGAGATATTTTCACCAAACCCAAAGCTACAACATACCCATGAACCTATGTGTATCTTTAGTATCAGAGGTAACACCTAAAAGTGTGTTGAAGTATTTCCAGGCAATCAAAGTATTAGTAGTAGTAAGAATAATGGTAATAGAGTACTGAATAGTGTTCCCACGAGCTGAAGTACATCAAGATCCTAGATGCACAGAATGGATGGGGATGATATGAAGTTTCCTATATTTAATGGAAATGGTTCAGAATACCCATAGAAACATTGGTTTTTGTGTGAAGTTGTATGGACCATACTATAGGTCCAAGATGATGCTATCAAAAGAGATCAGATGATTGTTACCTTCAGGGGTCATGAGCTCGATTGATATATGAAGTTTTATGTTGTTCCTACAAGAATCACCCATAAGAAATTGGATTGGATTAGAACTGGATTGATAGACGAGTTCAAGAAAATGAAATCTAAATCATAGTGCATTACACAGTTGAAATATATCAAGCAGTCGGCAAATGAATATGTTTGGGACTTCGACTAGAGATTCAAGACTTTAATTGATAGAGTGAGCTTCTAGATGTCTGATGTGCAACATGAGAAGTGGTTTATATCTGCACTATTTCCACACATCTGAGTGTCGTTAATAAAAAAGAATATCGTGTCTCGGTATAATACACTAGAACTTCTATGAAGTTGGAGGATTTGCTAGTAGGAGAATTTGGCGCTGGCATGGTACAGATTTAGTCGTAGTTAGCCAACTTGTCACTACAAATCCAAGATATCAAGAAAGTAAAGGAGGTTTGAGAAGAGATATGGTGTACCAAATGTATGTTGGAAGGAAATCATAAGGATAAGTTCCCATATTTTCATGAATATTTTTCTTTTGGAGCACCGAAACCACTCATCCAATATTGTATGTCGTGGTGTATAGTTTTTCGAACAAGAGTACATCATTTAGAATAATGCCTATATCTTCTGAAAATAGTAAGTAATAATGCAAGTCTGTATTGTAATTTCAATCGATATGTTGGGCATGATGAAAAACACTATCGAGGATATCAATTTCTCCAAGAACACACTTTTTATACTTATATAATGAAGGGTGATGAACAATCTCAATATGAGAGAGAAAATGCATAGTTTAATTAGCCAAGAGGAAGCTTTCAGGTTCGTGGATGAGGAGGATTTGGTTGGGGTTGAGTTTAGTTAATATTTACAACTGCAGCCAACCAGGGCACTGTGCTAGAGACTATATGAATATGACATCAACATGTTCTTATTGTAAAGTGATGGACCACACAATTGAAGATTTTCTGAAACTCATTGTGAAATGGAAAGCAAAGGAAAATCAAAATCAGAATCAACTCCATAATACAAATCAAAATGTCCAAAAGATAAAATATGAACCTAGAAAAAACCTATCGACTGTCGCAATGGTCACCAGGGGGAGATACCACAGGAGAAGATAATCAGGGTCCTTTCGAGTACATACGAATTTGACCAACAACACAATGACGAGTGTCGTTCGATGTACATAAGGAGAAACGAGTATTTTTAGAGGCCCATAGAGAATTCATGAATAAGAATAATGGTGATCCAAGCTCGGGTACTCCTCTAGTATTTAATGAAGGGAGAGTATATGGTATGCCACCAAATTTAGACCAGTCCAGCTCAATGAAGTCGACATGATGGGTAAGCGCTTTGAAAAATTTCTTGAAAATTTGTTTAGGCCTTATTAAATATGAAGATTATTTAGAGGGATTAAATGATTTTCTTGATGAACCTAAAGAAGATTTGATATAAGAAAATAATGCCAATCATATACATAGAAGGAATAAGACTAGCTGAGAATTGCGGATGAATGCCCATATTGGAGATTATGATATGGACTTCATCATATTAGATTTGGGTTCATATGTCAAGATTTTAACTAAGAAAACATGATAGACCATGGGGAAACCCAAGATAGTGTGGTCCCCTATTCAGTTGCGACTATAAAAATAGTTAAGGGTTCTACCCATTGGTTGTATCTTGAGAGTCCCCGTTGAAGTGGAAGGACTCCACAATTAATCATACTTTTAGGTAATAAAAATTGTATATGACACCATTCCATACCAAACACTATTGGGCATCGACTGGGCCATTTAAAATTAAACAATCATAAACTTAAAAAGGAAAATTCTATCATTTGAAGAATCAGAGATGCAGATAGTTACTCCATTGGATACATTGAAAGGGCACCGATATGTAGAGCCTTTTCAGGGTGAGTATCATGAAGGGGATTTGGATAATATCTACAACATTTATTCTACACTAGATGGTTATATCAACCTGAAAACTGATGGTAAGTTAAGTTGGTGAAGTGTTATCTCATGTTCATCTGATTTAGGTAGGCACTGGAAAACTGGCAAAACTGGATGCATGAAGTCTCCATGCATAAATGTGATCAAATTACAAAGTCTTTGAGCTGGCCTGGCATTGAGGTATGTGATATACCTACTTATGAAGGATTAGATAACTTACATGCATTTCTTCTTGAATTTGAAGTAAAGGTACCAAAACAACAACGAATGCTCACTTTAGATGTGGCTTTGAAAGCTACATCGACGAAGTGGTGGGTTGTGCATAAACAATGTATTTCAATTTGGGATTAGTGTTGAATGTTTTTAGAGATTCAATTTGGAAATAGAGTCCCTTACAATGGAGAGAAGTATACCGAGTTAACATGCCATTTTGACCATATAAATGCATGTGTTGTGACCTGGAATACTTTTCACAAGAGTGGGCCCATATGCTTATCCATATGTTGGATGTGATTCCAAAGAATTGGTACACATCACTAGAACTATGATGTGGAACTACAAAATGGGATGATATTTCTAGTATCTTTAAAAACACTTTTATCTATGCTCATGATAATCTGTCAATTGAAACAGCTCTTCAAGCTATCAATTCCAAGATATTTGAAGATATTTCTATACCTGCATTGAATATGTTGTAGTGGACCATGAAAGTACAAAATATGATGGAGTGTTATAACATCTAGAGAGAACCTAAGGATGATGATCCATGTGAAATTCATCCCAGAATATGAAGGAAGCCAAGTGTTGGAGGGACCAGTTATATCCTTTGACAAGTTCTTTAAGCTGCTGAAAATTAAGAAGATAAATATTGGTTCCCCTCAAATTATGAAGTTTGTAAATATTGGTTATTATTGGGATGATGACACTGTTGCGAAAATTACTGACTTGATGCATGAATTTTAAGATCTATTCCCAACTAAATTCTCTAAGATAAAGGGAATTGTCAAATATTTGGGAAATATGAATATTCTACTAAAAATCGACGCTAAGCCAGTGAAGCAGAGGCCTTATAAATTGAATTTGAGGCATAAATAAAAGGTTAAAGAGGAGTCCGACAGGATGCTGGATGCCGAAATTACTGAACCTATCGAAGAATCATAATGGATCAGTCCTATGTTCTTTTAGGATAAGAAAACTTGGGATTCCACATTTGTGTTGACTTGTGGAAGATGAATGATGGTTGCTTACATGATCATTTTCCCACTCATTTTACAAATGAAGTCTTGGAGAGCATCGGTGTACAAGAGGTATATTCTTCCCTTGATAGATTTACTTATTACCATCGGATCTATATTGCAAAAGAGGACCGACAAAATACTACCTTTGCAATGGAGTGGGGTTGTTTTTAATACATAGTAATGTCGTTTGGCCTTAAGAATAAGCTTGCTATATTTTCTAGGATCATGGTTGTTGCATCTAAAGAATTTATTCATGAATTTATAGAAGTTTATTTCGATGACTAGAGAGTCTATGGACTTATTAAGGATCATATTGTGAGTCTTTGAATGGCGTTAGAACGTTGTAGACAATTTCAAATTTCTTTAAATTTGAAAACATATATATTTTATGCACCCTTTGGAATTTCATTGGTCCATGTTGTTTGCAAAGAAGGGATGTTGATGGACCTTGTGAACATTGTCATCATTGTCAACCTACCTCCACCCATGATAGTTAAGCAGTTGAGAACTACATTGGGTCATATGGGTTATTACCAAAAATTTATCTAGGGATATGGTAAGATCACAACTCCAATGGAGAAAGGATTAGAGAAAGATATGCATCTATAGTGGAATGAGGAAATTCAGAAGAGTCTTGATGTGCTCAAGGAAAATATGGTTTCAACACCTACTCTAGCTTTTCCTGACTCGAGGAAATAAAATAATTTCATGTTCATGTGGATTCCTTGTTTGTTTCCCTTCATTTTAGTGCTAGAACAACTTGGTGAAGGTTTTATGTAACATACAATTGTGTTTGCAACAAAAAACTGTTGATTGTAGAGAAAAATTATACGACAACTTAGAGGGAAGGGCTCGCCATGGTCTATGCATTACATAAGGCTTGATATTATTTATTGGTGTCCATTTTAAGATGTTCAAAGAACATTTTTCTCTAAAATATTTGGTTAATAAGACAATGTTGGGGAAGATGATATGTAGATTTTGAGGTTGTTGTTAAACCAATTCCACTGAATGTTGGTCTTGATCACCTATTAGTGTTGGAGACAGTGAAAGAACTGACCAATTTGGATGATAAATTACCAGATTAACAAGTTTTTGCAGTTAAAATGGTTAATGATTACTATGAATACATTATACACTTCATAACCATGGGAAGAAAACCATATGGGTATAACATAGTGCAAAAGAAACAATTAGTTGTAAAGTCTATATATTTCCAGCTCATAGCTAGGAAGTTGTATAAAAGGGACTAGATGAAATATTGCATCACTATGTCTTAGGTCATGAATAGCCAATGTTCTTGGCTTAAGCTCATGCCGGTATGGAAGGAGGCCATGATGCAGGGAAGAAGAATGCACAAAATATACCGAGGGATGGATTGTCATGGCCTACACTGCATTGGGATGCATACAAATCCTGTAAGAGATATGACATGTGTCAAATAATTGGAAATACATCACGATGAGATGAGATTCCTTTGGTACCACAAGTTACCCTACAGGAATTTGATAATTCAACCATAAAATTTGTGTGTCCTATAAACCCACCTGGTAAAAGGAGACGTGCTAGATACATAATTACTGCAACAGATTACCTAACTTGATGGGATAATGCATCTCCTATGAAACATTGTACTGCTATGACTACTTATAGTTTCTTGTTCGACAATGTGGTGACCATATTTGGATGTCCAAGGGTATTATTGAGTGATTGGGGTACTCACTTTATAAATAAATTATAGAGTCAATGAAATAATAGTTCTAGATTCAACATAATAAAACTACACCTTATCATCCACAAGAAAATGGAACTGTCGAAGATTTTAATAAGATTTTGGGAAATGCATTTACCAAGGTATGTAACATGGAAAGTGATGAATGGGATCTCAAACTACCTGCAATATTATGGGATTACCAAACAATATGTAAGAAGCTGATAGGGAAAACCCCATGCAGATTAGTTTATGGGAAACATGAATTATTTTAAGAACCCCCCCCCCCCCCCCACTTAAATTTATACATATAAAAAATGGGTGAACCCCCATGATACACAGAAAAATGTGAAGGATATTTTATCAATAATATAATTTGTATATATAAATTTTTGGAAAATCTTTAATGGAGTTATAAAATCTTGTAAATTTTGGGTGAATCTTTCACAAAATCATAAAAAATTGTAAAAGTTTTGACAAATATTTCATGAAATTAGAAGATCTTGTAAAAACTTGGTGAATCTTACACTAGACTATAAAAACTTGTAAAGTCTTGAAAAATTGGTTCAAGTTTAAAGGAATTTGCAGCTATCAAAGAAGAAGCCTATGCACATTTTGAATCCCTTTACATGGAAGAAGAAGATCCAGATCTTGAATCAACACAAATCATGTTGGAAAATATACCCCATTTGGTATTTGATGGTAAAAATGAGGAACTAATATAATAAATAGAAGAATATGAAATTATAAAGTCCATTTCAAAGCTTGCCCCTTATAAGGATCTGGTGCCTAACAACTTCTCCATCTATTTCTATATTTCCCATTAGTTTATCATCAAATCAAACCTTAAATGTATGTTCTTAAATGCTCAGAAAAAGACATAAATTAGGGGGCAATATCGAATCCTCATTCTTAGTTCTTATTTTGAAAGAGGAAAACCCATCTTCGTTCAATAAATTTCAACCCATTTCTCTATGTAATTAATCCTATAAGATCTTAATCAAAATAATGGGCATTAGATTTCATAGGATACTCTTGAAGATAATATCCAATGATTAGGAAGGTTTCATGGATAAGAGATATATTATAGACAATATAATTATGGTTCAAGAGACAATCCATTCTAACAAAAAAAAAATACAAGGGTATGATTATAACAAAGAAAAAAAACAAAGGTACAGTCATAAAAGTCAACATGGACAACACATTTGACCAAGTAAGCCATTCCTTCTTGTTTTATGTCCTTTATAAATTTGGGTTAAATAATCATTTTGTTCAATGGGTTCAATCTTGCATTAGTGGCCCCTTTATTTTTCTCTTAATCAATGGGAGGCCCATTTAATTTTTAAATATCAATAGGGGAATGAGATAAGTTTTATCTCTCTCCCTTTTCATGAATCATAATGTACGTCGAACTGAGTAGAAATATGGAGTTCAAAAATATCTATGGAAACCTTCATCGACTCAACTTTTCCAAAGGGGTCAAAGTAATGAACCACTCACATTTCATTGATAACTTAGAGGGAATAAATAGTGATAAATTAGAGATTTATATTTTATTATATCACTATCCTCAATGCATCAAGTGGGTAGGAAAATAATGGAAAAATATAAATATACAACTAAAACATCAACCCACTTCTCCTTTGATCCATCTCTAGAATTTTGCAATTTCCTAGCTCTGAAACATGGACCAATTTCAAGTATCTTAGAATTCCTATTTCTCTCAACAATCCTATAGTAGTTGTTTGGTAGGGTATAATCAACACAATAAAGACTAAATTCTAGTAGTGGGATTCTTAATGATTGAATCCTATACATTGAATTGTTCTTATTAAGCTAGTTCTATCAGTTCTATCATATATTAGTTTTATGCTAAGCTATATCCTTCTAACATTATGTAGTAAATAGCATGAGAGATTAAAAAATATATTTAGAAAAGGGCCCTAAATAGCAACCAACTGAAAGTTTCAAAGATAACAAATTTGAACAAGTTATGATCAAGATTAATACCTCCCTCCCAAATCCATTAGAATATGAGGCTAATGAATCTAATCCATTAAGCTCATTGGATGCTTCTTTCCAGCATCATAAGGGGGTAACATTTTTGGGATATGTCCTCTTAGATGTACACAACATATCCCATTGTAGGAGTGTTAATATTCCATATTCTTAGCTATTTATCATTAGTATTCAATTCAATTTCACAATAATAGCATATGTTGGATCATTGAAAGAAACACAATCACAATATAGGCATAGATTTATATTGGGAACCCCTTAAGGGAAAGAAAACCCAGCAAAATATCCTTTATATAGATGTATCAAAAGTACAAAGATGAAACCCCAAACATGTGCTCATTCTCCTTTCTTGTATGTCTCTCTCTCTCTCTCTCTCTCTCTCTCTCTCTCTCTCTCTCTCTCTCTCTCTCTCTCTCTCTCTCTTCTATGCACTATACACAAGTGTTTGTGTGTGTGTGTCAAATGAGGAACACACATCCTCTATTTATACCCTTTCTTCCACTTGAATTTTTCCCTAACAAGTCGGCCCCAAAAAACGTAATGGACCAAATTCACCTACGAAGACACAAAAAAATATTATATTTTTTATTTAGGAGGGTTCTATTGACCTGAATTACAATGGAGGTTTTACCTCATGACTCTACGATGAACAAATACACTAGTAACATCCCGACAGAGGAATAAAAAATCTCCGATAGATTACATCAATAAAATATGTTTAGAATATACTTTGAAGTTACAATATTTCAAGACCCCCCCTTAATGAGAAGGGTATTCTACCAACAACAACAATGTCAATTGTAGGATAAAGGAGAGAGCATATTCAACAACATCAAGGTGATACATTTATATGTCATTGGAATTTTTCAACAATCATTAGCAATTGGAATAGTTATTGGATCATATTCAACATCTTCAATACTATAACATCATCTTCTACAAGACTGAGTCTTTATATTTAATCTTCATCTATCCTTTGGAGCAACAGTTGATCTCTTGATCAACATCATCATCAGCAGCAACATAACCTGCATCACACATAATCCAATTATGGGATGATTAATCCCTATCACTTTTGGACATAGGTCCAAGGGAGATGCAAGCCTGAGCCACTTATGGGATGGTCAATCCCTCTCACTTTAGGACATAAGTCCAAGGATGATGCAATCCTAAGACACTTACGGGATGGACAATCCCTCTCACTTTAGGACATAAGTCAAAAGATGATGCAATACTGAGCCACTTACGGGATGGTCAATACTTGTCACTTTAATACATAAGTCCAAGGATGATGAAATCCTCAGCCACTTATAGGATGGTAAAACCTTGTCACTTTAGGACATAAGTCCAAAGATGATGAAATATTGAGCCACTTACAAGATGGTCAATCCCTCTCACTTTAGGACATAAGTCCAAGGATGATGCAATCCCGAGCCACTTATGGGATGGTCAATCCCTCTCACCTTAGGACATAAGTACAAGGATGATGCAATCCTGAGCCACTTACGGGATGGAAAATCCCCCTCACTTTAGAAATTAAGTCCAAGGATGATTCAATCCTCATATTTAATGGAGACAAAAATCTACAGATCACTTTAGGTATAATGTCCAAGGATGACACAATCACACTGCAACATCATCAACCTACTTCCACTTTCGAGGAGGGCCAACATCATCAACATTTTACCCTTTTAGAGGAGGGCCCACATCATTAACCTGCCCCCATTTTTAGGATGGTCCATATCATCAATTTTATCCCCCTTTCTAGGAGGGTTCACATCATCAACTTGCTCCCCCTTTCGAGGATGGTCCACATCATCAACCTTCTCCCCCTTTCTAGGAGGGTATAAATCGTCATTGTTCCTCCTTACGAGGAAAGTATTTTTGGACTACACCAATCTTGTCATGGAAGTATTCAAACTTTACTTGAGATATATTTTTGGTCAATACATCAACAACATTCTCATCAGTACTCACATACTGAATCTTTATATCTCCCTTATGCACCATATCCCACATATATAAAATACCAGATTTCTATGTTCTTTGAATTATCATGGAACAATGGGTTATCCATCATCTTTACACAACTCTTGTTGTCACATACAATCACCGTGTTATCTAGCTCCAGTTCAAATACACCTAACATCAACTTTCAAAGCCATATGGATTCACAACTAGAAAAAAAATATGTTATATACACTGCTTCAGTCATGCTAATAGAAACATTGGATTGCTTCCTGATAAACCATGAGATCATGGTGAATCCTAGACAATTAAATCCACCTAAGGTGCTCTTCATGTTTGAGGTACTTCCAACCCAATATGCATTTGTATAACCATACATTATGTAGATATCCAACATGGTATAGACTAAATTCTATCGTACCTTTCAAGTACCTCGTCACATGCTTTGAATCTATCAGGTGGACACGTCTAGTTTTAACTAGATACTGACTCAAGGTGTTCACAACAAACCATATATATGGCTTGGCATTCGTTAGATACATCAACGACCAAATAATATGTCTGTAATGAGTCACATCTACTAACTCCAATGATTCATCAGATAAAAACTTTAGGTTAGTATCCATGGGCATGGCCGTGGATTTACAACCCAACATATCAAATCATTTTAAGATTTCCACAACATACTTTTCCTGGTTGAGAAATATTCCTTCTAGGCTCTACCATACTTCCAGTACTAGAAAATAGTGCATTAATCCAATACCTTTCATCTCAAATTCTTCAGCGAGCTTGTTCTTGCATTCTACAATATGTGTTTCATTTCCTGTCATAAATAAGTCATCCACATATAGTAATAGTATGGCAGGCTCATCATCCATAACCTTAAATTAAAGGCTAGGTTCAACTTTACTTTTGGTAAATCCCAAGCTCGTCCAGACGCTATCTATCCTTCTGTACCAAGCTCTAGGAGCTTGCTTCAGTGCATACAGATCCTTCTTCAAATTACATATGTAAGTATGTTTGTTTTCAACTTCAAATCCTTGTGGCTTTTCTACGTACACTTATTCCTAAATAACACCATTCAGGAAGGATGTCTTCACATCCATCTGGTGTAGACTCCACTTCATCACGGATACGAGTTCCATGATGGTTCTAATGGAAGTGTACCTTGCTACTGGTGCAAATGTCTCTTCATAGTCAATTTCATCTTTCTAAGAGAATCCTATAGACACAAACCTTGCCTTTTATTTCTCAATACTTCCATCAGCTGCATGGTTTATCTTATATAACAACTTAGAAGATACCACACTCTTTCCTTGGGGTTTGGGAACTGTATCCCAAACATTATTCTTCATTATTAATTGGTATCATTATTTCATTACTTCTACCCATTCTTTCATCTATACACCTTCTTCATAACTGGTAGGTTCTTGATCTACAAGATCACACATCAAAGCTACATAACTGGAGAATCACTTTGATCTCTTGCTTATTTTTGTGCAACCTTCTAGAGCTCCATACTTCTCTACTTCTTGTATGATTTCTCTTCCCCAAGAAGTATTTATATTTTGTGACACATTCATAGTAGGATGTTTTTGAGGTTCTAACATATCATGGTCCTCTGATGTTTCATTTTCAGGGGAGGGTGCATCTTCTGTATTTTTTGGGAGGTCCATATTCATAGTATACTTATTCGTGCCAACACTTTTTATCTCTCTAGAGAGTTACTTCTTCATCAAATGTTACATCCTACTAATCTCCATGTTATGGAACCGACGTGGGATGCATATTCTAAAGGTTTTGGGGACTTCATAGTATCCAACAAATATTCCCTTTTTCCGGAAGGGTCCAACTTGGTTCTCTTTTCTTTTGGAATGTGAACATATATGGGGAAACCAAATATCTTTAGATGGCTCACTTCAGGATTCTTTCCATGTCTTTCTTGAATATTCATTAATGAATGTAACATAATATCCATAACCACTCAAATATGTAGATGGAATTGGACCACATACATATGAATGAATTAATTCCAGTGTACCTTCACTCTTTGTTTCACTATTTGGAAATGGATTCTTGATATTATTTCCTCTTGCACATCCTTTACAAGTTCCTTCATGATCAATCTCCAAATATGGTAAACATTTTACTACTTTTATTACATAGGGTAGTTCCTTGTAGTTGATGCGAGCAAGGATCCTATGCCATATTTCACTTTGGCTAGTTTCGAATGTCCCTTGAGTTTATACAATCCTCCTTCTTCTTCACCAATGGCAACTCGATCTTTAATTGATTTTCCATTGGGACACATAAGTACTTGTCCATCTATAAATGCAACCATATATTATTTATTATCTAATGTTGAGATAGTAAGTAAGTTCTTCTTCAAACCTGGTACATATAAGCCTTCCTTCATTTTCACGAGGGTTCCACAATCAAGCTTGTAGCTTGCTTCACCAATATCTTTGATAGTCATCACCTAATGATAATTTATGAGGAGAGTTATTCTCTTCAATTTTTGACAAAGTCTTATTTTTTCTTGACATGTGCTTTGAAGCACCACTATCAATAAGCTATGTATCATCTCTAGGTGTCATAGACCCAGAGAGTGTAGAGAAGAATACATACTCTTTTGCATCTTATTCTTTTGCTTGTTTTCTTCGAGGTCATTCTTATTATTATTCATCCCATATTCAACTAGATGTGCATTATGTATTTTTTGTTCTTCTTCTTATATTCTTCTTTCTTCAATGGACATTCTCTGGCAATGTGTCCTAACTTGTGACAATTGTAACATTGAAATTGGGAGTAGTATTTCCTCTGACTATTTACTCTTTTCCTTTGGAACCTCTTGGGAGGTTGAGAATACTTGTGACTTTACTTCTTGAAGTTAGATTGGTTTCTTCGTATTTTGGTATGGGTGGATAGGGCTTGATCATATTCTTTAAGTAAAGCTTCTCTATTGGCTACTCTAGCCTCCTCTTGGATGCAATATTCCCATACAATATAAAACTTCATGATTTCTTTTCTCTCACACATAGTGTGTGTGAATGAATCCCAATGTCTAGGATTCACTCCTACTTTGTATGTATTATATATCAAATGGGTTGTTTCCCATCAAACCCATATATGTGTGTTACTTGTAAAAACACCTAATTAATTGTGCATATTTAATATCAAATGACATTATAGTTGAGGTATATTTTATACCTTATGGAAATTAAGTTCTTTCTATAACACCAAATTACTATGTGCCAACCTAGAAGCATATTTCCATGTTAACTTTGAAACAACTTAGAGTTATGAATCAATTCTATGTTATTATTTAGAGGGACTGTGTGGATGACACCAAAGTGATAAAAGTGGTCAAGGTAAACTTAATTTATGTATCTAAGATATTGACTAAGATTAAGTATTTCAACATGTCTCATGGACAAATTATAAGGATATCATAGATGTGTATAGGATATCCTTTTTTTTATGTTTCATTAAAGTCGTTCAACTTGCATTAGATTATGTGATGTGTCTTGTAAATTTACCATTGTGTACTATGAAATGGAGCAAACTTTTCAAACACAAAATAAAAACCCACCTTTTGTTTCACTCTTTATAATATAAAAAAGTATTGTGTGTGTGTATACACACACACACACACACACACACACACATACATATCTATACATTGTTGGAGTCATTATCCAACCCACACATCATTATTTAGCCTAATTGTCATAATTTACCACTTATCCTAAGTTATTGATTCAAATATGTGACCGCATCATTTACTGGATCATCTTCCTTCAATCAGGGATCCTAATTGGGTCTCCTCCTTTAATCGAGGAACCTAGCTGAGTTTTCTCCTTCAATCAGGGAGACCAACTAAGCTTCCTCCTTCAATCAAGGATAATATATGGGTTGATTTACATGACATAAGTGCCCCAAATTATTTAACTATCGGTTGTTCCACCTACTTTCAGTTAAATTGCAGCTGTAAAGGTGCCTCCATCATTATTTTTCCTATTTTTGATAAATTCCAGTTAACTTGAGGGATTAAAGGTGCCCCCAACAACTTTTGGTGACTCAGTTAAGTTCATTTTAGTTGATCTCATGTAACTAAAGTCAGACATGCACACTCACCTACCGATTGAATTGCAGTTGAATTCTATTATGTTAGAGTCAGCCTAAACTACCTTTGATTCAGTTAAAGTTAGTTATGGTTGTGATTAGTGGTTAACTGATGTGTCAAGTGGTGTCTAACTGAAAACTAAGCCACTCTCATGAATGCAATTCAAATGACCCCTCTAGGATTCAAATTGTCTTGTTATTCATGCCAATGTATGAAATTATATCACTAATGTTGATTATTAAAAGATATTATATAGCTGCAACTGCTTATTGCACTGTTTTCATGTCATTTTTTTGTAATTGATCCATGAATTATTCTGTAATTTTTGTCTTGGTCCTCATTTTACTGTAACTCAAATTTCATATGGTATCAGAGCCATGACACGACAAGGCTATTCTTCTTCTATAGATTTCTTGTTGGATCTATGAAGCAATTTGAGCAAAAAAGTTCAAAAACATTCCATCTATGCACCAGAAGTGAAGAGTTTACCACATAATTCCTGGAATCCCAACCTTGTTGATCAAGCTTGGTTGATTGACTAAGCCATGTGTGAAGAAAATTCTAAAAGTGCAGGATGTTCGACCTTATTGTGTCTTTTTTGTGTGTTTGCAATTTTTTCAAAGCACTTTCATTGCATTCTCTACAACAACATAATGACCTCTTCAAGCAATCTTCTCAATCCTTTCAACTACTATCAGTGGAAGGAGAAAATTGAGATTCAGTCGTGCTCCAAAGGAATCTACAGAGTCACCATGGGGACAGAGTAAGAGATAAATGCACTAGTAGACACAACAAAATATTGGAATAAGCTTGATAAAGCATATGGATTTCTATGTCTTTCAATCTCTATTGATATTTTTTCCCACCTCACTAGATTGACAACTCCCAATGAGATATGGGAACAACTTGCTACTCTGTTTGATAAGCAAGATGACTTGAGAATCTATCAGATGGAGAATGAGCTAATATCTCTAAACTCAGCCAACTTTGAAATCGTGAATGAATTCTTCACCAAGTTTAAGCACTTGGTGCTCCAATTGAAGCATTTTAAAGTTGAGAAGGAGGATGATCAACTCATACTTTTCATCCTTTCAAAACTTGGCCCAGATTACTCAGTTTTTGTGTCCACCTTTCATACCAGGAAGCTTACAATCCTGAATTGGAAGATTTTGACCCTCAATGCATTTATTGAGTCTCTCACCAATGAGCATGGAAATATTTTCCAAATGGGAATCATCATATCCTCTAAATATCAAGCCTTGTTTGCGGGAGAACTTAAAGATACAAATGGAAAGGGGAATAAAAAGAACCAAAAGACAAATTTTGATGCTCCCAAGCCAAAGGTGAAACACCAGCAGTTGGATGAGCCCTCAGGCTCAAGAAAGAACAAGCACAAAGGAAAAGAAGGAAAAGAAAATATCAAATTTTCTTATTGTGGAAGGGGCTTTCATCCAAAAATATGCTTCCTGAAGAGATAACTTGATAAAATGACTCTTCTTCTTGAGAAGAACAACATCAATCTTCCTAAAGGTGTAAGGAAGAGAGATAATCAAGATCATAATACTCATCCCAAAAGAGGACATGCCCTCATCAGTAATGTTTCAAAGCCTAGAGATCTACTCATTGACTCTAGTGCTTCGAACCATATGGTGGCAAGTAAAGAATCCTTTTCATCCCTAGACTGTGACAACAAAATCGCCATCCACATGGGATATGACTCTCAAATCACATCAAAGAGAAAAGGCATTGTCAAACTAGAACATGGAAGCTTAAAAAATGCTCTTTATGTGCTCTCTTTGGCTTCAAACCTGTTGTCCATGTTTCAAATGACACACACAATTTTCCCCAAAAGAGTATCATTCATCATGGATGATTTTGAGATCTTATAAATTGCATCCGAAAAATTCATTGCAACAGTTATAGAAAATCACTCTTCTAAGATCTATGAGTTCTTCAAGTTTGTTCCTGATGCAAATCCTACCGCGCTTATGACTCATGGGAATGGGGTCATCCCTCCGTGACATGAAATATTTGGACATCTAAATTTCAAATACTTGCAGCAACCTCAAAATAATTCCATGGTGGAAGGCCTCCCTACCATCAAAACCTCCAAAGGAATTTCCAAAGGTTGCATTGTCGACGAGAACCCTGAGCATAACTTTGATCAGGGAAAGGCAAGCCGAGCTACATGTATTTTGGGGATGTTACATTTTTATATCAGGAGTACAATTCCTACAACCTCAATGAATGGATCAAGGTATGTTATCACTTTCATCAATGACCTATCTAGATTCACTTGGGTCTATTTTCTCAAAAAAAAATCCGAAGTCCTTGAAAAGTTCATAGATTTTAAGGCTTCTATTGAGGATGGTTCTGGGAGACATATGAAGGCTCTCAGATCTGAAAATGGAGTTGAATACATCAAATCCAAGCTGCTTCAATTTTTTTCTAAAATTGGAATAAATATTCATCACACCATTCCCTACACACCCCAACAGAATGGTGTAGCGGAAAGAAAAAATCGAGCTCTAAAAGAGATGACAACCTGCATGTTGGAAGCTAAATATTTGGCTGAGAATATTTGAGATAAAGCTATGAATTTTTATGCCTAAATTTAGGACAGGGTTCCTCATTCATCCATAAAAGTAAAAACACCTTTCGAAGCATACTTTGGTCGCAAACCGGATGTGTCCAATTTCTGAGTTTTTGGGTCCACTGCCAAGGATCGAATTCCACTAGATAAGAGGAAGTTTTTGCAACCACAGAGTATTGAGTACATTTTCATTGGTTATATATAGGAATCAAAGGGATAAAAAATCTTGAATATCATAACCAAAAATATATTCATACAGAGAAGTTTCCTCCTCGAAGAACCTCTCCAAGATGTGAAACTAGTAGAGGAAGAAACTGTTGAAATTCCCTCTCATTCTGCTGATGGTTCTGTTGAGGCGTGGAAATTCGCAGGCGGCAACAGTAAGGGATTCTCCCAACCAACATTCCCAATTAGCTCGTTGACTGTTTGGAATAGGGAATTCGTCTGGTTTGCGGTTCGGCTACCGTAGGTCAAGAAACAAAACAAAGTCTTTACCGGTTACGGCCCTGCCCACTGAGTTTTTGTGTTTTTTGCCTTTAAGAAATGAAATGCAAGTGCCTAACTAAATGCAGGGTGATCAAGATGCAGGGAGTGGTCACAATGTGATGCGCAGGTTCTTACCTCTCGTCTTGTGCTCCCAAGCAACCCAATCAGATACAATAAGAAATAAACTAACTATCTATTCTATCCCTAGGGAGCAGAATTATCACGTTGGGTGAATAATACAAATAGTACATGCATTGTGAAATGTTTCAGATAGCTGAGAATTTCTTCCAAAACACATGAACACTCTACAAAATATTTCAACAACCAGATAGCTGATTATTTATGAACAAGCCAATATTACTCACCATGGAAAACCACATCACAAAATTAAACTTAAGAATATTCCAGCAAGAACATAGGTTCAAAAATCAGAACATTCTCATAGTTAAAGAGTCATAGCTGAAAACTAAATAGTTCCTCTTCACATAGCTCAATTAAATACATGTGCTGTATTCCATATTGCACCTCTTCTAGCAAGCAAAGTTTGCAGTCTCTCATGTAAAACGAGGTAGTTCCTCTTACAATAGATGGTTTACAAAATTTCCCAGGGAAAAAGCCCCTTTTCATTCCTACTTTCAGATATTTAAACTACATTTTGCGACCCTTGGGCTGCCTCCTCTGTCTCCTTCTCAGCTTCCCCAATGCTTCAAATTCTTCTACGAACTATTAGTAACTGACAAATCTTCAAGTTCCATCTCTTCATTTCCATTCACGCTGTCTTTTCTTTCGCTTTTGCTTCTAGCCTGGGTTTGATCCACGCCGAACTCTCAGCTATACCTTCACTCCATCATAGTTCCACCAATCCCTTAGATCCCCCTGCGCAAAACAGAAAAGCATCATTTATGTATTTACGTTACATAACAAAATAGCAAGATCTACTCATGAAACAACCATCCCGAAAGGAAATTACCAGGAGCCGACACCACTACCTCGACCATGGCGGGAAACTTACTGGCAGTTCAACAAGACTCACGTCGGAAAGGGAAACCACTCCGCAGGTGGGAAACCATTAATTGGACGCCGGAAGGGTAGGACATCGGAGGTTAAATGGGTCTCCCCAGCCGCAACGACGGACGAGACCAGGGTTGAAGACATAAGCTAACCGCGGGTGGGGAAAGACCAAATCGGACGTTGGCAGATACTCGCATCAGAAGATCACTAGCTCTCCACAGCCTCAACGGCGGGAGGGTATAAGCTACGGTCCAACAATTTAAGACCCAAAACGAATCGGGCGTCGGAGGGATCCAGACTTCAGACAAATAAACAATCTTGGAGCCGCAACGGCGGAGGGGCTGGAACTTTGCAACTTCTGATCTAACAACACAAAGAGGCCCGATCATAGGAAAAATCAACGATTAAAACAACACTAAGGGTCAACTGTAGCCAAAGTTGTTTTTTCTTTGCGAAGGCTGCCCTGAAGAACAGGAATTTTTTTTTTTTTTGCTGGTAAACCCGACATCCACGACTCGAACCAAAATTGAACATGGCACACATAAATCTGTGGGCATCCAACTCCAAAGTAAAACAAAAAGAAGACACGTTCAAGAGGCCCAAGAGTTCAACGATCAAACTGTGAGAAATAATGAGGAGGGGACCAGAAATTAAACATTAATTTGGGGGAGAACGGTTGCGGCAGCAACAACTGGCGATTATCTGGTGAACCTAGATCTCTGGGTGATTATTTTTCTTTGAGTAGTAAATTGTTCCTCAACAAAAGCATCCATTGAATTCTTCCAGCTATCTGGATTTCTCAAATAACCGAAGTGTGTACCTTAATCATTGATACTAGTCCAATTTGGGGAAGGTGAACACCGAGACCTTCAAGTCCAGATAACTCTGTTGAGGCTAGAGTATGAGTCTCATTATTATCCCTGTCTTTAGGTAGCTATCAGCATGGACACCACGGGATTGTAGCAGACAGTAAACAACAATATTCATATGTTCCTCGTTCCCATGCCATTTTAACATTTTTGTGCTTTTGGACTTTTGTCCCTTTCATCTGAGCCCTTCTGTTCGCCTTTCTTACTGAATTTTAATTCAGGATCCTCTATCCCATAGTGTCCATTTGTGTGAGTGGTGTACTTTAAGTTTCAGCTCACGGATGGAGAGGATCTTTTGGCAATTTTAGTATTTATGATTCAGCACCCGCTTTGATTTGTGATGCTTTTATAGAAGTTTGACTCTTTATTTGCCTTTTGGCATTCACTTCTTGGCATGGGATCATTTATATTTAACACACTGTTCACCTTGCTCTTTTCCATGGGTCCTCCGTTATCGCCCCTTAGACATTTAAGTGTGATGTGGATGGAGCTTCAACATAGTATTCCAGACTCTTTGAATCCGGTTCATCGTACAGGGATTAAGCAAGAATTCAATGCACACAGAGATTTCAAGAAAACTGCTGGGATAGAAGAAATTCAAACAGCAATACACAGTTAGACTACTCAAACATGTCTACTGTTCCCAGAAATTTTAGTGTTTCTCAAATAACCGCTAGTTTACTCCCTTTATTGAAACCAATAAACTTAAATTTAAACAAAAGGAAAATATGACTCAAAAACAAACAGAAAGCTTATTTATGTACAAAACAGAAAAACTCAAAGAAAACTTCAAGAAAAATAAGGCTTGAGAACCAAACCATTAACTGGAAATTTATCCTCCCATCCCTGTAAATCTTGTAGCTTATAAGTAGCAGGGCCAAGTTTTGCTTTGATTTGAAATGAGCCTACCCACAAATTCTAGAACTTAGTATGCTTTCCCTTCTCATCGTGAGGATGATCCCATTTGAGAACTAGGTCTCCCACTTCCAAGTCCTTTTTTCCAGCTTTATGTTTGTCAAACCATCTTTTGACTACCCCCTGCTGTTGTTTGAAACGTTCTCTAGCCTTGGATCTGGCCTCTTCTGCTTTCAGGAGATTGTATATTCTTATTTGCGAAACCTCATCATCCGACCCCCCTAGACTCTTGAGCTAGTATGGAAGATGGAAGCAGGATATTGGGAAGCAGAATGGATTCCTTACCGTACATAAGGGTATAGGGTGACTGTTGATGTATATGTAACTTCGGAATGTATTCTTATATGTATTTTATATATTGTAACCCGATGTTTATTCCGGGATGTTTCTATTATGTATTTGAGTCATGTGGTCATGCCCCGATGTTCCGATCGGGAGGATTAATAATGTAAAAAAGTCATATCAAGTCATTAGGTAAGTCCCCACGGTTTAGGGGCACTTGGGTTATTATACACTAATTAAGGTGTAGGCTCAAGTAATTAATTATAAGTTAAGCCTACATGGTTGAGTGCACTTCAAGTCAACGGAAGAATATAAATAGAGAGTGAGAGTCTCTCTATTTATCACTTGTGACTTAACTCTCTTGCTCTCTAAAATGTGGCGCACTTTTGGAGAAGGAAATTCTTGGGCTTGACAGAAGACAGAAGGCTGCTGTTGTGAAGGAAGGTCATCTTACTGTTTTGGGTTCACATCTTGTGGTGATACTATCTTAGAGGAAGTTGAGGGTTTTTCTCCATTTATGGTTTCCCTCCTAAAATCTTTGTGTCTCTTGTCTCTTGTGATGTGCTTATGTGATTGATGTGCTTGTTATTCTCTCAGTGAAAAGATCTTATCATAATGCTAGCTTAAATATTGAAAAACTAACATGGTATCAGAGCTAACCTAAGAAGAAGACATTGTGCAGCTACAGGAACTAGGGCTTCCTATTTTGTGGATCTTCCTCCACATATTTTCAGCAAAAGTATGCTAAGATGACTCTCCATTAAATGGTGCATCGTTCTGTCGATGCGGAATTCAATTTCAAGCATTTTCAGTTTCGATGTGGAAATTAGGGATTTCAACAGAAGAGGAATTTTTGAGTGAGACCAGCATAGGATTTTTCTCCTCATCAAAACTGAAATTTAGAGACCTGGATCAATAAATTTGGTTGTGTAAATCTCCGGGAAAGTCAAACCCTAGTTTGACCCCTAGCTAGGAGAAACCCTAAATACTAAAAATGATACATTTTGGTACAGTCTCTATATTCCAATATTAGCGAATTCTTAGAAGCTAAAAATTGCAGGGACGGAAGATAAAATCCTGATGAACATGTTTTCCAAAGGGCAGCCTCTGATTCGCTGTATTCCAGGAGATATGATCTCTCCAAGTTAGGGTTTGAGCCTCTTCCAGAAATCATCCATAAACAGGACACCTAGGGAGATCTGCAATATCTTGGGCTACAGAGGTCCAAATGAAATTACTGAAGATGTTACAGAAAGGGAACGGACTTTCATTTCTGTGGTCCAAAGGTAAGACTCAGAAGATGAATCAGTGACACGTGGCATGCCATACAACTTCGCTATTATGAACAGTCCTGTAACAGGTCACCTTGGGAAAATTATCGTAAATCCTAAATGGTGAAACCAATTCTAATGAAACCTGCGGTTTTGGATCCAGGACATGGAAGGTTACCTCAGTGAGAAATTTCAGACATAGAGGATACGTAATTTCGGAGATATAACAGAAACAGTAACAGGCATTTCTGCAGAAGAAATCAGAAAATTAGGGCTTCCTGTTCTGGGAGCTTCCCTCCACTGTTTTCAGAAAAGGAGTACATTGGACAGCTCCATTTGAAGAGATCTATCTGTTCATCCAATCAGATCTGAAAAATTCCAAGTTTTTAAAATTAGGGTTTCAGTGACAAACCCTAGATTAGTAAACTCCGGGACAAGGACAGACACCTCAAATCGGTAAGATCTAATCCTTTGCTATTTCCATTTGAGGTTCTCATTTCAATATGATATATCACATCAGCTTAGTGAAAAGCTTGCGGAAGTTGACAACTTCCAAGCCTGGAAGTATATGATCTCTCTGAAGAAAATGGATTGGACACCTACATGAGTATGGAGGTTCCAGTTTCAGAGGGAGACGAGGCCAAAGAAGACATCATGCTCATGCTGCAGAGGATGATGAACCATCCAGAAAGAGATCCAGATATGAAAGAGAAGATTCTTCAAGCGAGGATGAATATGTTCTAATATCAGCTCTCATAGGTAACATTACTCATGGAAGTGATGATTGGCTTATAGACAGTGGGGCTTCCAAACATATGACGAGATTTAAGGAATCTTTTGTGAGACTATCAGAACATGAATGACTAGGAGATGACTACCAATGTCCAATAAAAGGTAGTGGGGAATCTTCATACAAGCTATACTCTGGTAAGTCTCTAACAATGAAAGAAGTATTGTTTGTGCAAGGATTGAAGAAGAACCTTCTCTCCATTTCAGCATTGATGCAAAAGGAATGCGGGCTGCATTCATAGATGGTCAAGTCATCATGTGATCAAAAGGAAAGACTATCGATGATGCGGTAGTGATTGAAGAACAAGAAGGAGGCTTGTATGAATTGAAGGGCCATCCAAAACAAGCCTTGATCCATGTAGAGCCAAATGAGCTTTGGCATAGAAGGCTTGCACATGTGCATTACAGAGCACTACCTATTGCAAGCAATGCTGTTGAAGGTCTTCCTGAATTTCAAGCTATTTGAATGGAATAACAAAATTAGAATATGACCTAAAGAAACCAGTTGAAGAATGTGAAGATCTAGAATGCAGAAACCATGCAGTCATAAGAGTCTCTCAAATCAAGAACAACTTGAAGCGGTAAAAGAAAAGGTGAAGAATGCAGAAGTGATGATGGCCACCTTGAATGGCCTCCCAGGATCGTAGAATTCATTCATTCAAGGAATGTGTTCCAGAAGGAAGTGATTACTTTTAGAAGAATCCATGAAGAAGAAGAAGCTCGAATCATAAGAAGAGAAGAGAAGATGGGAGCAACTAAAGATCAAGCTCTTTCCATCCAAAGAAGATCCCTCAAGC
>LPNX010462506.1:748252-830752 GCA_001517045.1 Pseudotsuga menziesii
AGCAAAATACCAGTGATGTTCCTGTTATGTGTCAATGCACTATTGCTCTAGGCATGGAGGTGTGGCAGAGTACAGATGGAATCTTCCTTCGACAAGGGAAGTATGCAGTAGAGATCCTAAAGAGGTTCGAGATGATGGACTGAAAAGCCATGGCTACACCTATGGCATCGAACCTGAAGCTATTGAGTGATGCTTCTTTAGAGACGGTTGATGCTACGATGTATCGTCAGATGATTGGGTCATTGATGTACCCGACGAACACGAGACCAGATATTTGCTTTGCTGTGAACACCTTGAGCCAGTACTTGACAGATCCGAGAAGTGTTCACTTGATTACTGCAAAGCATATTCTGAGGTACCTGAAGGGTGCAATTGATTATGGGCTCAAGTATGATGCGAATCAGAAGATTAACCTGGAGGGTTATGTTGATTTAGATTGGGCAGGTAGTGCCATCGACAGGAAGAGTACTTCTGGATGTTGCTTTAGTTTGGGATCAGGTGTGATCTCTTGGTTTAGCAGGAAGCAATCCTGTGTGGCACTAAGTACAGCTGAAGCAAAGTATGTCGTAGCTTGTTCAGCTAGTTGTGAGGCAGTATGGCTACGAAAGCTACTGTCTGATATATTTGATCTCTAGTTGGATGCTACTTGTATACATTGTGACAACCAGAGTTGCATGAAGTTGTCAGAGAATCCAGTGTTCCATGATAAGTTGAAGCATATCGAGATCAAGTATCACTATATCAAGGATATGGTGCAGAGAGGAGCAGTGATGCTCCTGTATGTTGCGACGGAGGAACATATAGCTGATGTATTGACGAAGCCATTGGCTAGGCTGAAGTTTGAGTACTTCAGAGAGAGACTTGGTGTTCTCCAGATCGAGGCTTCCTCCCAGAGACAGTGATGAGTCCCAAAGCCATTCTGATGAGCAGGTCAGATGTAAGGGCTGAGCCATTCTGTCATGGTGAGAGGATTCAGTTCCTTCCATGTCAAATATGAGTGCTGAGATTGAGAGCCATTCTGACGAGTAGGTCAGATGTAAGGGCTGTGCCATTCTGTGCATGGCTAAAGGATTTAGTTCCTTCCATGGCAGATGTAAGTGCAGAAATCTCTCCTCGTTGGAGTTGAGAGTCTTCCATCATTAGATGGGATTGTGCCATTCTGACGAGCAGGTCAGATGTAAGGGCAGAGCCATTCTGTGCATGGCTAAAGGATTTAGTTCCTTCCATGGAATATGTAAGTGCAGAAATCTCTCCTCGTTGGAGTTGAGAGTCTTCCATCATTGGATGGGATTGTGCCATTCTGACGAGTAGGTCAGATATAAGGGCAGAGCCATTCTGTTCATGCCTAAAGGATTTAGTTCCTTCCATGTCAGATATAAGTGCTAGCCATTCTGTCGAGTAGGATAGATGTAAGGGCAACTGCCATTCTAGGAATGGAGGCACCTGGTCAGTTACCAGGAACACTCAGTCAGGTTGTGCAGATGAGCATGTAATTCAGAGCCCTGGGAGATTTGCAGATGGTCTTTCGAGGTTTTGCCTATGGCATGTCATTCGGTGCCCTGGGACATCTGGCAAATGCTCTTTCGAGGTTTTTCTCTGGGAGGACATGTAATTCGGAGCCCTAGGAGATCTGCAGATAGTCTTTCGAGGTTTTTCCTATGGCATGTAATTCGGTTCCCTGGGATATCTGGCAGATTCTCTTTCGAGGTTTTGTCCTATGGAATGTAATTTGGTTCCCTGGGAGATCCGTTAGGTTGGGCTGTGTGCCCGTAATCAGTCCTGGGATGCTCTTGCGAGGTTTTGCCATGACCACATGTAATTCGGAGCCCTGGGAGATCCTATAGGTAGAGCTGTGTGCTCGTAACAGCCTGGGATGCTCTTGCGAGGTTTTGTGGTGAGGTCACATGTAATTCGGAGCCCTGGGAGATCCTATAGGTAGAGCTGTGTGCTCGTAACAGCCTGGGATGCTCTTTCGAGGTTTTGTGACGCACGTAATAAGTCCTGAGGATTCCACAGTATGGCCGGTGATGAGGAAGACCTGCAGGTGGTGGGCCTACATCCAGCATGAAAAAGGGCTGGCTCTGTAGAACTTCCTATGAAGAGATAGTACACACATGATGATGACCAGAGGAGATCCAGATCGAGCTATGATCCAGATCTAGTTATGATGACTCCGAGAGATCCAGATCGAGTGATGATCCAGATCTAGCAGTGATGATCCAAATCGAGAGATGATCCAGATCCTGTCCAGAGAGATGATCCAGATCGAGTGATGATCCAGATCCAGTAGTGATGATCCAGATCGAGAGATGATCTAGATCCTGTCCAGAGAGATGATCCAGATCGAGTGATGATCCAGATCCAGTCCAGTGATGTTGATCCAGATCGAGTGATGATCCAGATCCAGTCCAGTGATGTTGATCCAGATCGAGTGATGATCTAGATCCAGTGATGCCATTTTTTTGTGATGATCCAGATCCAGATGACTTGAAGATGAAGATGACTCGAAGACAAAGATGATCCAGTTGATGCAGAGAAGAAGACCAGTGCTGAAAAATTGTGTCTGAAGAATACCTTCCTAGTTAAGAGGGAGTGTTGATGTATATGTAACTTTGGAATGTATTCTTATATGTATTTTATATATTGTAGCCCAATGTTTATTCCGGGATGTTTCTATTATGTATTTGAGTCATGTGGTCATGCCCCGATGTTCCGATAGGGAGGATTAATAATGTAAACAAGTCATATCAAGTCATTAGGTAAGTCCCCATAGTTTAGGGGCACTTGGGTTATTATACACTAGTTAAGGTGTAGGCTCAAGTAATTAATTATAAGTTAATCCTACATGGTTGAGTGCACTTCAAGTCAACGGAAGAATATAAATAGAGAGTGAGAGTCTCTCTATTTATCACTTGTGACTTAACTCTCTTGCTCTCTAAAGTGTGGCGCACTTTTGGAGAAGGAAATTCTTGGGCTTGACAGAAGACAGAAGGCTGCTATTGTGAAGGGAGGTCATCTTACTGTTTTGGGTTCACATCTTGTGGTGATACTATCTTAGAGGAAGTTGAGGGGTTTTCTCCATTTATGGTTTCCCCTCCTAAAATATTTGTGTCTCTTGTCTCTTGTGATGTGCTTATGTGATTGTTGTGCTTGTTATTCTCTCAGTGAAAAGATCTTATCATAATGCTAGCTTAAATATTGAAAAACTAACAGTGACGCTCCTATTGCATACTTGGGAGTAACTCTGTCAACCCACAGGGCGTTGGGTAAGGCTGAGTGCCAACTTCGCTGGTTTTCTATGACGATCTTCTTCAGGATTCTAATGAGGTTTTTATTGGAAGATTCAGCCAGGCCATTCCCTTGCGGATAGTAGTTAGAAGAATAATGTAATTTTATCCCTTTCTCATGAGAAAATGCAGTCAATTTAATGGATGAAAAGTATTTAGCATTATCAAAGACTAACGAAATTGGAACTCCAAACCTGGTCATGATATGATCTTGTAGGAAACTGATGACTTCGTCTTCATTTATCTTGCGCAGTGGGATAGCTTCGACCCATCGAGTGAAATAATCAGTCGTAGTAAGAATGTACTTGTGCAGCAGTGAAGAATTTGGTTTTATTTCTCCAATGATGTCCAAGCTCCATTGCTCGAAAGGATCCGTGATCATTACAGGCTTTAGAGGTGCTGCTGCTCTAGGTTGTCTCCCGCCACATCTTTGGCAAGTGTCACATTTTTTGACGTGCGCATGTGCATCCTTGAAAAGCGTTGGCCAATAGTTACCAGCTCTGAGGACCTTATGGGCAGTAGTGTCCCCTGAATAATGTCCCCCAGCCGGACCATCGTGCAATTCAGACATTACTTTCTCAGCATCTTCTTTCTCCAAGCATCTCAAGAGGACTCCATCGTAGTTTTTCCTTAATAATACGCCTTCCACGATTTGGTAGGAAGTTGATTTCAGATGCAGAGCTCTTCTTTGTTTGGAACTCCAATGTTCTGGCAACAGCCCTGACTGTAGGTAATGCACAAGGTCTCTATACCAAGACTCAGGGGCTGTGAATAAAGGACACACATCCATTACATGCAACTCGGCTTCATCTTCCCATGCTTGTTCTTCGTTGTTTCTACTTCCAGTCATCAATTTGCATAACCCTTGACCTTTCACTATAGTGGCTGGCTTGAATTCAAGGTCGTATTCTTGAAGGGTTGTTACCCAGTTGCCCCTTCTTTCTCCTAACTCTTTCTAAATGAGAAGGGATCTTACAGCCGGGTAAGGGACTATTACCTTGGTCTGATTTTTTAATATATAAGGCCTGAATTGTTTCACTGCCTTAAACACTGCGTACGCTTGTTTATCAATGGCTGGGTAGTTTAATTCAGCCCCTTGTAGCCCAGTGCTCATAAAAGATATCGGGAATTCATCACCCCCATCCTCCTTTTGCGTAAGCACAGCTGCCAATGAATCATCGGATGCAAACGTATACATAATAAAGTCTTTGTCAAAGTTTGGGCTCTTCAGGGAAGGATCATGTGCAACATCAGTCTTGATTTTGCTGGAAGCATTCTTTTCAATTTCAGTCCACTTAAATTGTGTATTTTTCTTGACCATCTGTTGGAGTGGCTTAACAGTCTGGGCAAAATCAGGTACAAATCTTCTTACAAAGTTTATTGTTCCCATGAAGGATTGCATTCCCTTTTTATTATGGGGCATAGGGATTTGTTCAATGGCCTTAATTATTTCTGGGTCTATACATATACCTCTCTTTGAAACTATATGCCCCAGTAACTTGCCCTCTATGACCACAAAAATGCACTTCTTAGGATTGAGGGAAATGCCATATTTCCGGCAGCGTTTGAAAATTTGCTTCAGGTGGAACGCGTGCTCCCCTCTTTTCTTCGAAAATATTGTGATGTCATCAAGGTATACCACAACACTTCGTCCAATCAGTCCATGGAAAGCTATGTCCATAGCTCTCTGAAATGTCGCTCCAGCGTTAATCAGTCCAAAAGGCATCCTTCTATAGGCAAAAGTCCCCCATTTAGTTCTGAATGTTGTCTTCAATCTATCTTCCTCGGCTACTAACACTTGGTTGTAACCAGAGAACCCGTCTAACAATGAAAACAATTCAGAACCGGAAACCATCTGTAACAACTGCTCCATGGGAGGCACCGGATAGTTGTCTTTATCTGAGGCGCGGTTTAAGTTTCTGAAGTCCACGCACAGTCTGATTTCTCCTGATTTTTTTCTAACTGGCACTAAATTTGACACCCACTCAGAGTTTCTGACTTTAAAAATAATTCTAGCATCTAACAATTTCTTTACTTCGCTCTGGATTAGTGGCTCCAACTTCGGGTGCATCTTCCTTAACGACTGCTGATATGGCTTGACGCCCACTTTAATCGGGACGATATGCTTGATGATGCTAGTGTCGTAGGTTTTCAAATATTGGTACATCCAGGCAAAGACATATTTTTATTGTTTAAACAAACTGATGAACCTATCCCTCTCGACTGGTGAACAACATTTGCTGAGGTTCACAAACTTAGGATCCATTTCAATCCCTAAGTTTACCAGTTCGAACTGTAGAGTTGAGCTGTACGTTTTTACGTTAGCGGGTCTTCTGAATTTTTCATCCAAGTCAAACATCTTCTCTAACGTTCTGACCCCTTTAGGGACGAAATTGTCAAATTTCATCTCGGCTTGGTGTTTTTCATCATCGATAATGGCTCCTTTAAAGATCTCATCATTTTTCAAACACTCGATTATCTGCTGGTCATTGTCAAATACTCGCAAGTTGGTGATCATGTCAGGTACTGAAGGCCTGAAAAGTAATTCAACAGAACATCTGTTATTAGTGGGTACCAGCCTGGCAGCTGATGTGGCCAAAAGATCAGCGGCCGCATTTTTCATTCTTGGGATTGAAATAATATTGAATGCATGAAAACATTTAAGCAAATCCCATACCTCGTTTTGGTAAGCTTTCAAGTGGGGGGAAACACAATGTATTTGATTTCTTATTTTCTTTACAACTATTTCTGAGTCCCCAAAAACTTTTAAATTGCTTACCTTCAATTCAATCGCTTTCTTGAGTCCCTGCACTAGTGCTTCATATTCATTTGTATTGTTAGTACATTCAAACTCTAATCTACATGACAGGAAATGTTTATTCTTTTGCGGATCAATAAGGACACATCTAGCCCCCGAACCTTCTAATTTCTTTGAGCCATAAAAAAATAAAGTCCAAAAATCATTAACTACCGAAAATGAATCTATTTCTACTGCTAAGTCTACTATGTTACGGTCAATCTCATCAGCCTGAGAAAAATGAAGGAGATCAGGCTGGGTGTTAGATGTGTCACTAGCCTCCTCCTCTTGATAGTTCCCTGGTTCCAGTTCGAGGAAATAGTTTCCCAACACAGGTTCGACCGGTATATTCTTCTCATCCAGTTGAGCAACATTGTACTTCATGTGAGGTTCTCTCAAAACCTTAATCTGATTGGGACTTCCTTTGTACAGCAACCACAGGTGCGACCAATCTGAGGCGAAATATCCATTCAATTTAGCTGACCAATCTTTGCTCAGGACAAGGTGGTAAGCGTCTGGTATATCAGCCACCACGATGTTGATAACCTGGCATACTTTGTCATTTGATGCCAGATGGATTAGAACGTCCTCCATCTCACCAATTACCTTAACGTCTATCCTATCCAATTGCACCACCCTCCACATGGTTGGCTTAAAATGCCCATTGATTTTCTTACATACTGATACGGGCATGACATTAATTGACGCCCTTGAGTCTACTAGACAATTGTGAACGTTATGGTTAAAAATTTCAAATGTCAGGAGGAAGGGTGGCTGTTTAGTTTTAGACTTACCTCCAGTGCTATCTTCTCCAATTTCTTCTTCGTCCAGAGGTTGATTGTCAGCAGGCCGCTCCTCTTCTGATGTTTCCAGTGCTTTCAACAATATTTCTTTTTGTTGAGGTACTTTGCACATTTCAAACAGAGGGACGTTTGCCTTTATCTTTTTTAAATCTTCAACAATGTCATATTCTATTTGTTGTTTAATGGACTGAGATTTATCAGCATTCACCTTTTCTTTGTTTAGTTCAAGCAGCGTTCTGTTCAGCTTAGGATCTTGGCTGGTAATAGTGAATTCTAGAGTCTTATCAGCCACGGATTTATCTTGAAATTTCTTCCTGATATTTCTTTGCAGCCTTCTGATCTTTGGGAGTAAAAGACTGTCATTACTAACCATCCCTTTACTTCTAGTTGTCACGTTAGCCTCCCTGATATCTTTGTGTTTTTTAGTTATATCTTCTTCTGCATCGAGTAAGGAGACAGAACTCCATAATTCCATAGTCTCTTCTTCCTGTTCCTTTGTAGAAGTAGAAGCATCATTTTCTTTCTTTTCATCATCATCTTCTTTCGTTAGTCTCGAATCCAACATCTGATTCATAACTAACATCATTGAATTTATCCATTGTGGACAGTTCCTTTCGGAGTGAGGCTGCTGGTGAAAGGTGCAGAAATTTTCCATCCCTATCACTGTCAGATTCATAGATGCAGTATTGTGAGGAGGAGGTTGGAACTGATTGTTTTCCTCCCTTTTCTTATAATAAGGCCTGTAGGACTTCTGTGTTTCCTTCTCTTTTTCCAAGTCTATGATCTTATTAGACAACTTTTGCATCATTTTGGCCATACTTTCATAATCTGGTGCTTTCTCCTCTTTAGGCTTAGTGAACAATAAAGTTTTCCTTCTCTCTCCTGATTGTTCGGGGTAATCTTCAATACTCTCTCTTTCAGCCTCCACCACTTTTGCTTCTTCATAGGTTTCTGTCAGAGTAGGCTTGGCCCTACCTTTCGCAAACATGGCCAGATCAGGACCCAAAGCTGAAGTATAGTACTCAGTTAGTACTTTGTCTGAAGGCTTGTCTGTTTCAGAAAAGTTCTTAAGATATGCTGCAAACCTTTGTGTGAAACTGTGCACTTTTTCCTTTTTCTCTTTCTTCAGTGCACATAGTCCTTTCATAAGGGCTGCATGAGTCTTTTGAACTGCATATTTACTCCTGAAAATTCTGTCGAAAGTATCCCAATCCGGGATAGAATTAGCAGGCAACCCAAAGTACCAAGATGCAGCAGCTCCTTTGAGGGTATGCGGGAAAAGTCTGCACACTACATCTTCATGTTCCCCAGCCCTCAGACCTTCTATTGCCAAGTAGAAACTTTGTAGGTGATCATGCACTAGGATCTTCTCATTGGGGTCAAATTTAGGCAGTAACTTCTAAAAGGCTTGAGGTAGGTCATGCAAAGGGGGAGTCAGGTTTAGGGGTGACCTGGCTTTCCATGCAGGTAGTGGATTAGGTGGATTGGGAGGAGGTTGATTGGCGTTAACACCGGCCATGAGTTGAGGTGGAGGGTGAGGAGGTGAACCAACAGGGGTGTGAATAGGAGAAATGTAAGGGGTTTCTGGGCCTTCTTGATTCAAAGGTAGCTCAACTTCTTGCAAAGCAGTCTCTACAAGTTCTTCCCAGTCTCCAACCAACAATGAATCTTCTGCTATAGGATGGTTTTTCTTCTTGTACTCTCTTCTAGGTAAGTCAGGGATAATTGGTAACCCTCCAAGCTTCTTTACGTATGCCCGGGTGTGTCTTCTTAGGTCGTTAACTACTTCATTACCAACAGCATATAGATGTTCTCTTTTTTCTTCTTCCGGAATTGGATTGCGCGGTCCACTACTTTCAGAACTGTAACCAGCGGAATAATCTCAGGAAAACGCGTTTCCTCGGCCAGCCATGCACTGGCGGCCCTCCTTCTAGCGCCAAAACTGTTGAGGCTTAGAAATACGCAGGTGGCAACAGTAAGGGATTCTCCCCAACCAACGTTCCCAATTATCCCATTGACTGTTTGGAATAGGGAATCCATCCAGTTTGTGGTCCGGCTACCGTAAGTCAAGAAACAAAACAAAGGCTTTACCGGTTGCGGCCCGGCCCACTGAGTTTTTGTGTTTTTTTCCTTTAAGAAATGAAATGCAAGTGCCTAACTAAATGCAGGGTGATCAAGATGTAGGGAGCGGTCACAATGTGATGCCCAGGTTCTTACCTCTCGTCTTGTGCTCGCAAGCAACCCAATTAGATACAATAAGAAATAAACTAACTATCTAATCTATCCCTAGGGAGCAGAATTATCATGTTGGGTGAATAATACAAACAGTACATGCATTGTGAAATGTTTCAGATAGCTGAGAATTTCTTCCAAAACACATGAACACTCTACAAAATATTTCAACAACCAGATAGCTGATTATTTATGAAAAAGCCAATATTACTCACCATGGAAAACCACATCACAAAATTAAACTTAAGAATATTCCAGCAAGAACATAGGTTCAAAAATCAGAACATTCTCACAGTTAAAGAGTCATAGCTGGAAACGAAATAGTTCCTCTTCACATAGCTCAATTAAATACATGTGATGTATTCCATATTGCACCTCTTCCAGCAAGCAAAGTTTGCAGTCTCTCATGTAAAACGAAGTAGTTCCTCTTACAATAGATGGTTTACAAAATTTCCCAGGGAAAAAGCCCCTTTTCATTCCTACTTTCAGATATTTAAACTACAATTTGTGACCCTTGGGCTACCTCCTCTGTCTCCTTCTCAGCTTCCCCAACGCTTCAAATTCTTCTACGAACTATTAGTAACTGACAAATCTTCAAGTTCCATCTCTTCGTTGCCATTCACGCTGTCTTTTATTTCGCTTGTTCTTCTAGCCTTGGTTTGATCCATGCCAAAACGCTCAGCTATACCTTCGCGCCATCGTAGTTCCACCAATCCCTTAGATCCCCCTGCGCAAAATAGAAAAACATCATTTATGTATTTACGTTACATAACAAAATAGCAAGATCTACTCATGAAACAACCATCTCGCAAGGAAATTACCAGGCGCCGACACCACTACCTCGACCATGGCGGGAAACTTACTGGTGGTTCAACAAGACTCACGTTGAAAAGGGAAACCACTCCGCAGGCAGGAAACCATTAATCGGACGCTGGAAGGGTAGGACATCGGAGGTTAAACGGGTCTCCCCAGCCGTAATGGTGGATGAGACCAGGGTTGAAGACATAAGCTAACCGTGGGTGGGGAAAGACCAAATCGGACGTCGGCAGATACTCGCATCGGAATCTCAGTAGATCTCCCCAGCCACAACGGCAGGAGGGTATAAGCTACGGTCCAGCAATTTAAGACCCAAAACGAATCGGGCGTCGGAGGGATCCAGACTTCGGACGAATAAACAATCTTGGAGCCGCAACGGCGGAGGGGCTGGAACTTTGCAGCTTCTGATCTAACAACACAAAGAGGCCCGATCATAGGAAAAATCAACGATTAAAACAGTGCTAAGGGTCAACTACAGCCAAAGTCGTTTTTTCTTTGCGAAGGCTGCCCTGAAGAACAAGATTTTTTTTTTTTTCGGCTGGTAAACCCGACATCCATGACTCGAACCAAAATTGAACATGGCACACATAAATCTGCGGGCATCCAACTCCAAAGTAAAACAAAAATAAGACACGTTCAAGAGGCCCAAGAGTTCAAAGATCAAACTGTGCGAAATAATGAGGAGGGGACCAGAAATTAAACATTAATTTGGGGGAGAACGGTTGCGGCAGCAACAGGTTCTGATGATGAAAATGAAACTGTGAGATTTGATATTTCAGATATGATGCCTGATATAAGTGAGAATTATATATCAAGTTCTGAATCAGATCCTAATGTTCCCACTCATCTCCCAAAATGGGTTGAAAAGACTCTCTCTTCTGCTAGGTTAGATGTTGGAAATCTGGTTGATCTAAAGAGAACTCGGTCATATTTTTAAAGAGTAGGTATTGCTCTTTCTTGAAATGATTCTTTGCTATCTGAAACCTACTATGTGATTCTTGGGTATGATCCTAATTCATATTATCATGCTTGGAATGATCCTATATGGAAAGATACAATGGATGAAGAGTTCAACTCTCTTCGAAAAATGCAACTTGGCAGATAGTTCCCCTTCCACCTGGGAGGAAACTTGTTCAATGCAAGTGGGTATATCAGAAAAAGGTTGATATAGATGTATCAAACTGAAAATATAAAGCACATATGGTATCAAAAGTATTCTCCCAAGTCCAAGGAGTGGATTACATCGAGACCTTTGCGATGGTGGAAAAAATGGATTCTGTAAGGCTAGTTTTGGCCATATGGATGTAAAAGGTGCACCATATGGATGTAAAAGGTGATTTTATTCATGTATACATGCAATAATAGGTATACATGAAGCATCTTGAAGGATACACATCAGGTCCATCATTATTCTGGAATCTACAAAAATCCTTGTATGGCCTAAAACAGGCCCCAAGAGCTTGGTATGCCAAAATGGATTCCTTTTTGCTTTCACAGAACTTTGAAAGATGTAAGTCTGATCCAAATGTCTACTTGCAGAAATATGCAGGTAATTTTATTATTATAGTTCTGTATTTTTATTATCTAGTAATCACAAGAATCACTCTTGCTTTGATCACCTTCATAAAAAATGCTTTACTTGAAGACTTTGAGATGAGTGATCTAGGCCTGTTGAGGCAATTTCTCGGGCTAGAAATAACTCAAGATTTTGATGAGATTATGGTGACACAATCCAAATATTCTTAAGACCTATTAATTAAGTTTAATATGGCTTATTGTAATGTTTCACCTTTCCCCTTCCTCTCAGGAATCGGTCTTGAAGACGGAATTACTACTCCACAGGTGGATTCTACTCTCTACCGTCATTTGACCGTAATCCTTCTCTACTTGACACATTCAAGTCCTGAATTTTTTTATGACATGAATTCTATATCAAGGTATATGCAATAGAATCATAATATTCATTGGAGGGAATGCAAGAGTATTCTATAGTATGTGTAGGGTATTAGATCCTATGGCATTCACTATTTTGCCGATTCCGAGCTATACTTGGTAGGATTCACAGATTCGGATTGGGATGGAGATAGCCTTGATCAAAAGTATAATTCTGGCTATGTGTTCAGTTTTGGTGGTGGGCCTATTTGTTTTTCAAGAAAAAAGGAGGATTCCATTACGTTATCTTCAGCAGAGGAAGAATAGAAGGGAGCGGTCAATGCATGCATCCAGGAAGTTTAGTTGCAAGGTATTTTGTTCGAGTTTGATATTGGTAGTGCTTCATATACTTTCATATTTGTGAAAAAAAGTGATATAAAGATCTCGATAGATCCAGTTCAGAGATAGAGAACCAAGCACATCAAGATCCACATGCACTACATCAAAGAAATTGTGCATGACATGACAATTGTTCTACAATATTGCCCCACAGATGAGCAAATTGCAGACATTTTCACGAATAAATTTACTGAGAAAAAGTTCAATTACCTCCGTTCACTATTGGGGGTGATTTCATCATGGTTAATTCAGTTACTTCTTTAGTGTTCATTTTGAGGGGGGGTGTTTCTTTCCCACGGAGTTTTTCCTCTTTTCCTCACTTATAATTTTTTGAGCATTTTAGAGTTAATTTTTGTAAAGGGTGACCTATGGCCTTTGTTTCCGGGGGCTTATATTTTTTTTACTCCTCCACATGAGTATATATTAAGGGAGATGTTGGAGTCATTATCCAACCCACACACCATTATTTGGATTAATTGGTCTAATTTACCACTTATCCTAAGTTATTGATTCAAATATGTGATTGCATCATCAACTGGATCATCCTCCTTCAATCAGGGAGCCTAATTGGGTCTCCTCATTCAATTAGGGATCCTAATTGAGTCTTCTCCTTCAATCAGGGAGACTAACTGAGCTTCCTCCTTCAATAAAGGAGAAAATATGCATTGATCTTAATGACATAAGTGACCCAAATAAGTTAACGGATGGTTGTTCCACCTACTTTCAGTTAAAATGCACTTGTAAAGGCGCCTTCATCATTATTTTACCTATTTTTGATAAATTCCAGTTAACTCGAGTGATTAAAGGTGCCTCCAACAACTTTTGGTGACTCAGCTTAATTCAGTTAAGTTGATCTCACCTAACAGAAGTCAAACATGCGCCTTCACCTACTGATTGACATGTAGTTGAGTTCTATTCAATTAGACTCAGCCTAAACTACCTTTGATTCAATTAGAGTCAGTTATGGTTGTGATTAGTGGTTAACTGATGTGTCGAGTGGTGTCTAAATGATAGCTAAGCCACTCTCATGTATGCAATTCGAATGACCTATCTAGGATTCAAATTGTCTGGTTATTCATGTCATTGCATGACATTGTCTCATTACCGTTGATTATTGATAGATATTATACAACTACAATTGCGTACTGCACTGTTTTCATGTAATTTTCTATGTAATTAATCCATGAAATCTTCTGTACGTTTTGTCTTGGTCCTCAGATTACTGTGACTCAAATTTCATATATATATATGTGTGCGTGTGTGTGTGTGTGTGTGTGTATATACATACATACATACATACATACATACATACATACNAGTACATTCATAAATGGACAATCGAAATAGTATTAGTGCTCTTGTAGATCACAAGTGCACCATCAAAGACAAATAATATATATGATTCCCAATTTTTTTAATGCATTTTATAAAGTAGGATGCATCATTGATAATGCATCTTGATATATTGTAAGTGCATAAGTGAGTGTGATTTCGGAAATTCATGATTGCATATGATTCCCCTCTGATGCACTATGTATATAGTTGAGTCGATATGCCCAAATTTATTAGGTAGTCTACTATTATTTTGTGACAATGTTGTTTTTTTCCATAGCATTGTCGTTCTATGTTTTATGGGAGGGTAGTCTTCCCATTTTCATTAGACCTATTTACTCTATTTTTTTTATTTTTCTAGTCACTCAAATGGAATTTGACCACCTTTCGCCTAGGTCAATGATTGAGGTGAACATGTGCATGTGGGAAATATGATACCCAAGACGGACTAAGGAACTGACCATGTAGGCAAGTTAGTTTAAATATATTGACGTTTCTATCGAGTGAGGAATATCACACCTTTATTCTTGATACACATAAGTAATGATGGGAAGGAAAGGATGTCCAAAAATACAATTAGTAATGTTAAGAAACCAAATGCAAGGGGTACAAATATCACTATATATTTATAAATCTAGTTGCACATTTTTTTCTTATCTAACGTACATGCAATTTATTGTAATATTTTGTTTAAATTGTTTAGTAATATTGTTGTTTACTAGTTTGCAGATGTTGGTATGTACATTAATAATATGAATCCCCAACAAGATGAGGAAATGGTTTAGGTTTTGAGTAATCACATGTACAAAGACCAATCATTCCACACATTTGTTTTCTTTGAAAAACATTGTAATTTTATTTCTCAAAGAGTATAAAGTTACATTTGTAGATATATTCCTTGCATATATTCCGAATACAAAAAATATATATATATGCATCTCTGAAGTATGTATAAAAGTAATTTTCATTTTTACTAGACATAGGCCACTATCCTTCTCCTGATATAGCTCTTGCAAAAAGAGATTCACTAAAGTGTTCCTTGTATAGCTCTTGAAGTTGCTGGTGTATAGAGAAAACAAAAATAAAAATAACACGGGATGTCATTCATCGCACCTTTTCCTATGTAGTATATATCAAAGAATGATATCTCATTCAAGCTAAACACTCACAAAATATTTCTTATTTGGATTGTAATAAAGCTAGTGTAGTTATGTGTTCATTGTAGCATGTACATTGTCTTCATTCAAAGCCTCTAAATATACAAAGGGTTTGTGAGAAAAATAGGATATGTGTTCACTATTTTGCTTTGTTATTTTAAATTGGCCTTTATCCAGGTAAAGAATTTTCTTAGATAAGGAGTATGGTGTCCCGTTAATCTCCCTATATACATGTAGACATGACAATAAATTTAAAATTTGTTATTATTTAATGAATATCTTCCAATAGTGGCAATAAAGGAGCATGTAAACATCTTTGTGCTCTTTTTATCCAATTTACAACCAACATGGAGTACCCGAATACTTGAAGATTCTGGCATCCCTTTTATAATGTGAAGAGGAGAAGAATTTTGAGGGAATATAACTCAACATAGTTCTTTGTACCCTCCCAAATCCTATATATAATTTGAATAATTGTGTATCTGACAGAAAGAGTATAGCACCCCATCACACTGCGTTTGTTCATGTTGTGACACTCCATCAAAAAATGCCTAGGGAATTTATTTATTGATGTCTTCCATTATTATCCTTATAATCGAGGCATCCATTTACCTCGAGGGAAGAAATAAAGTATGTTTAAGTTGTTTGAAACAACCACCTTGAGCATAAATTGTTTCTCTTAAAAAATATTGTTATTCCTTGCAATCCACATTCCCTAGATAATGATGAGAGGAGATACTTTGTAAGGGAGGTATAAGTAATTAAACTTACAAGGTTGTAGTGATGACTCAATAGTGTTCCCACTCCAAGTAAATTTATGTCCAATCATATTCAAACACTCCTTCCACGCCATTCTTGTAAAGGGTCGCCTTATGAAAAGGTGAACAACTGTCTCCTCACCTAATATCAACACAGAGCACCAGCTTGGGCCTTCAATTCTATGTTTTTGAATATTATATCACGTTGGTATTTTGTTTTCTAAGGAACATCATATCAGCAGTTGAGCCTTTGAGGGACATTTAACTTGTCATACTTTCTTCCACCACCATTGAACTTCTCGATTAAAATTGTCTAAATTTAATTGAATATAGCCATTATTTGGAGTATATTTACCAGATGGGGAAAAGTACTAGATTAATTTGTCCTATATCATCTCTTATCCATATATGTCCATATTTAAAATCATTTCTATAATTATTCTACAATACTTTCTCTTTGTTTTCAAGACCCAATGTCCTAGAATTGATCCATCCTTGACTCCATAGATTTGTAGATTGTGGATTTGTCACTTGATTTAATGTGAAAAATCCAAGATCATGTAGATTTTCCAATAGAGGTAAAGGGAGAAAATGATTTCCCTTTCTCCCTTTCCATGGGTTCATCCCTATCCGAACGTTGTTTCCATTTCCTAATTTCCATTCCAGACCTCTTCCAATTAGATCAAAGGATTTTACCACAAGTTTCCGGACAACCGATTCATTGGCCCACTTTTTGGATGGTGACTTGACCCAATCCAGTATGGATATTGGTGCAATGTAATTTTGTTCTACTATTAAGGTTCAAATAATCATTGCAGTTTGCAATCTCAACACACATTTAGTTGATAATGCATTTGAGAAAAGAAAGACATTTCCAGTCCCCACCCACCTAGAGGTTTGTGATTGAAATTTTACCCTACTTGACCCAGGGAACCACATAGTGTTCCTTGTGACCACTCTATAGAAATATGAAGAAAAACATTTTAAAAATTTCCAAAATTGCTTTTAGATTCCAAGTATGTGACATCCAATAGCTAGGGATGGACAACAAGACATATTTTACCACGACAGGACTTCCAACTCTATAGAGCCATTTATGACACTTGTTGGTCTTGGGTAAGTTTTGGTAATTTTATGTACCGATTTTGAATTTTAGTCAAAGGGTGAATGGGGCTATGATGGAGTGGTTAATGAAGTGGTCATCTTCGAAGTTTTGGGTGGATTTCAAGGAAAAACGATCATTTTGATGAACTAATGTTGGTTAGTTAGTTAGATATTTTTTCCACTTGCTGGATAGTGGGTGTGTAATGTAAATCCACCAATAGATCCTATAAAAATTTAATGGAATGGGATTTTTGGGGTTAGCCTGATTTTTTAATAAGTAATAGTATCGGTCGATTATGTACTCTTTTTGGTCAAAATTGAAAAGAGTTGCATGTATGGAGTTGATCTACACGATGTGTGCATAGATTTGATGTAATGGGGTATTGGGAAATGTCTGCAGGATGTGTACGCAGAATAAAAACATTCGAGAAGCAACTCTTTTAATAAACGAGCACTTTTTTGGTTTTCTATGGATTGGTTTTCCACGTTAAAATCCTTGTGTCGGCTATGTGTGATGTATCTGTGCGATGTTTATTGTTATTTTAACATGCATGAAAGAATACCTATGAATAATTCTATGAATTGAAAAAACACAAGCCAAATTAGTAATACAATTATGGGTGATGTTAAAATTTAGACATGGATAATTCTATGAATTTACACAACATGGGATAAATTAATAATACGATTATGGGTGATGTTGTTAAAGGGTTTTATCTAACAGTCACAATTATTGATCTATCATGGTACCTTATGTTGATGTTCAATATGATGAAGGACCCCTTCACCACTACAAAAACTTGGTTCTTGCAGCTCCCATAGGTATATCAGGTGAGACTGCATCTACTCTATAGGTGTTTCCACCAGGGTTAAAATATTATCGAGCCGACACCTTTTCTCTTTGTTGGTATGTTGCAGTATGAACATATGTTAGAGTGAGATTGTGCCAACCAATGCTTCCATTTTCGAGATCGAGATCATTACAAAGTGGACATGTTTTTGAATCTGATGAAGCTTGAGATCGAGGCATGGTTTGATCAAAAGGAAAATATGTTCACTCAAAGTGAAAATCAAAATCTACAACTGACTCTGGGACAAGGGTTATGAAGGTACGTTTATTCTAAGATACACGAACAATTTTTTGGAGAATTCCTTATTCTGCTAAACAAGCTGTTATTAAGGTTAGCACTCTAGAAAAAAAAATTCTAAGGAGGGGGTCCTAATCCTTAGAGATGTACACTTGAGTTACTCCAATGACTACAGTGTGTCGACAATAGGATCTCAAGGTATGTCAACTTCTGTATCAAAATAATTTTAGAAGGATACATTACTGAGTTTATCATAGATATTGTTAAGTCATACAACAAACCCGATTGATACTTTTTTTAGGACCACGAGATAGGGACTTAAATTATTTAAAATTGTGGATTAATGTGATTTTATGTGAAAAGGGTATTTTGAAAATAAACTCTACCAAGTAAAGTGATTGTATGTGGTGGGCATGGCTATCAATGAGAAGAAGGTATGGGAAGTATGTGAGATGGGGTAAGATGATCCAAGGAGAAATAAGTGAAACTGATGAAGAGTGTGGCCGCTTGAGGAGTGGGAAGAGGTTTTAGTCAAATAAGAGGAGAAGGACTACGACTAGGAGAGAAAGTTGCAGTGTGATTGGAAATAATACTACATGAGACGGGGACTACAGCTCAAAGATGAGTCATGTGATGAAGAACAAGAATACCAACTCATTTCAGAAGACAATGAGGGGATATGCACCAAATTCGAAGCTACAACATACCCATGACCCTTCTAGACCACCACTTTTACATAAAAATCCTAGACTTATCCTTTTACAATGGAAAACGACCCCTTCAATTTGAGATATCCTATAAAGCATTCCACAAATGATATGGGGCATAATAGAGTGGTAGCACATAAAAGAGATAGGTAGGTTGAATGATAGAGGGGAATACTACGCATGTAGATACAATCGTAGAGAAAAGGTTTAGTTTTTTTCAGAGAATAAGAAACTAGGTTACACACATGTTGCATAAGAGGTAACACATGACAGAGTTAGGGCTTATCTCAAATTCCCAAGAGAATACATAGAATATTTTTCATACGCCTATGTTTGTAGATAAGATAGGCTATGGAACAGACCATGGAGTTATGGATGAAAAATTATCTATGATACAATTGTCAAGTATGGGTAACTCTAAGCTAGATGGATTTGCAATAATGAGCATGTCATATAAATATACAAAGTTGTGACCCTTGGTTTCATATTCCAAAGGTATGTTAGTTATTCTCCTATGACTCTTTTGATTTCCTATGACTCGTTATTTACAATATTTTCCTTTAACCATAATTCCATAAGATTAGGTATCCAACAACATACAATGAGACAAAGAGTTTAAAAATGTATGTTGGTGCCCCTTTGATAAAGAGTCTAATATTGAACCACTTGGACCACTTTCTATAGGTATCTTAAATAACTTGGTTTGACCCCTTCATTTCACATTTATGTTTTAAAATATTATTATATAGAGAGAGGAAAAAGAAGGGTTAAATGTGTTGTAGTTTCGACTGGACACTCCACCCATGTTTAGAATGAAGCTACTATATTTAGGAAATAATCAATTTCAATATAAATAGGTATTGGGGAAATAGTCTAGATGGTTACAAAATAATCAAGTGAATATAAATAGGTATTGGATAAATAGTCATTAAGAATTAAGTAGAAAAGTTGTGGAAAGGATCCATGAATAAAGGGGGAGAAAAATACCCTATGACATTTTTTGTCCCACTTGGGGCCACGTAAAATTCCCCTGATTATGATACCAAGTTGATCGAGCAGACAACTATTGGGAATGTGTTATTTTATCACACTTATAACATGCAAAGGCTCATTCCTTGTAAGAATTGTGAAAGTGTGGGGAATTTCTACCTTGCTCGAGTGTTAAATTTTAAATCTCTAACTGGATTTCCTTCACATGAGTCTTTTAGTACTCAAACATTCATGGTGCATGAAAACCCTACTTTAGTGGCTACACAAGCTTAGATCAAGAGATGTGATGACTGATGATGATGCTCATAGAGATAAATTTCTATACATCCTTTGTTCTATGATGCTTTGGCCACTTGTTCTCCCATGAGGCCCCTAGTCTTACCTTCCATCACCCTCTCCCTCATCATCCTCATTCCCTTTTAACCTATGTGTACCCTTCTATTTCCACTACCATGGTTCTCATCAAGCATACCAAGTGAAGAAATGCTACTAGTCCCCACTGCTCCCATATGCCTAGTGTTGTTTGCGATCAGGAGAGTGCCAATGATTGTTTTAACAACAAGGTCCATCCCACTCCTAGATGCCACTTTGATGGCATGGAAAATTGGCTCTAAAGTGTTGTAGAAAGTCCAATTTAAGAAAATTGGTGGAGGATTTAGGTGATATGGTCTAGGATTCAAGCTCCACTCATAGTAAGGAGACTTTTGATTCCAAAATTCTTACCTTATTGTTGTATATTAAAGCTCTATTGGGTTAATGCATTGAAGATTATGCTAAGGGGTAATTTTAGAATGAATCTCAAGGCATGAAATTGCATGCAAGGATGGACCACTTAGAGGTTTAGCTTCGTCATATCACCCTGGCACATGTTGATTCTGATGCTTGACTTAATCCCAATTGTTACGGAGAAAACTTCCTATGGCTTAGGGTGCCACAATAGATAGAGTAACTGCAGAAATCAATCCTTTCCCATATGCAAGAGAAATAAAACATCTAACACTAAAGGATCTTGAAACATACCTTATTCCAGATGGTTGATGTAGATCCCCATTGAGCTTTTCCAATCTTGCTTGTATTAGGAATTTGCTCTCTCAACATTCAACAGACAAGACAAGCATGCTATATAATGGTGTTAGACCTACTTTAGCATATATAATCAATAACATATAAGAATTTAAAAGCATCCATGGATTCAATATTCTTTTAAATACACATTATTGGACAGGAAAAGATATTTCTATTAATATAAATCAGATATTACAATGGTGATAACCTCTGTCGGCATGTCTGCGAACCGGAGAAACTGAGTCCTCCACCTGGGCCTCCACCACTTCAATCCTCCATCTCTTGATAGAAAGATCACAATAAAAGGAAATCTTGGGAAGAACAAAAAGTGCTCCAAGGGACAAAGGGATGTAGACTCAAGTATAAGCTCCGACAACAATGGACTATAGTTTTCTTGCTCTTCAATTCCTCCCCCTTTCAATGCATCCAAATGGTTCCTTTTATAGTGCTTCAATGGGGTAATGGATGGTAAAATACGAGTGATCTCAAGTAATATGGAAGGCCAAGAGACAAGTGACTCAGATCCACATCAAGGAAAACTCCAAAACTATTTGGCCTTTTGCACACATCCTGATGTACGCGGGTTTGAGGGTCATATCCGTGTATATACGTGAGAATAGGTTTAAAAGTTTCATATGGAAAATAATTCATGTTTTTAGGGATGATCTTGGAAACATAAAAGGTACAAAAATGGTTCATGAGGTCCAAAGAGTATGCAGAGGGACAGGGAAGGCCATAAATGTGTGATCCACCATGTGTGGTAAAATCAGCTGTAACAGATGCCCCCTAATGTGTGAGGTTAGAGGGGTGATACGATGGCCGAAATACATTACAAGTCCATCCTAGAAGTGGAGTAATGAAGAACTAGGTGGAAGAACCAGCCATCCAATAGTATAATACAATAATCAAACTCTACACATGACTGCAAGTACATATAGCAGTCCCGGATATATAAGAGTACAATGGCCATGAATAGGCATGATACAAAATATGACATGTGTGGTCATCGCCACGTACAATATAGATAGATCAGAATCTCCATGATGAATATATACAAAGGATCATGATCTCCATGAAAGCTGAAGATATACAATGGATCAAGATATCCATAATGGCTGAAGATATTTGACATACACTGGAATCAAGTCATGAGAGCTGAAATCTCATGAACATTGGAACGATCAAGGAGGTAGCATATATGAAATTCCACCAATATGGAAGGCCTTCTACACAATCTGCTATGAGTACATGTCCTACTATGTGAATAGAGGTGTCGAAGTCGAACATAGTAGTCCATCATCTGATTACTGGTCATTGATATATAATGTTAATAGATGCGGATTACCCACCAATAATGAAAATGGGAATCAAGGTACTAGAGTGCAAACTAACATGTGTGAATAAATGTGTGGAGGTTGAACACTTGAAATAATCCATCGATCAGGGGACATTGATGCATTCCCAAAAACTGTCAATGGAGAGAGAACCTGCCACTGATGACTGCAAGTCTCAAGGCACTCAAAATGACTATAGATTCTTATCCTTGAATAAATGATCTGAAGTTGATGGGATGAAATCTGCTGGAAGGAGGACACTAAGGAATCCCTCATCATCCAACATGAGGCACTCAGCAAAGCTGTCTAATGTGGAAGGACTCGATCATAATGTGCATGAACTAGTATCAATACCAGGAATGGCCGACATGCAAAGTCAAAAGAACTGAGGAATGGCCGGCTCAGGTATCAAATTCCTTTGAACAAGAGCATAAAGGTGAATGGTGACTGAATGTAGGCAGCATAGACTAAATATACAAAAATGGGACATCTCTGCGACACAAGAGGCATTGACAGAGGCTCCATAGGGACTGGAAGCTTAACCAGCTGGTGGAGATAAACTCAGAGAAACGAGTACAACTTGTAAAGTCAAACTATTAACCCAACCAACGGATGTGATATACAGTGTTCTGTTCGAAGGCGACACAACTCGACTACTGCCAAAGATAACATCTTTTCCTGTCCGTCTTTTTGGTTTTTTGATTTTTTTTTTTGGACTTTTTCAAATATTTTAAAAAGCTTGAAAAAGAATAAAAGTGTCGTATAGTTACAAACTAGGAGGAGACAAGTGTCAAGGGGAAAAAAACTAGTTCCAAGTAGCAGAACATACCTATGCTCAATGCAAGGAAACCCGTGTAGGATAATGACACTCCGGGGAAAGTCCCCTCTCGGTAAAAAATGGGGAATCAAGCTACAAAAGATATGTAAAATGGATCTTCTTGGCTAGACATGAGACAAGATCGGGCTATATAGCTGATAATCAAAGTCAGGGAAGCCGGTCATAAGGCTCAATATGGAAAGCAAAACTCATGATAATGCAATTACAACTTGACATAAGGGAGTCTTGGGGAAAAAGGCCATCAAAAAGATCAACAAGAGTATGAGGCTCTTGTGCAAAGTCATGGTGATACTATACAAAGGACTCCCACACCCTAAAGGAAAAATGTTTCCATGGGCGCCAAATGCAAAACATGAGCTAACTAGGGCACCCATGTATGGCCAATCTCTACCATTCACATCATGTCACTTCTAAAAGCAACATGAAGGTTCCGTGACAAGATAGAATGGGTTCGTACCTAAGGTTATAATGAAATGGTCATAAGGTCATGCAAACTGCAAATGGATGTGAAACCTAACCTATATGCCAGTTTAGACATAATACCTGAAATCGGCACGAACGGGTCAAAACTACGGTCAAACAGTGCTCAAAATGGACTCCTACATCATCAAATTAGTCCAAAACGGTCCAAAATGGTCAGAAACAGTAAAAAACTATAGAAAGTGGGTAAAAAATTTCAAAAATTTCTATAAATAGTAAAAAATTCAAAAATTCCATATCATTTGAAATTTTTAGCCATTTGAGCTCAAAACTTCCAACACGAATTCCTGGAGCATTGTCCAGCGAAATTCGACACCGTTTGTTCCAGGTAAGTCCTCATGTCCTCCTCTTCCGATTTCATGCAAACTTTTTCAGTTTCCATGGTCAATTTTATTTTCTAGGCCAATATAATGTAGGCATTTCATCCCACACAGATATCAGGGTTTTTACTACGTATAGGGCTGGCCATACATAGAAAAACCTCACAAAACCATGTACATACGCGGCCATAAATGACGATTTTTAAGGTAAACAATGACCAAAAATCATATTTTATGTGTAGGATGGTTCTAGAATGGAGGGAGAGGGCACATGGTGATGTAGAAGAGGCTGTTCAAGGTGACTTAATGGCCCAACAAGCTCTACATCCATGTAGTTTGTATAAGTTTTGGTGTCTTGGCATACTGAGGGCCAAACCAAGACTCCTGCAGATGCTAGTGGATTACTAGGATCCAGACTCAGAGTCTTTTCACATTGACGGGATGTCTCTCAGTATAGATATTGAGGACATATATTTTATTACTAGATTATCCTGATGAGGAGAGGTGGTAAACCTATGATCTCGTGGGCTCGAAGGTGGCCTGACTATTGATGAATACATTGTGGTGTACTACTTTTCGGACACGAAAAAGGTTGGGAGTAAAATCCTGACAAACTCAATCCAAGTGCTGGGACTGAAGGCCATACTATTGGCACTCGACAGGATAGCCAGTCTAGCTTCACTCCACCAGGCCTCGCGGCCATTGATGTTCTATGCAGTGGAGTGTATGAGACCCATATTGTATGACTGGAGCACTACGCTGTTGAGTAACATGAAATAACAGCTTAGTGACTACAAGATGGGCAAGGTGAGAAACTTCAGTTTTAGCAGCATACTGAGCACATTCTTCTTTGAGCATGTATCGGGGCTAAGCCCTAGAGTGGACATTCCTCCAACCGAGTTTGAGATCCAGCCCAATGACGTTGGAAAAATGTTATGCACAGATTGGACAGAGGTAGGGTGGTTAACCCCTACCCAACATACTTCTTTCCATGGTGGCGGCGGTAGATCATTGCCATCGATGACTACCCCTATGTAGGGATAGATTTTTGGGGAGATCCAGACATGCCCCTACCACGAGGAGTGGCATATGGTGGCATAGGTAACGAATCCCAAACCCTCTTTTTAAGCTTTTTGAATTATTAAATTTTTTGTGTTTTTTTATATATTGACTCAAAAGACATGTTTTGGTGTGACAACACATAGTGACAATCTATCATGTGTATGCAGATGTTGGACCACGACAAACTAACAGTTTCCCTCATCATAGACGGAGGGGAGGAGGAGATGACATCATGGGTGCAAATGTGAAGCAGAGGTTCCAAAGCATCCACACAAACTTTGTACGCTTGATGCATAGGGTACCCATGGTGCAAGTCGAGGACTTTCTTGAGGCCATGCAGCGCCAGGTAGTTGGTTTACCATGGGCATGGGTTCGATTATTTCGATGACTAGCTAGAGCCATGGTGTGCTACCATGATCAGAATCCCCCTCCTCCTCCTCAAGCTTAGAGACCTGAGAGTGTTTCATTTTTGTACTACCGTGTATTATATTTTGGTTGCTCAGAAGCCCCAATTTTGTATTATGACACTTATGTATTATGACATCACATTTTGGATGTTTAATGAAATTTTTTTATGTATGTTTGTGATATGCTTATGGTCTATGAAACAAATGCCAATCTAACACATATGAATCAACAACTTGATTAAAAATTCTTGAAACATGTATGTATGTAATGTTCTCAAATTGTTGTTCTAGCAATCTCACATGTAAGAATATTTATAATAATTTCAGATCCCTAATACGATACAAGCCATTAAGCTGTGAAACCAGTAACTGCAAATCAAGATGTACCTCAAGAGAGAGAACACCATGTGAAATGGCATCTTGCAATAACTCGATAATAACAGTATTTTCAGCAATATTGTTTGAACAAGGTCGTAAACATACCCCTCCTGAAGACAATACTTGACTCGTAGGAGTATAAATCACCCAAGCAGCAAAAGCTGAGTTTTGAGTGTGACAACTAGCACCATCAGCGAATCCTATGTAAGCAGAAAACTCCATCAACATCTGCCATAAGAAACAAAAGCTAATCAACAAACTCGATCACCATAAGAAAACCTAACTATGAAAAAAGCTATACAATAATATATAATAATTAGCCCTGGCTAAAGATCATGCATAGTAATTTTTAAGATAAAGCCATTTCTAGATTCCACCAAGGTTGTCCCTTCATAATCCACTAGCTCATAGGTGCCCTTCTCTAACACACATTTGAATATGTAAGGACCATGCCACATGGGATTAAACTTCCCTGCCCCCAAGGGTTCTTTAGTTTGATCGCATAAAAGGACCAAATCACCTTCACTAAACTTCCTCGAACAAACAGATTTATCATATTGGACCTTAACACGATGCTTATTTACTTCTAGATCCACTAAGGAATCCCGACGCTACTCATCAAGCTGCTCTAAGTGGACCAAACGTTCCTCCAATGCAGAACTGTGTGGTAAAATCTCTGTAGCTAGCTTCAACGAACGGATCTCGCATTTAACCGGCAAGACAGACTCCACGCCATGTATGAGCTAATATGGAGAGAAACCGATGGCAGTCTTAATCGCAGTTCTATAGGTCCACAAAGCAGGATATAACATGATATGCCAATTAATCTTGCTTTGTGTGATGGTTCATTGGAGAATAGACTTAAGTGGTTTATTCACTACTTCAACCTGTCCATTCACCTGAGGGTAATAAGAAGAGGAGTACTCCTTCTTATACCCTAACTTTGAAGCCAAATCTTCCATCATTTTATTCTAAAAGTGCCTACCATGGTCAGTGACAAGCTATTTAGGAATGCTAAATTGAGTAATAATTTGGTTGCAAATGAAATGTGTAGCTGTCTCACCATCAGATTTAATTGTGGGCATAGCCTCTACCCGTTTTGTGAAATAATCAACTGCCACTATGATGTGGTGATGCCCCCCAGTCAAAGCTAGGTTGCAATCCATGAAGTCAAGCCCCCACTTGGTGAAGGTACTGGTGGTGATAATCGGATGTAACGGGGCAAGATGCGAGCGCATATTGCGTGCAAACACCTAGCAAGGGTGACACTTCTTGATCACATTGACACAATCTTTGAAGATCGACGACCAAAAATATCCCGCTCTCAATATTTTTTGGGCTGTAGAAAGCCCAGATAAATGACCACCACATGGTGACCACATGCCCCTCTATGGCAATCATTCAGCACAACCTCAGCCTCATCATGGGTTAAACAATGATGCAAAACAGAATCTACCCCACGGCAGTACAAATTGTTATCCGCTATAAGGTAGTTCTTAGATACATGACGTAATCGTCGTCACTCCTCCTGTGAAAGGTGAGTAGGGACCTTCAAGGTTTGAAAATATACAATGATATCCCCATATCATGGGTCCAAAGTTGAGATAAGGAAAATATGCTCATAGACAAACATATCCTCATAAACCTCCTCCTCCTCCACACTTGGAAAATTAGAAATGAGCTCTGCAAAGATCAACGATTTCTTCAATTTCGCTGAAACAAATTCAAGATCAAATTCTTGAAAAATAACAATCCACTTATTGTATTTTCCCCCGATCATCCTTCTAGTGAGGACGAACTAAAATGGATTGACATGAGCTACCACCAAGGTATGGCGAAGGAGAATGTAATGTCTCAATCTCTGAACCACATGAATGGTGGCCAGGGAAAGTTTCTCCACATGAGAATAATGGATTTCTGCATCAATAACATTCCATCTCAAATAATATATGACATGCTCGTGGAGATCCTCATCCTCCTAAACCAAAACCATACTAACCGTCTCCATGGACGCGGCCACATAAATAAAAAAATCATGGCTATAGTCAGGTGGACTAAGCACGGGGGTTGATTCTAAGGATTTCTTAATAGCATCAAAGGACTCCTGGGCTTGCTCATCCTAGCAAAAAGTAGTGTCCGTCTTTTAAAGATGCATAAATCCTTTAGTCAAATTGGAAAAATTAACCGCGAATCTTCGAAAGAAATTTTCCATGCCTTGCAAACACTGAATATGTCTAATATTACATGGGGGAGACAATTGAAGTATTGCCTCAACCTCTAAGGGATCGACTCTTATACCCTCCTTGGATACAATGAACCCTAGCAAGCGACCAACAGTCACGCAAAAGATGCACTTATGAGGATTTAACCTAACTTGGTAATGGAAGCATCCTTTGAATACTAATCTCAAATGCTACCTAACGCACTCTTAGACAAGAATGAGCAGCAAGATCATCCAAATACACTTCGATAATCATTTTGAGACCATGAAAAATTAAGGTCATAGCCCGCTGAAATGTTCCTCCATTGTTTTTAAGACCAAAGGAATCTTCCGATATGCAAATGTACCCCAAGGAAAAATAAATGCAGTTTTATGTTGATCCTCAGGTTTGATATGAATCTGATTATATCCGGAAAAACTGTCTATGAAGGAGAATACCTCGCTTCTCGCACACTCATCCAAAATCTGATCCATAAATGGTGTGGGAAAATTATGCTTAGGACAAGCACGATTTAAATCATGGAAATCAGTGCATATACAGATCGCTCCCTACTTATTATCAACTGGAACAGGATTTGAAACCCACTCCATTAAGGGAAAGGGATAGATAAAACTGGCTTTTAACAGGTTCTCTATTTCAGCCTTAATAGCAGATGTTTTTCTAAGATTTACTGCACGTAAACATTGTCGAACAATCTTCGCATTCGAATAGGTCTTAATCTCATGTTCGACGATACGAGGGTCGATACCTGGCATTTCTTCATATGACCAAGCAAAGATGTCACGAAACTCTTTAAATAGCTTGGTATACTCATTGATTTCATTAGGGGAACAATCCTCCCCAATGTAAACGTTCTCAACTTTGCCAAGATCATGAGAAATATTTATAGGAATAGTAGGTGATAAATTCACCATGTTCCCATCAGCCACTTAACCAGGAGAGCTCAATGGAACCATGGGACTACCAATCTTATCTCTAATAATCTCCCTAAATTCTTCACACTCCATATGGTTAATCTCGGGAAGAAAATATGATCTATGATGTAACTCTTCCCAAGGTGGCTCAACTCTAGACATGGCCTCAATAATGGATTCATCTGATGGAAAAAGATCATCAAGGAAATCATGTGCGTGAGAAGACTCAACTGCCCATGCAGGTAGCACATATGGGTCCTTCTCCTCCATCCGTGAAGAGGAAGGACTAGGCTCTACAACATAATCAAGATTTGCTTGATATGCTATCATTGCTACAGGAAACAACACATCCATTTCAACAGGTCCATTCGAAGGACTCGGTGAAGGAATAATCCAAGGATCTTCCATATGGGTAGTGCGAAAAGACACCAAATTCAATGAAGATGAAGCCCCCACCAAAACTAGATCTGATCATAAGAATAGGCGTAGGACAGTTAAAGGTCCCCATAAGAGATGGATACATACCCACACCCACACTCCCAGTTGCCAGCTGAGGATGATTGATAATCGGGATAGAAGCTCCCGATGATGCACTAACACTCGGATTACAGAATGATGTCTAATCAATCATAAAGATATTCCCATTAAATGGAAAGCATACTACTCGAAAGAGAGAAGAGGCTACGACTTGCATACTATACATCCAATTCTGTCCTAGCAAAATATTGTAGTCAAGGGGCGCATCAACCACCTCAACCTCGATCGCGATGGTCTTCCCTCCTAATTGGACCTTAAGAGAAGGAAGGATCTTGTGTAGCTGAAATGATATACCATCAAAGGTAGTCAACATAGTAGCAGATTGAGACAACTTGGGAGAACCCAAACCCTTCCAACATGACAAAGAAATCACAGAAACAACAGTGCCTTCATCAATCACAGTGCGTTTGATGGTCATATTAAGACACTCTACATGAATCGAAAGAGACACGTAGTAAGGAAAGTGAGGCTGTAGTCCCATGGTTTCAAATTTGATAACAAAAGAAGAGTTATCACCATTAACCCTAAGCGCAGAAAGCAAGGCTTTCCTTTGCGGAGGACAACTCTGAAGTACTTCAAGAGTGGACATCGCACAAGGAGTTTGGCCCAAATCCTCAACAATGGAATAGTTCTGGGCAGCTTGGGCATTAGGATTGTGCCCCGAATGCTTTAGGAATCCCTTAGGAATGTGAGGTGCAATTTTAGGTTTATCCATAGGGTTTTCAATATGCAAAGGGCTCTCGGGTGGAGCAGGTTCTTTTTCAAGGTCTGGTTGTGATGAACCATAATCTTTCACACGAGTCACAACCTTAGTAGCACATACCATGTTGATGCAACCATGAATAGTATGGGCTTCTGGCATATTTTGATCTCCACCTGATGCACAATGAGGATCATTGGTCCTTGAGTTCATATTTTGATTATGGGGTGAAGGATTAGTTAGCACAGATGGGCCATGTGCTATGAATCTCGAGGCATCTTCCATATGAGGGCATAAGTGAGTGAGGTGGTCCTCCTTACACAATTTGCAAGGAAATTTTACCTTACATTTAGACTGCTTGTCCCCCCAGCATTGCAGACGTTCTTGTCATTAAAATTAGCATTTTCATTCTTGTTCCAACCCTTATGATTATTTTTACCCTTTTTTTTATTCCTTTTGGGCTGTTGGTTGCCCTTCTGGCCCGACGATTGCACAGAAAGTACACTCGCCATTTGAGTGGGTTGAGACGAATTCATGGCTTGTCTAGAAGCGGATTGATTAATAGAGAATTGGCTCACTTGTTTCACAACAGAATCCATAGGTTTGGCACTTGTACAACCCATGATGCCATTGGCATGTGGTCCAGGCTTGATCTTGGGATCGAAACTAGAATGTGAAGTGTTAGGTATAATCTCATACAAAAGTCCGAATTGAGCATAGATCAAATCCAACTCTTGTGCCCTAAATATTGCTTGTTCCTCGTTTTGGAATTCGGATGTAGAAACATCCTTTGCGATGTAAGGTAACAACTTCTTGAGGAACGACTCAAGGAGAAATTCTGGTGGTATAAAGGCTTTAATCAACCTCTTCCATCTATGCCACTCTTGAATATGATCCGAGATATGTGTAGCTTTGTCTTGTCGAAATGTTGACAAGAGTTCTTTACCAACGTCGTAACACATGGGTAGCTGAAAGTGACTGAGGAAAGTCATGGCAAGGTCATCCAATAAAACGAATGCCCCCCTTGGTAACTCTATATACCATTTCTCTACAGGCCCAGTGAGGGTGCATTCCAATAGCCTGATTCATCATGTACGGAATTGGAAGAGCACCAAAGGTGAAAAGTAGTCACATGTTCACTAGGATCTTCTCCTGTTTTTCCCTCGAACTTGGGAATGTACGAAGGAATCTTGTTAGGGATGGTCGAACAGGCCGAGTCATGAGATATCAGATTGTTCATAAGTCTCGATAATTCAGGTAATTTCAAAGTTGCAAGGAAAGGGAGCCTAAGTTAAGCCGGTCTATGCCACGCTTCCTGATAGTTCTGGTTCATATAAGGTTGATTGTTGTAAATACCATGGCCTTGGCCATAATATCCTCCTCCCATTTGACCCGTGTAGGGCTTCATGGAAGAATTATGATGTGGTTTACCTTGACTATGCAGTGCTACAAATCCATAATTGGAAGAGTAAGCAAGTTGTTGATACCTGTACCCATAGGGTTGATAGTTCTGTCCATACTGCGGTCCATAAGACTGTTCATGAGAAGCTCCATAAGGTGTCCCATGGGGTGTCCCATGGGATGTCCCATGAGAATCTCCATAGTTAGGGATATGGGGAAATCCTTGCGATGGACCATGAGATGATCCAGAAATAGGAATATGACCTCCCGAGACAATAGGAGGTACTTGACTCTAAGATACTACCATGTGAGCAGTCGTAGTATGAACATGGCTAGTAGTGATATTCCGGCCTGAAGGACTACGTGAATGAGGGGGAGGAAGGGTTGTCAAAAAAGAATTCGAAGGAGTAGGGTTTGAGGACGAAGGGACATGTGAAGGGATGTAAGTGGTGTTCCCTATGGTCACTCGTCTCAGTTCTGGTATCTTCATATGACTACTAATACTAGGTCTAGGATGGACATGTGAGGTGACTTTCACCACCAAGATGGAAGGTACAATGTGACTAGTGCTCCCAAATATCTCCACATGGAAAGGAATAGGAGTGCCCCTAGGCGTACTGTTAGGCTTCAACTTCTAACTCGACATGATGTGCCGGATCGTGTGCAGGGATATCAAGCATGCCATAATGAACATGACCAGTGCTTATGGGTTCATGATGATTCTCGTCACCTGGAAACCAATAGGAGTGACCTGTGAATGAGGGATCATAACCAGAATGTGAAGGTATTTCTGGTGAAGGATCATATACGGGAGTAGAATCTGCATCCCTAACCTCATCCCCAACCTTGTGATGTGGAGAAGACATCTCAGGAATCTCATCCTCGTGATCTCCCATCGTGTGTGAATCAACGTGATAAGTAGTCCGCCTAGACTATTTGTTTCTCTCTCCCAAAGGAGGAGGAGATGTGGAAGGAGGAATTCCTACTAAACGACGAGAACGAAAAAGTACTATGCCCGAATCCACAATGACTCAAAAAGGAAAAAGACTCGATCTAATTACGCAAACCCTAGGAAAACTAGTGTGCATAGATCATACACCTATAAAATGTAAAGCCAAATCAGAAGAAAACAAGGGTAGGATATTTGATCTTCCAAATGAAGCAGGTATGTCTCGCCTAGGAGAGGCTTGAGACTCCCATACACAACAAGTGGAGGCTCGTAACCAATTATAGTGGCCCTCAGCTTCAACGCATATAGTGACTGTGCTGTCCGACCCCTACCTGGCCAGGACACCTGCAGAATAACCTCTACGAAGTACCCCATCGATAACCTAGGTAAGGCAACTAAGGTCACCTCAATATAATCAATGATCAGGCGGAGAGTCGCAGGCTGGATTGACCGTATGGGTAGGGTAGCAAAGCCCGAAACTCTCGAAAGAGCCTCCAGATATGAATACAATCCTGGAAATATCTCTGGTGCTACTCAGTTATGACCATGGGTCATCCCAATCAATAATAACTCACACTGCCTCATGCTTAACTCCCTTGTAAGAGGAGGATACTGAGAAACACTAATTATATAAAGGAATTTCACACTCTCACCTGGACAGACACATAAATGTTTCGTTTAGTGGTCTTGGAGAATTTACTCATAATGAACTATTTCAAGACCCTAAAACCTAATCTTGTTGGTGCACCCTATAAAATAAAAGAGTGTAATTCATTTTATTATGCGTTGATTTTAATTGGCTTATTACTCAAAAGGGAAAATGGCCGTGCAACTAATGATGTTATGATGCAACAAGAAGTAAAATGCACACCTAACAATCAATGCAAATGCACTGTGTCGAATGAAAAATGGGATATGCTACTACGTGAAGTGCAAAATTTTCCTTCAAATGAATATGCAATCATTCCTATATGAAAATATGACTAATACTCTCCAAGCAAACCTAATGCAAGTACCATGCAAAATAAAAAATGCAACAATGCATAATGATGCAAAAAGCAAATGTTTTTGTATTTTTTTGAATTAAAATGAGATAATAAAGCAAAAGTATGACTCTACAACCCTCATACTCTGCAAGCAATACCAGAAAGCACCCAAGCAAAGCACTAAGGTAAAAGAGACCTAATGCACTAATCCCCCCCAAAAAAATAGAAAATGAAATGACTAGAACATTTTCAAAAAATTCAAACTAAAAGGCATCTCATGTTAGAAAATAGAGGTGTATACAGAATCCAAAAGCATCCAAGAAGACTCAAAAATCATCCAAACTCACCCTTTAAGACTTAATATTCCCCAAAAAGGAAAAAACTCATGACATATGCGACTATGTGCAGAAAACCCGTGTATATACGTGGATATTCCAGTAAAAACTGTGTGTACACGTGACTATGAAGACAAAACTCGCGTACAAAAAGAAAAAGAGATAAAAATGAAGGTAAACAGACAAGCTGAGACAAAATTTACTCCTATCAGACACTACTAGGAAAACATGCCCCCAGACCCGACTCATAAACAAAAAAATCAAAGCAATTCAAGAACATTGAATGTCTATAAAACCCCGAAAGGAAATGACTAAGAACTCTGCAGTATGGTCACCAATTCTGTTACGGAGAAAAATTACTATGGCTTGGGGTACCACAATAGATAGAGTAACCGCAGAAATCAATCCTTTCCCATATGCAAGAGAAATAAAAAATCTAACACTAAAGGATCTCGAAACATACCTTATTCCAGATGGTTGATGTAGATCCCCATTGAGCTTTTCCAATCTCGCTTGTATTAGCAATTTTCTCTCTCAACATTCAGCAAACAAGACAAGCATGCTATATAATGGTGTTAGACCTACTCTAGCATATATAATCAATAACATATAAGCATTTAAAAGCATCCATGGATTCAATATTCATTTAAATACACATTATTGGATAGGAAAAGATATCTCTATTAATATAAATCAGAGATTACAATGGTGACAACCTCTGTCGGTACGTCTGTGAACCGGAGAAACTGAGTCCTCGACTTGGGCCTCCACCACTTCAATCCTCCATCTCTCAATAGAAAACTCACAAGAAAAGGCAATCTTTGGAAGAACACAAAGTGCTCCAAGGGACAAAGGGATGCAGTCTCAAGTATAACCTCCAACAACAATGGACTATAGTTTTCTTGCTCTTCAATTTCTCCCCCTTTTAAGGTATCCAAATGGTTCCTTATATAGTGCTTCAATGGGGTAATGGAAGGTCAAATCCGAGCGATCTCAAGGCATATGGAAGGCCAAGAGACAAGTGACTTGGATCCACATCAAGGAAAACTCCAAAACTATTTGTGCTTTTGCACACATCTTGATGTACACGGGTTTGAGGGTTATATCCGCGTATATACACGAGAATAGGTTTAAAAGTTGCGTATGGAAAATAATGCATATTTTTAGGGATGATCTTGGAAACATCAAAGGTACAAAAATGGTCCATGGGGTCCAAAGAGTCTGCAGAGGGACAGGGAAGGTCATAAATGTGTGATCCACCATGTGTGGTAAAATCAACTGTAACACCAATATTAATGCTCTTTCCCACGAATTAACTGACAAGACGTTCAGTCAAGCCTCGATGAATCCATAGTCCACTCAATTGATTTTTCGTCATTCTCATCATTCATTCAAGCTTATTTCTGGAGTAGAAAAGGAAATTCCAAGTGGCGAGTAGCTAGCTTCTCCTCCCATTCTAATTTCTAATGATGAATAATCTTGGTCTAAGCTGCGTGCACTTTGGGTCTTGTTTTGTTTCTGTTTGATGGAATTTTTATTTTCTCCCAGTTTGGGTTGTTGCCATAACTCTTGTTTTGTCTCTGTTTGATGGCATTTTTATTTTCTCCCAGTCTAGGTTGTGGCCATAATCCTGGTCCTGTGGAAGAACTCGCACAATATCAAAACTATCTACTATCTATGGAACTTAGTTTAACCAATTGGCAAGTGTCTTAGTCTTGCTCGAGTTTCTAGGTATCATTTTCCTACACATATATTTGGCGTCTCTTTTAGTAGTCACTCGCATTTTTCTTATAGTTTTTGCTAGCTTTTAATAGAATTTCGAATTTATAAAAAAATGAGGGGAGAAAAAATAAAATACATTCAAAACTTAGAAAATTATTTAAATTCTCGAAATAACAGTGAAGTTAGATATAAGTGTTAACAACCCATGGTTTAGATTTAAACTTTAGTTAGCATAAAATATTACATTATAAAAAGCTAGTTATGTCTGAAACATTATAATAAAAATGAATAATATGATGGTTCTCGTTTGAGGAGGACTATGTTTTTGGGCTAGGTACATGAATTTAGGTTGTTTGACCATCTTATTAGTATTTACTTTAAAAAAATAATATTTATAATTTATATATAAGCCTTTACATCACTAAATTTGAACCTATCTCGCTATAAAATATTAAATTATAAATTAATTTTTATATAATATATTTATTTTATAAATTAAATAAACATATAATAATCATAATTATTAAGTTAAAAATACTCTTGAATATATTTGGAAAAGCTTATCATAACTCATGACTCATCACTTTTTTTTCATCACCTTCATTTATGAAAATCATACTATCTAAATGACTTGCTTGTGGTATCTAAGGGGTTTTTAACGTTACCATTTTTCCTTATAAGATGAACTCTTAACCAATAAAAAACAATTTTAAATGTTATTAAAAAATGAAAATATAATTGATTATTATACATAAAACTTTCACAAAATTATTTTATTTCACAATTTAAAAAATTAAAATAAACTTAAAAGAACCGTTAATTTTACTAAAGAATTTTGAAGAGATCCCTTTAAAAGACTTTTAAATTTAAACCAATTTTAAATTATTTTAAATTTTAATAAAAAACCACTTTTAAATTTTAGAAGAGAACCAAAATATAACCGTTTATTTTAAAACTAGCATAGAACCATCTAAAAGGGGATCTACCAAGCATCAAGAGGGATCAAATCTCTCAAGGTGCAAAACATTTTTTAGAGAGGAAATGTTGATGAAATGTGTAACCCAATGTTTATGGTTTTAGTTTATCTAATTTATGTTGTTTTATATATATGCAATTCTAAATAATTTAAATTTAATTTAAGTCGACATGTTATTTTAAATAATATATTATTATTTTGTATAAAAGACACCTGTGAACTCTAGGATGAGCATGGAAGGAGTTACACATCTCCCCCAAAATTGGCTGAACAAACTCTCTCTTTTGCCAGGTTAGATGTTGGATATCCGACTGATCCAAGGAGAACTCGGTCAAATTTTCAAAGAGCGGGTATTTCTCTTTCTTGCAATGATTCTTTGCTATTTGAAACATGCTATATGATGCTTGGGTCTGATCCTAAGTCATATTATCATGCTCGGAATGATCCTAAATGGAAAGCTACAATGGATGAAGAGTTCAACTCTCTCCAAAAAATGCAACTTAGGAGATAGTTCCCCTTCCACATGGGAGGAAACTTGTTCAATGCAAGTGGGTATATCAGAAAAAGGTTGATCCAGATGGATCAAAATGAAAATATAAAGCATAGATGGTAGCAAAAGGATTCTCCCAAGTCCAAGGAGTGGACTACACCGAGACCTTTGCACTGGTGGCAAAAATGTATTCTATAAGGCTAGTTTTGGCCATTTTTGCATCCAAGCATTGGGAGGTGCACCATATGGATGTAAAAAGTGATTTTCTTCATGGATACCTACAATAAGAGATATACATGAAGCATGTTGGAGGATACACATCAGATCCATCATTAGTTTTCAAGCTACAAAAATCCTTGGATGGCTTGAAACAGGCCCCAAGAGCTTGGTATGCCAAAATGGATTCCTTTTTGCTATCACAAAACTTTGAAAGATGTAAGTCTGATCCAAATGTGTACTTGCAGCAATATGATGGTAATTTTCTGAGTTCTGTATTTTGATTATATACTAATCACAAGCATCAATCTTGCTTCAATCACCTTCATAGATGATGCTTTACTCGAAGCCTTTGGGATGAGTGATCTAGTCCTGTTGAGGCAATTTATCAGGCTAGAAATAAATCAAGATTTTGATGGGATTATGGTGAAACAATCCAAATATGCTTCAGACCTATTAATTAATTTTAATATGGCTTATTGTAATGTTTCACCTTTTTCCTTCCTCTCAGGAATCGGTCTTGAATACGGAAATACTACTCCACGGGTGGATTCTACTCTCTACCGTTAGTTGATTGGAATCCTTCTCTATTTGACACATTCAAGGCCTGGAATTCTTTATGACATGAATTCAGTATCAAGGTATATGCATTAGACTCATAAGATTCATTGGAGGGAACCCAAGAGTAATCTATAGTACGTGTAGGGTACTAGATCTTATGGAATTCACTATGTCGTTGATTCTGAGCTATACTTGGTAGGATTCACAGATTCGAATTGGGATGGAAATAGCCTTGATCGAAAGTCTAATTTTGGATATGTGGTCATTTTTTGTGGTGGGCCTTTTTTTAGTTCAATCAAAAAGCAGGATTCCATTGCATTATCTTCAGCAGAGGAAGAATACAAGGGGGCGATCAATGCATGCATCCAGGAAGTTTGGCTGCAAGGTATTTTGTTCAAGTTTGATATTGGTAGTACTTCATATACTTTCATTTTTTTGTGACAAAAAAAGTGATATCAAGATCTCAACAGATCCAGTTCAGAGACAGAGAACCAAACACCTCAAGATCCAAATGCACTACACTAGAGAACTTGTGCATGACACGACAATTGTTCTGCAATATTGCCCCACAGATGAGCAAATTGTAGACATTTTCACCAAGAAATTTATTGAGAAAAAGTTCAATTACCTCCGTTCACTATTGGGGGTGAGTTTATCATGGTGAATTCAGTTACTTCTTTAGTGTTCATTTTGAGGGGGGTGTTTCTTTCCCACAGGGTTTTTCCTCTTTTCCTCACTTAGAATTGTTTGAGCATTTTAGAGTTAATTTTTGTAAAGGGTGAACTATGGCCTTTGTTTTCAGGGCCCTATATTTTTTTTACTCCTCCACATGAGTATATATTAAGGGGGATGTTGGAGTCATTATCCAACCCACACACCATTATTTGGCTTAATTGGTCTAATTTACCACTTATCCTAAGTTATTGATTCAAATATGTGATTGCATCATAAACTGGATCTTCCTCCTTCAATAAAGGAGAAAATATGGGTTGATCTGTATGACATAAGTGCCCCAAATAAGTTAAATGATGGGTTTTCCACCTACTTTCAGTTAAAATGTAGTTGTAAAGGCACCTTCATCATTATTTTACCTATTTTTTGTAAATTCCAGTTGACTGGAGTGATTAAAGGTGCCTCCAACAACCTTTGGTGACTCAGTTCAATTAAATTCAGTTGATCTCACCTAACAGAAGTCAGACATGCACCCTCACCTACTGATTGACATGTAGTTCAGTTCTATTCAATTAGACTCAATCTAAATTTCCTTTGATTCAACTAGAGTTAGTTATGGTTGTGATTAGTGGTCGACTGATTTTTTGAGTGGTGTTTAAATGACAGCTAAGCCACTCTCATGTATGCAATTTGAATGACCTCTCTAGGATTCAAATTGTCTGGTTATTCATGTCATTGTATGACATTGTATCACTATCGTTGATTACTGATAGATATTATACAACTGCAACTGCTTATTGCACCGTTTTCATGTAATTTTCTGTGTAATTGATCCATGAAATCTTCTATAAGTTTTGTCTTGGTCCTCATATTACTATGAGTCAAATTTCATATATATGTGTGTGTGTGTGTGTGTGTGTGTGTGTGTGTGTGTGTGTGTGTGTGCGTGCGTGCGTGCATGAATGTGTGTGTGTGTATGTATATATGTGTGTGTGTGTGTGTGTGTGTGTGTGTGTGTGTGTGTGTGTGTGCGTGCGTGCGTGCATGAATGTGTGTGTGTGTATGTATATATGTATGTATGTATGTATGTATGTATGGGGGAGGTGCGATGGAGCTCTACAGTAGGAGTAGAAGCGAAGGTGGCGAAGGATGGAGCAAAATTTTGCTTTTTCTCTAAAGTCTAAGAGACCAATCAACATAACGAATTGTGATGTAGCAACTAAAAAATGTATATGGATGTCATGCATTATGGTGAGGGCGAGGAACTTAGCCCCATCTTCTGCACATAGGAGGAATTTATCCTAGCATATAAGAAAAAAACGACGTAGAACAAAACAATGATTGAAGGAAGTGCACCTAGAGAAGACACGAATGAACATAACCCATCCAGAACGCTGGAATCCAAGGAGGAAGGAATACGCACATTTGATTTTGAAATGGCATAGGAGAAAATGATGATTAACAACACAGAGCAAGTTGAAGCCATGATCAAGCATAATTCTAATAGTATGAAGGATTTAGCGACGGAGATCAAAATTATGAAGAAGCGAAGCGGAATGAAAGTTTGAAAGGACAAGCTAGAATTAATCGTCGAAAAAGACATTGGGCTCGAACAAATTCCCGAATTCCTAAACTAGGATTTGGTTGGACGATTTTGTGGTAAAATAGTCATAAGGGATTCTTTGCAATGGTGGATCAAGGAAAATTGGGATGCTTTGTTAGGATACACTCCAATTTTTTATATAGTTCCCCGAGGGTGGTTCCTGATAAAGATGTGAAGCATGGAAGATCCTTCTGTGCTCTTAAATCAGAACTGGCACTCGGGGCCATTTGGTTTAATTTTAAAGAAGTGGTCAATCGATTTTAATTCCTATAAAGGGCCACAAAATATACAAAAGGTATGGGTAATTCTCCCAGGATTACCAGTATTGTTTTGGCAAGAAAAAATCCTTGAGGCTATAGGAAACCGAATAGGGAAGTTTGTAGCTTTAGAAGAAGAATGGGAAAGAAAACTTGATATGAGATGTGCTAAAATTTTGGCCGAATTAGGCTTGATAAATGGTCTATTTGAAGAACTGAAAATTGTCATGCATGGAAGCTCCTAGTGGCAGCATTTGGACTACTGGAAGCTTCCCTTCTGATGCTTCAATTGCAGAGAAGTGGGGCATATGTAGAAAGGAATTTCGAAAGGTTTCTATGAAACCTATGTTTAAAAAGACTTGGGTGAGGAAACAAGCTAACAAGGAACAAAAAAACAAGCAGGAGGACAATACTCAAGAAGGACAGGAACCTTACTACCTTTCTTCAGAAAAAATGTTAAGAGAAGAGTGGAATCTTTAAAAAGACAAGTAGAGTGTCAAAACAAAGATGGTGCGGGTCTAAAAATATGATAGGAAAGGAATGGAGACAAGCCCCTATAGGAATCATGAGGAACGAACCTAGGAAGAAAAGGTGCATGCACAGTCCCCCGATGGAGGAAAAAAGGAAGAAAAGTAAAAAGCTATGACCATGGACAATGATGATGGACACATGCAGAAAGACAAGCTAGAAAAGTTGAAAGAGTCAATCTCTTTAGATAACGAGCCCATCATTTCAGAAGCAGGACCTTCTCTACAGGAAAAAGGTACTCTTTCTATGAATTCAGACAAGTCCCTCCCTTTTAAAAAAATTTTAGTGGAAAATCAGGATGTCAGCACAAAATCCAAAAAAACAGAGGTTAAGAGAACATATGAGCTACGTTCCTGAAACACTTCCCTCGAACCTGTAGAAGAAGCTGTCTCAACTGGTGGCTTAGCCCTCAACCCTCCACAGAAAACCAAATTGGGAAGAAAGTATTTTCTATCCAAAGCTTATAGACAATCATTGGTAGATGTTAATTTAGGAAAAAAATCAACACTTAAAATGACACTTAGAGTATTATCCCCAAAAGAGCGCCCTAGATGTTTATTGTCTCCAACACAAGAGGATTGGGAGGACCTCAGAAAAAAACCTCCCTAAAAAGGTTGTTTAACAACCTAAAACCCTTTGTCATACTGATACAAGAGACCATTATGGAGGGTTCAAAAGCAGCTTCAATTATTAAAGAAATCCTAAAGGATTGGGAAGTAGATATCTTAGATTCAGATGGATTATCGGGAGGCTAATAACGGCTTGGAGCACAGCATTGCTCAAGATGGATTCGAAGAAGTTGGAATCAACTATAGAAACAAAACTTTTTGATAAGGAGATAGGGTTAAACTTCTCTCTGATAAATGTTTATAGCCCTTTTTATGAAAGGAAGACTTATTGGGAAAAATCAAGGCAGGAGGAGTTCTCAATCAGCCAAATGTTATCCTAGGAGGAGATCTAAATCTAACATTAACAACCAAAGAAAGTTGGGGAGAAAAAGAAAGACAAGATTCCCTGGACTTATAATTTCAATTCTTTTTTGAAAAATAACATCTGGTGGATGTGAAGCCCTTAAAATTAAAACCAACTTGGCACAACAAAAGGGGAGGTCCTCAAGTTATTTCAAAAATACTAGACCATTTCTTAATTAATGATAGCCTTATGAATGAGAACCTGATAATAAAATTAGTAGTTGAAATAGGAGGTTGCTCTGATCATAAACCAATCTCACTATTAATTTCAACTCCAGAAAAGAAGCCACCTGCTCCCTTCAAATTCAACCCTCACTGCCTGGAAGATGATCAATATATAGAGAAAATTACTGCTTCATGGAAACCGGTCCAAAGGAGCACAAAATGCAGTATGATGCGACAGTTTGCAGAAAACATGACGAGGGAAAAAAATACAACAAAAGAATGGAACAAAGTTCATAAGGTTCAAATGCAAAAAGACTTGAAGGAAATTGAAGAAAAAATTGAATCTATGTTCCATGGGAATGAGGAAGGGGTTTTCAGTGAAGATGAAAATCTACAAATTAAATATTTGGAAAAGAAGAAAGAAAAAATTTTGGCCATTGAGGAAAAAGAACTAAGGCTCAAAAGTAGAGCTATATGGCTTGAAGCAGGAGATAAAAACTCCAAATTTTTTCACAATTATGCTTCACACAGAAGAAACATAAACACCATATGTGAGATAAAGAACCCTGAGGGTAGGCTATTCAGAACTTTTGATGAAAAGGAAGAGGCAGGAGTATCTTACTTTCAGAAAATTTTCAAGGAACCTGAAGGCTATCCTATTCAAGAAATATTGGAGGTCCTGAACATTTTCCCAAGAATGATAATAGATGAAATGAACGAGGATTTAAGCAAGGAGGTTTCAGAAGAAGAAATAAGGTATACCATGCACTCTTTCCAAAAAGGCAAAAGCCTAGGCCCTGATGGATTTATAATAGATTTATACTTAGGATTCTATGATTTGTTGAAAAATGACATCTTGGAAGTGGTGCGTGAATATCAGGAATCAAGAAAAGTCCTTGGAAGCATCAACTCTACATTCTTGAGTCTAATACCCAAAAAACAAAATCCCCAAACCTTTGAGGATTTCAGGCCAATTTCATGTTGCAATATGATCTATAAAATCATAGCCAAAGTTCTAGCCCTAAGACTCAAACTGGTGCTAAGTGACATCATATCAGAAGAGCAATTTGGATTCCTAAACAATAGACAAATACATGATGTGGTGTCCTTAGCCCAGGAAATAGTACATACGATAAGAAAAGAAAAACAAAAATCCTTTTCCCTCAAATTGCATCTTTCAAAGGCATATGATAGAGTGAGTTGGTTTTTTGTAAGATTGCTTTTGATAAAAAATGGGGTAGCAGTGGAAGTGGTAGACCGAACAATGGGGTGCTTACAATATACCTACTTTGTAGTCATTATCAATGGATCTGCCTCACATTTCTTCAGACCTACTAGAGGGCTAAGACAGGGATGCCCACTATCCCCTTTTCTCTTCCTCCTGGTGGCAGAGGCCTTAAGCAAGATTATCCACAAAGACAAATTAGATGGAACAATTAAAGGCATAAAATCCACATCAACAGAGGAGGTAACACACGTTATTTGTAGATGATGTGTTGTTGTTTGGAGAGGGTACAATCAAGAACTTAGAGGCCTTTTTGGCTCTAATAGATAAATATAGCAGAGCCACGGGGATGGTGGTAAATGTGGAAAAATAAAACCTTATATACAACAAGTTCCCAAAATACCTACTACAGAGGACAAAAGAGATAATACAATACAGAACCACCCCAGAGATGAAGGTTTTAAATATCTAGGTTTTACCATAAAACCAAAATGCTACTGTTTCCAGGATTGGGTGTGGCTTTTAAAAAAAATTGAGAGCAGAATAAATATATGGGAAAACAGATTTTTATCAAGAGGAGGCAGGATAATTTTGATAAAAGTTGTGCTTCAAAGTATCCCAGTCTACTGGGCCTTAATAGATTACATACCAAAAGGGATCCTAATAAAAATAAGGAAGCTGTGTATCTCTTTTCTATGGACAACTAGTAAGCAAAACGATGGAATTGCATTGGTAAAATGGAAAACACTAGCTATGCCAAAAAAGCTAGGACGTTGGGGCATAAATAATCTCGATCTATTCACAAAAGCTCTGGCAGCAAAAAATTTATGGCGACTGATCCAATTTCTTGAAAAACTCTGGAGTAGGGTCATATGGGCCAAATATTACCCTAACAGTAGCATTACAGAGTGGCTAAGAAACCCAAACAAAACATTTAAGAGTGGCTCCATAGGATGGAGGGCTTTGGTTTTGGCCTACCCTCTAATTGGTAAATGGATTGGGTGGAAAATAGAAGATGAGAAATGTGTTAAAGTTGGAGAATACCCCTGGATGGGGGTAGAGGAAAACTTTAATTTATCACCCAATATAATCCAAATCCTAAGATCAACTGGAATCATCACCATAGATGATGCATGAAAAGACTCAAGAATCAGGGGACGCAACCAGTGGAAAAATGCACAAGATATTGGGATGAGGGAAGCCATGCAGAAGAGTGGAACAAATGCCTAAATTTATTAGTTGCTAACCATATCCACCTGAGGAATGAACCAGATAAATTGATATGGATGAAATATTCCAACACTGGGCAATACACAGCAAAACTAAGATATCAAGTGGCATCCAAAGAAAAAGCATCAAGAGAAAAATAGTGGTGGAGGAAAAAGCTGTGGTAGGTTTAGTGCCGAAAAAAAATATCTGATCATGAAGTGGTTGGCTCTATCCAATAAACTCCTTACATGGAAAATGCTTCAAAAACGTGGTTTTGAAGGTCCAGGATTGTGTTTTTTATGCAGAACCAATGAAGAAACAAGCTCACATATTTTTGCTTCCTATTCATATGCAGGAATGGTGTGGAAATGAGTCATTAACAGAATAGATGCAGATAGAGCCCATGAAGCATGTGGAACATTAGAAGAAAAAACAAAAGCTTGGTGGAGCGATGAAAAGGTAGATCAGTTTGAAGCTTTTCCAATTCTGTATGTATATAGTATATGGGAAGCAAGGAATAAATCCATATTCAAAAATACGTGGGTAACCCCTGATACTGTCATCACTCAATTAATGAACAAAATACAGGAACATAAGAAGGATCCAACCAGGCACAAAACAAGAATAATTAGGGATCCAGAAATAAACAAAGAAATGCCTTGGGCCTTCTTCGACAGAGCTAGTCAGGGGGACCCTCCCTTAGGAAGAGTTGGGGTAGTTATTTTCTTCTTTGCAACAAAGAAAATGAAGATAAAATATGCAATGGGACATTCCTCAAATAATAAAGCATAACTTTTATCTCTATGGGATACCTTAAGGGTGGCAGAAAACTCACAAATTCAAGAAATCCAGATATTTGGAGACTCGAAAGTGGTGATTGATTGGGAAAATGAATAGAACAATATAAGAGCACCCCACTTACAACATTTGTTAACAGAAATTCAGTCTTTGAAAATCATTTTTAGAAGGATTTCTTTTGGTCATGTCTACTGAGAATTGAACATGGAAGCAGACTCCCTTTCCAAACAAGCCTTAGCCCATCAGCCTGGGCTTATAGAGATAGAAGAGGTGGAAGAAGGCATGTCATCCTTCCATTATGAGACACTTTGAAATAATATAGACGACAATGCAGAAATGCAAGGTTACAACTGACGATTATGTGTTTTTTGTAGCAATCAATCCTAAACCAAGGATGATTTTGTGATGTAACATGAACAAGAAGTTTGATATGATGTAAGCTTGAAAAAGCAGTTCATGTTTTATTTGATGAATAAAATAATTTTTTTCTAAGGAAAAAAAATGTATGTATGTATGTATGTATGTATGTATGTATACACACACACACACACACACACGTATATATATATATACCTATGCTTACAAGTGCACCATCAAAGGCAAATAATATATATGATTCCCAATTTTCTTAATGCATTTTATAAAGTAGGATGCATCATTGATAATGCATCTTGATATATGGTAAGTGCATAAGTGAGTGTGATTTTAGAAATTCATGATTGCATATGATTTCCCTTTGATGCACTATGTATATAGTTGAGTCGATATGCCCAAATGTATTAGGTAGTCTATTATTATTTTGTGACAGTGTTGTTTTTCTCCATACCATTGTCATTCTGTGTTTTATTGGAGGGTAGTCTTCCCATTTTCATTAGACCTATTTACTCTATTTTTTTATAGGTTTCTAGTCACTCAAATGGAGTTTTACCACCCTTCTCCTAGGTCAATGATTGAGGTGAATATGTGCATGTGGGAAAGATGATACCGAAGATGGCCTAAAGAAGTGACCATTTAGGCAAGTTAGTTCAAATATATTGAAGTTTCTATCCAGTGAGGAATATCACACCTTTATTCTTGTAAAATACACATTATTAATGATGGAAAGGAAAGGATATCCAAAAATACTATTATTAATGCCAAGAAACCAAATGCAAGGGGTACAAATATCACTATATATTGATAAATCTAGTTGCACATTTTTTCTTATCTAACGCACATGTAATTTATTGTAACATTTTGTTTAAATTGTTTAGTAATATTGTTGTTTACTAGTTTGCAGATGTTGGTATGTACGTTAAGAATATGAATCCCTAGCAAGATGAGGAAATGGTTTAGGCTTTGAGTAATCACATGTGCAAAGACCAATCATGCCACACATTTGTTTTCTATGAAAAACATTGTAATTTTATTTCTCAAAGAATATAAAGTTACATTTGTAGATATATTCCTTGCAAATATTCCGAATACAAAAACAAATATATGCATCTCTGAAGTATGTATCAAAATCATTTATATTCAATGGGCATAGGCCACTATCCTTCTCCTAATATAGCTCTTGCAAAAAGAGATTCACTAAAGTGTTCCTTGTATAGCTCTTGAAGTTGTTGGTGTATAGAGAAAACAAAAATAAAAATAACTCGAGATGTCATTCATGGCACCTTTTCTTGTGTAGTATATATCAAAGAGTGATATCGCATTCAAACTAAATAGTCACAAAATATTTCTTATTCAGATTATAATAAAGCTATTGTGGTTAATTGTTCATTGTAGCATGTAGATTGTCTTCATTCAAAGCCTCTAAATATACAAAGGGTTTGTGATAAAAATAGGATATGTGTTCACTATTTTGATTTGTTATTTTAAATTGGCCTTTATCCAGCTGAATAATTTTCTTAGATGAGGAGTATGGTGTCCCATTACGCTCCCTATATACATGTAGACATGAAAATAAATTTAAAATTTGTTATTATTTAATGAATAACTTCCAGTAGTGGCAATAAAGGAGCATGTAAACATCTTTGTTCTCTATTTATCCAATTTACAACCAACATGGAGTACCTGAATACTTGAAGTTTCTGGCATCTCTTTTCTACTGTGAAGAGGAGAAGAATTTTGAGGGAATATAACTCAACATAGTTATTTGTACCCTCCCAAATCACATATATAATTTGAATAAGTGTGTATTTGACATAAAGAGTATAGCACCCCATCACACTGTGTTTGCTCGTGTTGTGACACTCCATGAAAAAATGCCTAGGGAATTTATTTATTGATGTCTTCATTATTATCCTTCTAATCGAGGCATCCATTTACCTCGAGGGAAGAAATAAAGTATGTTTAAGATGTTTGAAACAACCACGTCAAGCATAAATTGTTTCTCTTGAAAAACAATGTTATTCCTTGCAATCCACGTTCCCTAGATAATGATGAGAGGAGATACTTTGTAAGGGAGGTATAAGTAATTAGAATTCCAAGGTTGTAGTGATGACTAAATAGTGTTCCCATTCCAAGTAAATTTGTGTCCAATCATATTCAAACACTACTTCCGCACCATTCTTGTAAAGGGCAGCCTTATGAAAAGGTGAACAACTATCTCCTCACCTAATTTCAACAGAGAGCATCGGCTTGGGCCTTCAATTCTGTGTTTTTGAATATTATATCATGTTGGTATTTTGTTTTCTACGGAACACCATATCAGAAGTCGATCCTTTGAGGGACATTTAAATTTTCATACTTTCTTCCACCACCATTGAACTTCTCGATTAAAAATTTCTAAATTTAATTGAATATAGCCATGCTTTGGAGTATATTTATTAGATGCGGAAAATTTCTAGATTAATTTGTCATGTATCATCTCTTATCCACATATGTCCATATTTAACATAATTTCTATAATTATTCCACAATACTTTATCTTTGTTTTCAAGACACAATGTCCTAGAATTGATCCATCCCTGACTCCATAGATCTGTAGATTGTGGATTTGTCACTTGATTTAATGTGAAAATTACAAGATCATGTAGATTTTCCAATAGAGGTAAAGGGAGAAAATGCTTTCCCTTTCTCCCTTTCCATGGGTTCATCCTATTCGAACGTTGTTTCCATTTCCTAATTTCCATTCCAGACCTCTTCAATTTAGATCAAAGGATTTTACCACAGCTTTTTAGACAACCGATTCATTGGCTCACTTTTTGGATGGTGACCTGACCCAATCCAGTATGGATATTGGTGCAATGTACTTTCTTTCTACTATTAATGTTCAAATAATCATTGTAGTAAGCAATCTCAGCAGACATTTATTTGATAATGCTTTTGAGAAAAGAAAGACATTTTTAGTCCCCATCCACCTAGAGATTTGTGTTTGAAATTTTATCCTACTTGACCCAGGGAACCACATAGTGTTCCTTGTGACCACTCTATAGAAATATGAAGAAAAACCTTCTATCCATTTCAAAAATTCCTTTTGGATTCCAAGTATGTGACATCCAATAGATAGGGATGGACAACAAGAAATATTTTACAAGGAAAAGACTTCCAACTCTATAGAGCTATTTATGACTCTTGTTGGTCTTGGGTAAGTTTTGGCTATTTTTTGTACCAATTTTTAATTTTAGTCAAAGGGTGAATGGGGCTATGATGGAGTGGTTAATGAAGCGTTCATCTTCGAATTTTTGGGAGGATTTCAAGGAAAATAGGTCATTTTCACGAATTAAGGTTAGTTAGTTAGTTAGATATTTTTTCCACTTGCTGGGTAGTGGGTGTGTAATGTAAATCCGCCAATAGAGCCTATAAAAATTTAATGGGATGGGATTTTTGGGGTTAGCCTGATTTTTTAATAAGTAATAGTATCTGTTGATTATGTACTATTTTTGGTCGAAACTGAAAAGAGTTGCATGTATGGTATCAATCTACACTTTGTGTGCACGGATTTGATGTAATGGGGTGTTGGGAAATGTCTACAGGATGTGTGCGTAGACTAAAAACATTCAAGAAACAACTCTTTTAATAAACAAGCACTTTTGTGGTTTTCTACCGATTGGGTTTCCACATTAAAATCCTTGTGTCGACTATGTGTGATGTATCTATGCGATGTTTATTGTTATTTTACCATGCATGAATGAATACCTATGGATAATTCTATGAATTGACACAACACAGGCTAAATTAATAATACGATTATGGGTGATGTTTTTAAAGGGTTTTAGATAATAGTCGCAATTCTTAATGTGTCGCAGTACCTTATGTTGATGTTCAGTATGATGAAGGACCCATTCACCACTGTAGAAACTTGTTTCTTGCAGCTCCCATAGGTATATCAGGTGAGACTGCATCTACTCTGTAGGTGTTTTCGCCATGGTTAAAATATTATCGAGCCGACACCTTTTTCTATTTGTTGGTATGTTGCAGTATGAACCTATGCTAGAGTGATATTGTGCCAACAAATGGTTCCATTGTCAAGACCAAGATCATTACAAAGGGGAGATATTTTTGAATCCGACGAAGCCTAAGATCGAGGCATGGTTTGATCAAAAGGAAAATATGTTCACTCAAAGTGAAAATCAAAATATGCGACTGATTCCGAGACAATGGTTATGAAGGTACATTTATTCTAAGATCCAGAAACAATTTTTTGGCGAATTCCTTATTATTCTAAACAAGCGGTTATTAAGGTTAACAATCTAGAAAAAAAAATTATAAGAAGGGGATCCTAATCCTTAGAGATGGACACTTGAGTTACTCCAATGACTGCAGTGTATCAAGAATAGGATCTCAAGGTATGTCGACTTCTGGATCAATAGAATTTTAGAAGGATACATTACTGATTTTATCATAGATATTGTTAAGTAATACAACAAAGCCGAATGAGATTTTTTTTAGGACCACGAGGTAGGTACTTAAATTATTTAAAATTGTGGAATAATATGATTTTATGTGAATAGGGTATTTTGAAAATAAACTCTACTAAGTAAAGTGATTGTACATGGAGAGCATGGATATCGATGAGAAGAAGGTCTGGTAAGTATGTGAGATGGGCTAAGATGATCCAAGGAGAAATAAGTGAGATTAATGAAGAGTATGATCGATTGAGGAGTGGGAAGAGGTTTTAGTTAAATAAGAGGAGAAGGGCTACGACTAGGAGAGAAAGTTGCATTGTGATGGAAAGAATAATACAGTTGGGGACTACATCTCAAATACGAGTCCTGCGATGAATAACAAGAATACTTACTCATTTCATAAGACAATGGGGGGATATGCACCAAAACCGAGTCTATGACATACCCATGACCCTACTAGACCACCACTTTTACATAAAAATCCTAGACTTAACCTTTTATAATGGAAAAATACCACTTCAATTTGAGATATCCTAGAAAGAAGTCCATAAACGATATGGGGCATAATAGAGTGGTAGCACATAAAAGAGATAGGTAGGTCGAATGACATAGGGGAATACTACACATGTAGAGACAATAATAGAGAAAAGGTTTAGAGTTTTTTAGAGAAGAAGGAACTAGGTTAGACACATGTTGCACAAGAGGTAACACATGACAAAGTTAGGGCTTCTCTCAAATTCCCAAGAGAATACATAGAATATTTTTTATACGCCTAGGTTTGTAGATAAGATATGCTATGGGATAGACCATGGAGTTATGGATGAAAAAGATCTATGATACAATTTTCGAGTCTGGGTAACTCTAAGCTAGATGGATTTGCAATAATGAGCATGTCATATAAATATACAAAGTTGTGACCCTTGGTTTCATATTCCAATGGTATGTTAGTTATTCTCCTATGAATCTTTAGATTTCCTATGACTCGTTATTTGCAATATTTTTATTTAACCATAATTCCATCAGATTAGGTATCCAACAAGATACAATGAGACTAAGGATTTAAAAATGTATGTTGGTGCCCCTTTCATAAAGGATCTAATATTGAACCACTTGGACCACTTTCTATAGGTATCTTAAATAACTTGGTTTGACCACGTCATTTCACATTTATGTTTTAAAATAATATTATATAGAGAGAGGAAAAAGAAGGGTTAAATGTGTTGTAGTTTCGAGTGGACACTGCACCCATGTTTAGAATGAAGCTACTATATATTTAGAAAATAATCAAGTTGAATATAAATAGGTATTGGGGAAATAGTCTAGATGGTTGGAAAATAATCAAGTGAATATAAATAGGTATTGGAGAAACAATCATTAAGAATTAAGTAGAAAAATTATGGAAAGGATCCATGATTAAATGGGGAGAAAAAATACCCTATGACGTTTTTTGTCCCACTTGGGGCCACGTAGGATTCCCTTAATTATGATACTAGGTGGATTGAACAGACAACTGTTGGGAATGTGTTATTTTCTCACACTTATAACATGCAAAGGCTCGTTCCTTGTAAGCCTTATGAAAGGGTTGGGAATTTCTACCTTGCTTGAGTGTGAAATTTTAAATCTCTAATTAGATTTCCTTCACATGATTCTTTTAGTACTCCAACATTCATGGTGCATGAACACCCTCCTTTAGTCCCTGCACAAGCTTAGATCAAGAGATGCAATGACTGATGAAACTAACATGCAATAGATGAAGGAATGAAGGAAAGGATGGGAAATGAATGCATAGAAAGTATCAACCCTAGATTTATACCATAGTTACCATGCAAGCATCATAGTGAAAATAAGCTAAAAAATTATTACATATGTTTTGGACTTACCTTGTCCATATCAATAGGTCTTCTACTCCATTTTCTAACCTTTACTAACCCTAGGACTATCTATAAAACTAGAGTGTAATAATAGAAATTAGGAATCCATAAGACACACCTAAACCATTATATTATATCCTAACCCTTTCTAAAATCCTTTCCCTAGAGTCCTACCTTTCCCTCTCTCTAAAACAAGGATTATTCCTTTCATTTCCACACTACTTAGACCCCCACAACTCTCCCTATATCTCTGAATATAATATCCATTTTGGAAATCCCTATAACACCACTAAATCATCCTAAGATACCCTAACTTCTCTGTTAGCCATAGCCCTAACCTCCTAGCATGCTAAGACCCTAACGCAAGGATAACTTCATCACTATTTTGTCCTTTAAATTCATCTCAGCTTGCCTAATTATTGACTGTAATATCCTATTTAGGGCATCCCTAATAGCCTTCTTACCCACCTATCCTAGCCTAAGGTCACTTCCTTTCCTTCCTATCTTATCCACTCACTAATGCCTCACCTGAAATTTGTCCCAAACCCAATTTAAAGTGGCACAAAGTCACCCTAAAGTGGCTGTATCTAAACAATCATTTCCAGCCATACTTAAACAAATTCAAAAGTGGTATATAAACATCCATAACTTGGAAAAATATAAGAAAAATCCTTGAATTGCTTTCAAGTCATTGTGTCATAAAAAACCAAGTATATATACTTCTTATCACTCCTACTTGACTGGAAATTACATCTTGGAATGTCATAAGACATTTTACTTGACTGGAAATTTGATTTGGTTTAAGAGTCCCATTGTCTTGGAAACTTAGCACTTATAAAATTGTTTATAACTGATGTTTACTTAAAATATTGTACCTTTGTCTTGACAAGCTAAAAAGTGAAATAAGAGCATGCACGCGTACACGTAAAGAGACGTACACGCACTGCTGTTTAACATTTACAACATTTACTCACTAACGTTTATCCCATTTAATGACTAACTTTATTCAACAATGTCTTGGTATTCACACATGTACGAGTATTTTTACAATATAGTCTTTACCACTACTTTCTTCTTAGTCCCATGGTTTCCATTGTGAGGTCTTAGGCTCCTTACCTATGGCTGGTGGAGGGTAACGCAGGCCTCCAACACTGACCATCATCACCATCATAATCATCATCATAGTCATCACCATCATAATCATCATCATAATCATCATCATCATAGTCATCCTCATCGTCATCATCATAGTCATCCTCATCATCATAATCATCATCATCATCATTTTCATCATCCTCATCCTCATCCTCATCATCATTGCTCCTCATCATCATCTTCATCATCATCATCATCACCATCATTGATCATCATCATTGTCATCGTCATCATCATTATCACCATCATCCTCATCATCATCATACCCATCATCCTCATCATCATCATCATCCTCCTCCTCATCATCATCATCCTCATCCTTATCATCATCATCATAGTCATCATCCTCATCCTCATCATCATCATCATAGTCATCATCCTCATCCTCATCATTGTCATCCTCATCATTATCACCATCATAGTCATCATCATCCTTGTCATCGTAATCATCATCATAATCATCGTCATCATAGTCATAGTATTCATGATCATCATCATCATAGTCATCATCATCATCGTCATCATCATCATCATCATCATCATCCTCATACTCATCATCGTCATCATCATCATAGTCATCATCCTCATCATCATCATTGTCATCCTCCTCTTCATCATCATCATCATTGTTCATCATCATCATTCCATTGCAAATGCTTAAAAATAAAATCAAAGCAAAGTTTCAACTAAACCTATCATCATCATCATTGTTCCTCATCATCGTCATCATCATCCTTATACTCATCCTCATCCTCATCCTCATCATCATTATCATCACCATCATTGTTCATCTCATTGTCATCATCATCATCATCATCATCATCATCACCATCATTGTTCATCAACATTGTCATCCTCATCCTCATCCTCATCCTCATCCTCATAGTCATCATCCTCATCATCATCATTGTCATCATCCTTATCATCATCATCATCACCATCATCACCATCATCATCATCATCATCATCATCATCATCATTAGTGTTCCTCATCATCGTTGTCATCATCATCATCCTTATCATCATTCTCATCATCATGACCATCATTGTTCATCATGATAGTCATCGTCATTCTCATCATCATCATCATCGTCATCGTCCTCATCATCATCATCATCATAATCATTGTCATCATAGTCATAGTCATCGTGATCATCATCATCCTCATCATCCTCATCATCATCATCGTCATCATCATCATCATAATCACCATCATTTTTCATCGGCATTGTCATCACCATCATCATCATCGTCATCCTCATCATCATACTCATCATACTCATCATCATCATTGTTCATCATCATCATTCCATTGCAAATGCTTGAAAATAAAATCAAAGCAAAGTTTCAACTAAACCTATCATCATCATCATCATCATCATTGTTCCTCATCATCATCATCATCATCATCATCATCATCATCATCATCATAATCATCATCATGACTATCATTGTTCATCATCATCATCATCATCATCATCATCATCATCATCATCCTCTTCATCATCATCATAGTCATCATCCTCATCATCATCATTGTCATCATCCTTATCATCATCATCACTATCATTTTTCAGCATCATCATCGTCGTCATCCTCATCCTCATCATACTCATCCTCATTCTCCTCCTCCTCCTCATCATCATAGTCATCATCCTCATCATCCTCCTCATCATCCTCCTCCTCCTCCTCCTCATCATTGTTCATCATCATCATCATGGTCATCATCATCATTCCATTCAAAATGCTTGAAAATAAAATCAAATAAAAGTTTCAAATAAACCTATCATCATCATCATCATCATTGTTCCTCATCATCGTCATCATCATCATCATCACCATTGTTGTCATCATCATCATCATCATCATCATCATCATCCTCACCATCATCATCATAGTCATCATCCTCATCATCATCATTGTCATCATCCTCATCATCATCATCACCATCATTTTTCATCGTCATCGTCGTCGTCATCATCATCATCATCCTCCTCCTCCTCATCATCATCATCATATTCATCCTCCTCCTCCTCCTCCTCATTATCATCATCCTCATCATCATCATCATAGTCATCATCTTCATCATCATCATCATCATTATCAAAACCATCATAGTCATCGTCATCCTCATCATTGTAATCATCATCATAATCATCGTCATCATAGTCATACTATTCGTGATCATCATCATCATCATCAGCATCATTGTCATCATCAGCAGCATCATTGTCATCATCATCATCATCATCATCATCATCGTCGTCGTCGTCATTGTCATCATCATCATCATCATCATCATCATCGTCATTGTCATCATCATCATCATCATCATCATCATCATCATAGTCATCGTCATCGTCATCATCATTGTTCATAATCATCGTCATGGTCATCATCATCATAAACGTCATCATCAACATCATCATCGTAATCATCATCAACATCATCATAATCATCATCGTCATAGTCATAGTCATCATGATCATGATCATCCTCATCATCATCATCACCATCATTTTTCATCATCATCGTCATTGCCATCATCATCATCCTCATCATAATCATCATCCTCATCATCATCATTGGCATCATCCTGCTTTTCATCATCATTATTTTTCATCATCATCATTCCATTGCAAATGCTTGAAAATAAAATCAAAACAATGTTTAAACTTAACATATGCACGCATGCATGTTTAACGCATACGCACTTAGAAGCACGATTGTGATTCTAGTGCATGCACATTACATTTTAAACTATGTGCACGCTTGGTTTAAATTTAGAATTTTGGCAGGCACCTTTTTTCCAAGCTACGTGGTGGATGGCTTGGATGCTTTGGTTTTAGGTTCGGGTTGCCAAACCAAGTGGTTTGGACTGTCTTATGACATAAAACATGTTTTGTACCACTTCGACTATTTAGTGCATGATTGTGCATATGCCACACTTGTTCACTGCTAATGAAAATTCACACACTTGTGTCACTCTGTCTGTAGATTTTGAATATGTATTTTTTTATTTAAATCTATTAGCATTTTCTATTTTTAATCTAATTTTAAATGGACTAACGTCAATCTAACACAAAAGGTAGGCTATTTGCTTCGGCTATAACTTTTGATTGGATCACCTATTTAGAAAATGGAAAAGAACCCACACAAGAAGACACAAAGACCTACATCCTAAAAAAATTTATCATTCATTGACTATGTTAAGACCAAGATGTGGTGGACCAACGCTCAACCTTGTCATTTTAGGGCGTCATTGACTTCCTTAATTTGAAAAAAAATATATAACATAAATAAATATGGAAAAATGACGCTGCACTAGACACACCTGTTATCTACAACTCTATATAATATTTTTCACAAAATTCCACCATTTGCATACCAAACGAGTGGACCAACGCAAACATATTCATTATTCTTTGGGAAAAAATAACATACCAACCCTAGAACAACCTCATTTTTTGGGATTTGTACTTAGTTTCCATAAATAAAAGATATATATTCCGGAAGGTAATCCCATTGTTCATGTTTCATATTCTTATGCCATATTCCAAAAAGTTGTGTAGGTACCTCTAATATTGCTTTTTGATGTTCAGATTCCGGTTTTTCAAGAAGTCCATTCCAACGAATGCGTCATAAGTGACCAGAATTAGCTTGCACCAGCCCTGACACCAAAGTGATAAAAGTGGACAAGGTCAACTTAATTTATGTATCTAATACATTGACCAAGATTAAGTATTTCAACATGTCTCATGGACAAATTATAAGGAAATCATAGATGTGTATATGATATCCCTTTTTTATGTTTTATTAAATTCGTTCAACGGGCATTAGATTATGTGATGTGTCTTGTAAATTTACCAATGTGTCCCATGACATGGAGAAAACTTGTAAAACACAAAATAAAAACCTACCTTTTTTTGCGTTATAATATAAAAAGGTATTCTATGTATGTATGCATATATTTTTTTTTTCCAAAGAAAAAAATCACTTTATTCACACCGAATAAACATGGGATTCCCTCTAGGAGCATACATAAAGTGCATCAAAAAATCCCGACATTTTATCACAAAAATTTTGTGAGCTTCTATTATCCTCAGCGGGATCCTCTTGTTCAGCTTGTTTGTTTTTACAAGTTTACAAACTTGTTAACTTATTGGTTATTTACAAAATGAGTCACCTCCATTAAGCCTAGAGGGAGGACCAAAGCTAATTTTGATATTTTATCAGTCTCAGTGTTCAGCACTCTGTAAATAAGTTGGAAAGTGATTGAATTGAATACAACCATCTATTCTCTTAAGGATCTTAGTAGATGTTGAAGGTGAGGAGCATTTATCTAAATGTTGGCATTTTCCCAATCTATTGTCAACATGGAGTCCCCAAAGAGCTGTAAATTTTGGACTCATTTTTCCTAAGCCAATTTGAGAACTGCCCAGAGAACTACAAGTTCTTCTTTGTTTTTTGTGCTCAACCCGATGCAAATTTTATCTTAAATCTTGTGTCCTCGTTGAGGTATAATATGACTTAAGCTCCTCCCAATGGTGGTTCCCCTTGACTAGCTCCATCAAAGAAACCCCATGGTTTGTTTTTATCTATTTCCAAAGCTTTAATATTTCTTGTTGGTTTTGGGTTGGGAAACTCTTGATGTTAATTCAATTTATGCATTAAAACATTTTCCATTGTCTCTGAAGGTGTCCAAGTGTTTTTGAAGACAACTCGGTTTCTCGTTTCCCATATAGTTAAAACAAAAAGAGCTGGTAGGGATTCATGGGTTCGTACCCTTTCATTTCCCCACCAAATATTTAATTTGTTCTCAAGAGACTCATCCTCATATGAATTGGAAGAAGGATCCATCTTGTGGTTGACTTCTTTCCATATTGTGCCTGCATAATTACATTAAAAAAATGTGTGTGCATGTTTCTCCTTCAACTCTACATAAAAGGAAGATTTCAGTCCATGAAGCCACGTTTTAGTAGTGCTTACCATGTTAAAATTTTATTATTCATGACCAAACATAATGTTAAGATGGCTTTGAGGGTTGCCTGTAGTTTCCATATTCGAGACCACCACCAACATTATGTTTATTAGTACTCCAATTGAACCACTGCTACGTATCCCATCTTAGCTAAGAAATTTCCATCCTTCTTGTTACATGTCCATATTAGTTTGTCCCTATCCTCTGTTAAAAGAATGAAGTTGTTTCCAAGTTGGTTTACATATCTTCTCCATTCTACTGCTTCATTCTCCTCTACCCCCAACTCTTGTGCCATTCTGTTCCTCTGTGATCCTATTTCTGAGAGCTTGCATATGCTAATAGTCTGACTCCTCTGTCTACTAGCTGAGTGATCAAGTGATCCATTAGTATGAAGTTATAACCTAAAATTTCCCATAGATCTCGTCCTATATGGATATTTCTCCCATTACCAATTTTCCATGCTACCCGGATCCCTATTAGGGGAAATGACAATACAAAATATTTCCAACATACCGATCCTCCTTTGTGTGTTTTGATCAGTTGTATGAATCATTCTTCAATTGAGGAATTAGGGAAGTATTTGAGTCTCATTGTTCTTCCCCACAAGGGATCATGATTCTCAATCATGCGCCACAAGGATTTGGCTGCCAGAGCTTTGCTAAAGAGCTCAAGATTCTTGATCCCCCAGCCTCCTTTGCACTTGGGGAGGACTATGGTTGTCCATTTCACTTATGTAATCCCATATACTTTCTTGCTTGCTGTCCATAAGAAGGACATACATGTTTTCCTTATTCTTGATATAATTCCTTTGCATATGTAAGAAATTGAGGCCCAATAGACATGGATGCTCTGCAATACTGCTTTCAATAGTACCAAACGCCCTCCTCTTGAAATAAATATGTTGGTCCACATGGAAATCATGTTTTCAATTTTTTTATACTGTCATTCCCAATCCTTACATGAGTATGCATTTTATTTCAATCGAAACCCTAGGTACTTGAAACCTTCTGATAGAGGAGCTATTGAGACTACGATTATCTCCTTGGCTTGAGTTAGTATTTCCTCTTGAACCTTGTTGTGTGATAGTTTCAAATTTTCCAAATTTATTTCTATCCATGTTACACTATGATAGTTATCCATAACTTTAACCAGACTTGCCATATTTCCCAAGGTTCCTTCCCTGAACATTAACACATCATATATGAACAAAACATGAGTAAGTTCAATCTAATTGTCAATTCTTACTCCCTTTATCCTCCTTTATTCCTTGGCATTATGTATGGAGCTGCTTAGAGCTTCTGCTACTAATAAAAAGAGGAAGGGAGAAAGAGGGAAACCCTTCCTTAGTCCTCTTGTTGGGAGAAATAAATTTTATGAGGAACCATTGATTAGGACCACAAAAGAGGTCAACTTATTACACCCCATAATACATTCCACCATCTCTAATGGAATTACTATCTTTATTAAGAGAAAGTGCAAGAAGGTCCAGCTCACTCTATCAGAGGCCTTGGATAGATCCACCTTTAAAGAAAAGGCTGATTGCTTGTCTTTTTGGATGGAGTGCATAGCCTCTTGGGCTAAGGATAATGTGTCATGGATTTTCCTATTAAATAAAAATACAAATTGTTCTTCTGTTATGAACTGACTCAGGATAGGTTTTAGTCTCTTTGCTATTGTTTTTTCTATGACTTTATAAATCATATTGCAACAGGATATTGGTTTGAGATCCTCAAAGGTTTCCCCTTTCTAGTTTTTGAGTATGAGAGTGATGAAAGTGGAATTCATAGCCCCTAATACCTTTCTATTCCTTTGAGACTCTCTTACCACCTTCAAGATACCAGTTGAGGAGTTCATAAAAAACAAGAAAGAAATATAAGGTGAACCCATCAGGGCCAGGGATTTTTCCTTTCTAGAACGAGTGCAGTATTTTGCTAAGCTCTTCTTCTGAAACTTATTCCATTAGCTCTTGTTCCCTATATTCTGAAATTAAATTGGGGAAGATATTCAATACTTATAATATTTCCTAAATGGGGCACCCTGGAGGAGCTGTAAATATTCTCTGGAAATGCTTGTCTGCTATTGTTGCCTTGTCTTTGAATGTTTATCCTATTCCACCTTCTTCATCCTTGATTTATAATATGGTGTTGATATTTTTTCTGTGAGAGGCATGTCAATGGAATATGTAGTATTCTTTTCCCCAGCACCAAAGTGCTCTGCTCTTAAGTCTGCACATTTTCTCTTCATCATCTAGTATTCGTCTTCTCTTCTGTTCCTCAAATTTTAAGGAATAAAGTTATTATGTAGAGAAGATCCTTGTTGCGTTGGATTTGTAGAGATTTTGGATTTTTTTCTCTGAGTCTTTGAGCTCAAAATGTTTTGACTCTTTGAATTTCTTCCCCCACTCCTTTGAGAGTTTCTTGATGGTTGATAGATTATCCATCATCTGATACATATAGTTGTCTGAGGACTGCACCTCTAACAGTTTCCAATTTCTCTTAACCATCTCCCTATAATCTTCATTCTCTAGCCATACTAGATTTAAATTGAAAGGGGTTGGTGGTTTCTACTCAGGAATAGTGATAGAAAGTGTAATATGCCTATGATATGATAAGCCCCCTGTTTCCACTGCATTTATCAACACCAATGATCCTGGAAGAGTTATTTTGAGATAAAAAATCTATCCAATCTATTTGAGATTTCATGATCTCCAGTTCTATTATTCTTCCAAATGAATCGGTTCGAGGTATGAAAGCTTCTTTTGCTCAAATAAAGAACTGAAAAAGGTTGCTAATGCATCTGACTTTGCATTTTGTCCCCAAACTTCAACTGATGACAAAGTTAAATTTAGGTCCCCTTCCAGTATCAATTTCTCCTGATCTAGAGCTCTTGTGTTGGATAGGGTTTCCCAATAAACCCTTCTATCATAAAAATGGCCATATACCTTGAGGAAGAAGAAACGAATCCTAGTTTCATGATCTTCCAACTCTGTTCCAAGAGCGTCCTTAAAATAATATTTGGAATAAAAGGTTATCTCTGGGCCCTAGGCTATTAGAACACCTCTGAAGTGACCTTCTACATCTATTGTTTCCATCCACCAATCATTTTGTATGGCCCCCATTATCTCTTTTTCTCTCTCACCGTTTATCACAGTTTCTTAAATTGCTATAATTTTAGGTTTTTTTAGTTCTATAATGCTACGGAGGGATATTACTTTGGAGGCCCCTCCTATCACCCTCACATTGTAAGATAGGAAAAGAATCAAGAAACCTTGTTAGGGGATTGTTTTCACTCTTAGAGCCCGTCCTATAGTAGCTTGTTTTCCCTCCATAATCTTTGTTTCCTCTTCTATTTGTGCTTTATTCAAATGGTATTTGAGCCCCACTGTTGTTTTAGATATGTGATTGTGGGTTAACCCCCATGTGGAGTGCATGTTATCCTCTATTTTATTCCTTTGCCTCAAATCATAGCCCTTGCTTTCTCCCAAGTTATCCTATACCACTTTAGACAGTAATTTCACTTCCTTTTTAACGTTTGTTGCATTTTTTGGCTTGTCCTTCTGACTTTTTTCCATAATGGTTTTTGATAGAGAATAATCAGGTAAGGGAATTAAAGGACTATTGTTACCTTGTTTCGTCGACGTCATGATGGGGTCTTCTATACCATCTCATTTATGCTTGTCACATGTTTATGGTAGTTGGACGCACTGATCTTCCCCGATCAATGAATTCATTAAATATGCCACCTTGGCGTTCAGGGGACTGTGTTTTCTGGCTCATCTCATGTAGTAGTCAAATTCTCCACCCACTTCTTCTTTTTCACCCAAATATTCTTATGAGTTGGCTTGGAGTGCTCGCCTACTCCCTATGCATCCTCCAATCCTATCTTGAGAGCTTATATAGTTTTATTATCTATGTATATTGATCCTCCAATCCTATCTTGAGAGATTCTATAGTTTTATTAGTTGTGGATATTAATTCATATTGTCACAAGACATCACCTTCCTCTACTAATTGTTGATGCAATTTATTCCAGATACTCCTTTGTTTCTTATGAGATTTATTGAAACAAAGCCCTTGGGGATTCAATTCTTATTCAACAACTCTATTAAGGGTTCCAATAGCATGAAGTAAGTCAACAAAATCAAATTCCCTCTCTACTCCAACCATACCACCAAATTCACTAAATAATTTCTCACATACATCTGACCCAATCAGGTGTAATGCACATGGAAAGTTAGAGTATTGATCATGAAATAATCTCATCAACAAAAATGCAAAGTGGAAAGAAATTTTCACATATTGATATGCCTATCTGCTAATGAAATTAATGTTGACATTAGTATTTTCTTTTTCTCTGACCCAACATAGCCATAACGTGAAGAAATGATGGTCTCTTGAAGAATTTTTCACTCTTTCCCAAAGAGTCAAACTAGGAGACAAAAAAATCAATATATTCAACAACAATTGCTATATTGGTCTATGTACCCAATGTCCTCTCTATCCTACCACCTGTACTTTTCATTTCCTTCAAGCACCTCTGGACATGCCTTGAAGTAATGCATTGTGCTAAACCCCGGTTTTTGGGATCAATCCTCTCTATCCTCAATTTTAATCTTGTGGTCATCCACTTTAAAATTGTTATAAACCATTCTTACATGGTTAAAACTAATCAACTCTTCTCCAATAATCATATCTCATTGACCACTAAAAAAAGGATCCACTATATTTTTTCCATTCTGGATGTAATCATGGTCATGAAATCCTATTACTTTAAATCCATCATACAAACTAGTTAGACTCTACCATTCATAGGGAATTTTATAGCTCATGTTTGTCATTGAGTAATAATCCTTCAGCATAAGCATTGTTCTCCTACTATCCCCATCCGAGGAATGACCAACAATAGGTCCTAAAAAATGTTCCACATGTTTCTTCCATAGGTATTCTACTTTTTCCCATTGTTGATGGACAAAGTTTGCATCAAACCTGTTCCATGTTGGATAAACAACCACAACCAAATGAGGAAGTTTCTCATGTAAAGGGTTTTCAATAATAACACATGCATAATGCCCAATAACATAATTCTTGAAGGAATCTATAATAATATCATAGCCTCCAGTGCCCTCACCAACTGTCACCAAGAAATGTGATGGGAACTTATGTTCTTCATTATTACCACAAAAAACCAACAATGTATCAGTTTTTACTACCCACCTGCCATATGTTTTCACAACAGTTTCATCTTCAGCAAGGCATATGGGAATTGGGCCCTGTATACCATGGTTGGATTTATAGGAAGCATAAACATTTCTAATTGTCTCATAAATGTACTCTTGCTCCCCTAGGATATATTTCAATGATTTTCTAACTTTCCTTAAAGTTGTAGATATCGAAGGGCCATCCAAATTCAAGCTAATAAATCTATGTAATCTAGGACCTCCCCATAACTTAATCATCTCATAAATGGATTGAGAGGATGCACCATACCTTCTTCCAAACTTTGAACGAACTAGGTTGTGAAATATATCTTGAACAAATTCCCAAAATGCATCTTTACCTTATAGTTTTCCTTGCTTAAGAGCCTCACACATCCTTGCAAAACCTAAACACATCCTTACTTCCTGCAGATTCAAACAAATTTTCCCTTAGAGACATTGTTCTAATAAATAGTGTAGCCACCTTTGTCCTCTCCTGCCAAAGAGATCACATTGTTAACCTATGTGTAGCATTTGTGTCTCTTGCAACAATTTTGATTTCAGTTTGAGTCAAATGGTCCCACCTTCTCCCTTTCCATGTATCTCTCCCATGTCTTTTAATGTTGCTCCTTGATTCATGATAAAAACACATTAAAAATTCATCACAATTAGGTATCATCTTACAAAAATTGCATGTCAATGAATAAAAAGGTATTCCTATTTCATAAACCCTCTTGCAATGAATATGTCTATATGTAGCATTAATACGACATTTAGTACCATGATAATATAGTGTTATCCTGGTATCTGTCTCTATGGCCCAAATTTTTCCACCATGTTGGTCATCCATTCGAACCTTTGTGTCCAATATCTCCCCTCTTCTCTCAAAATAGAGATCAGAATACTGCCAACATAATAATATCGGGGGAGGTATTTATCCTAGAATAAGATGAAAAAAACATTGGTTAATCATATGTACTAACTGGTACTAACTAGTAATAACAAATAAAGTAGTGTGCATATTCAAATTCAAATTAAATTAAAACTTGGGTAATTAACACACCTGAAGTAGAAGCATGTGAACTTGTAGAAGCCCCACGCAATGGTGATGGTAGTGATGGGATCATGAACTTAGTCAAACTTTGTTGGGAATTTTCATTGGTAGTCTTCTTTGGTCTGAAACACCTTGAAACAAAATGTATTGTCAATGCCTTTTTCAAATACCCCTCCCCAAACTGACGAGTCAACTTCAACGTACCTGCAGAAGATAAAAAGGTGATCAAAACAAGAGATGAAAAAACATAGAAACTCTATTAATAGAATAAAATATTTCCCTAGAGACAAATCAGTTAATGGCATAAAATATTTTAGTGTTTGCTTGCAATTTCAAAGGAAAATATAGATGTTAAAGAAGTTGTCATGGAGGTTTCTATAAAGTCTAATGATGTGATGATTTGGTACCACCTAAGTGGGTATACCATCGCACATACATTAGAGATGTTGATGATAATATCACCAAGATTACCTTGAGGTATATGGGATTTAAATGAACATGACACTACCAACACCAATCCTACTATCATAACTACATTTTAACGCCTTGTTCCATGACTTGAGCATGGATTTTTTATCATTCGTTCTATTTATGTAAATCCATGTGCAAGTGGTTGTAGTTGTGTCAAGCTGTTGGCCTAATATTCCTTGTTTTATAGATCCGAGGTTCAACACCAACACAATACCGGAAAAACACCAAAATAAATCGGCCTGACAGAGAAAGCTTAGTTGGAAACACCCGCAAGGTAGGCGCAGTCTCACCTAAGATATCTTAATGTGTAACTTCCATAACCATGTTTCTGCTATTGTAGAGGGATTATAGTCCCTTGTCGAGCGGCGAAGGTGCTCGATAGAGATGGAGGGATGGAGTATTGTATTTTGCGATAGAAGTGCAACTGGGTGCCACAACCAACATGCGATGCAACCTTGTCCTTAACCAGTTAACAACTGGCGCAATTGTGTGGTGCAGTTGCTTCCCTACTTATAATAAACAGTGTACAACTTATATTGTAACTTAGCAGGTTAACCATGAAATCATACATAACATGTCGCCAATGCTTTAACCATTCATTCAAACAATAGCCCTAAATAATACGAGTTAACCAACATTCACCATTAATCATTAAACATTCCACACAACATTTAATCATTCATTAATTCATGAAATAACAAGGAAACTCATTTGGGAAAAACCACCAAGGTGCTCTTCATTTGGCATGAGAATTATAGGTAAACCTTGCAGTCTATGACTTACAGATTGTTCTTAATATATGACAATATTCTTTCTCTCATGCTCTTTGGTTTATTTCTTCTATCTACTCCTACTGATTCGCACACAGCTTGGATTGACTCTTCTACTCTACTATTTGTGAACTTGGCTGCGATTACTCCTACAAAATGGTCTGTGCGCACAGCTGCAGATATGCGGCTCAACGTCCTTCTACTTCTAGTAGACTACTCTTATGATTCAACACTAGACTAACAATCGCCTCTAGCTAACTCTCTGAACTACGAAACTGAATCTAACAGAATATAACCCTTATACAGAGCAGGTTTCTCCTATTTATAGTGTTTACAAAACCGTGCAAGGTTGACTAAGTATAGCTCAATTATTATAGACATAATTATTTATGAAATATCTTCTATTACATTAATTCCAGGAGATACTTGGCCAAAACATTCCTGCATTACATTAACCACAGCCATAACTAGCCACATAAACTTTTTTTAGCCTGTCTATACAGGTCATAACTAGCCACAAAAATTGTCCTTTAGCCTTCCACTGGTTCATCCTTCTGTAGTCTTCCTTGACTTTCACCTGTCCAACCTTTACTCTTCTACCTGCCTCTTCCACCGACTCGAATTTGTCTTTCCTTGTTGTAGCGATCCTTGTCGTAACTTCCTTTGCTTTGCGCTCACACTTCTTCCTTTACCTGCTTTTCTTCTATTGTGCACCCACTTTTCCTCCTGTGCTTACATGTAAAATTATTCCTTATGCACTTTTCCTAGACCAAAAATCCCCCAACACTCACATGTGTCTCGTCTCGAGCCACCAAGCAAAAATGATGCCTTTGCAAAATTTTAGTGTTCTTCAAAACTCATGCCTCTGGCGTAGGTTGCACCACAGGACCAACCTTGTCCTAAAATTCTTGCAAAATTTGCTGCACCCAAGCAACATCCATGCTAGCCTCCTCATCTTGCTTAGCCAACTATTCCACACGGTCGAAACTAATATGTTCTGATGGTCCTGCTTCTAATGCATGCGTGATGTGTTGAAGCTTCTGCTGTATATGTTGAATAAGCCTTGTAGCTCGTGATGCTTCCAATAGGTGTGATGATACTTCATCATTCCTAGTCTTCTCTTGGTCACAGAGAGATTGGAATTCCTACCGGGGTTGCTTTACCTCGGCGATCTTTGTAACCGTTTGCTTAAGTGACATCTTTTTCATATTTTCCTTTACCGTGGTGATCTTCTCAGCAACTTTCCATGCATCTTCCTTGATCTTTTCCATAGTCTCATCCTCTAGAATCACTTCCCACATCATGGAAATGGATTCCACTGCCTCAGTATAGATTTTTTCTCCTTGGTTTATCCTCGCGATAGCCTCAAACATTGTTTTTTGCGCTCTTCAAGCACCCCGAGAAGGTGTGCTTGGTGTTTGCCGTACTTGCAACTCCTCGACCTATTTCCTTAGGTCTGTAGCAATCTGGGATAGTCATGCTACCTTTGTGACTGTGTCTCCATCTTTTTGGCCTTCTTCCAAAGGAAACTCTATGACTACTTCCTTAATGGCTTCAGCAAGTGTAAGTCGACTCTGTTCTTGGGCCTCAATTTCCTGCTCATTTTCTCTAAGGAGGGCCTTGCGCTCTTTTTCCTTCCTTGTCTTCTTGGCTGCTTGATATGCCACCACATTTTCTCTGATATGCAACTTTTTTCCAGCTGCATACTGAAGGGAGTATACATCATACAATGGGAGCTTTGAGAAATCTAGCGTTGTGCCCCCATTTCCTTGAGCACAACATCATGCTCTTCAACGCCTGACTGTAGTGCTTATGCTGGGAATTCCATCTTCAGGGATGACAACAACAATGGCATGAATAAAGTGTCTTCGGGGTCCAAGCCATATGTATCAACCTCAACAATGGTTTTTACTTGATTAATGGCCTCCATGAGTTGATTGAGGTGCTCAACAACTTGATCGAACACTTATTCTTGCTTCCTACTTAGTCCTTCGAGGATTTTTTTGGTGACTTCGGCTACAGCGTCTACTAGCGAGAAAATATCCTCCTTAGTCAATGTATCTGTGTTAGCCATTTTATTATATTTCCTCTTCTTATGCAGTGGCCCATGCTCTTGTTGTTGTTCTTGGTGGCGGTTGCGGATATCCTCGTCAGTAGGTGTTTCATATCCATAGCCTCGATCGGAGCCCTCATCACCACCATCATTATCTTATCCTTCTCCCTCCTATGAATGATCGTCCTAATCATCATCTTCATCATTTCCTTGGCCATTATCTTGTCCATTTCCCTTATTGTCCCGTGAGCCGACATTTCCACCTTGGTTATCTGGTGGGTCTTTTTCTTTGTCCATATTCTCCTCAACTTGGCCACGCCATTTTTCCTACTAGTCATGAATAATTGTTTCCACATTTGCATTCTTGATCATAAACTCCATCGGCTATGCTTGCCTGGTCGGGTCCTCTTTCGGCTCCAGAGTATTGTTATGTACGCCAGCCTGAAAATTTATAAACACGACATACCTTTACACTTTCACTATCCTTATTATGTGCTGTTGCTTTATGACATCATGCAGTGCCTCGCCATGCTAGAAAAACTCAATATTGTTGTCTTTCTGTCCACTGATACATTTGGGAGGATTTTTCCATGAAATATTTCCACATTTTGAACATTCATGGATTAATACTTCATTTTTTTTTATCATGGCAGAAAAACTATGGCAATATCAATGTTTTTTAATTTTTGACAAAATTTCACCTCTATATCGACTATATACGGCTATCTAAACCAATGCCAGCTTTCAATGGCTCTTGGTTGTTTACGCGGGGGTCAACTCATGCATTTTCGTCCACATCTAACTAAGAAGATCTAGCTATTTGCATAATGGAGTAAACTTGTTTTGGGTGAGAAGTGAATTCTATCCCTCCCTTGGTTCATATTCTCAGTTCATATTCAAGCCAGCAAGCATGAAGCTGGTGCTAAATGTCAAAGAAAAAGATTGCTTCTATCTTCTGTCCGATCATAGAGATAAATCCTGAAATGGAAACCCTCAATAATAATAAAATAGATTTTCTTTTTCTCCCCAGTTGTTGCATCTTTTTTCTTGGGTCTGGGTCTGACTGGCTATGTGTGGTATAATATTTTATGTATATGATAGAAGCCGCCTATACCCCCACCTTAGTCCATCCATGTGCCCTTATATTTTGCATAGAGACATTTACACTCGTTCATATATGATGTGGCCATGGATAAATAGTAATTTCCATGAAACTGACTACCTGATTGCATCTATCTCTACGACTGCAACCTAGTTACCTATACAATTTCAGCATAGATAATTTTACCTTTTATATTTCCAGCTTACATCTCCTTTGTGGGAGAATGCTAAGCTATATCACTTAGCACATTTGCTATAGTTGTGACAAGGTTCTTGGTGATTTATTGAGCGCGGATTGATCTTGGATTTCTTTATCAACCATATCCAAAACTAGAGAGATTAGTCATACTCTGCAACAATCATCTGGATGTAAATTCATAAAAGGTAAGCATGCATCCTTTTTTGGTGGATACAAACTAACATTGAGGCTCAAAATAACAGTTGTATTCTCCGGGTCATCAATGACTCTAGGATCCAATCAACAATGACTCTAGACAATTCATTTTTTTTATCGACCCGATGCTCCACTAAGCTATTGGCTATTGACATGGTGTTAATCACATTCCATAATAGAAGGATAACTTTCATTTGGAACATTTGGGCCACCTAGTGTTCCAATTCCCAAACTATCAAGGTCTCCTTGTGAGTAAATAAAAGGACATTGCACAACACTTGTTGGAATCAATGAAAACTTCAGTCTATTAGACACAATGCTCACTGAGAGGGTATTAATTTGTCACAGTAATATAGGGATAAAACATAGTCTCATCCAAGATATTTCAGACAATTAAGCATGAAAATGGCATAATGGTGTTGCAATGGAATGTTGCAGCTCTGTATAATCAATAAAATAATGATAGTACAATACAATGGCCATGCAAGGTGCATGAATTACAAGACAATTTCAATACTCAAGGAGGTCATTCGAATTGCATGGATGTGTGTAGCTTAACTGAATGTTAGCCACAATCGACACACATAGTTAACTAGTGAGCTAATCAATAACTGACTCTCACACTAAGTCCTAACTGAATCGGAGTGCAATAGATGACTGAGTCTAACTAAAAGTGACTCATCACATGTAACTGCATTTCCAATTGAAGGAGGTAGCCCATCCATAACTCCAAGTAGCTTCGATGGAGTTAACTGAAGTGGCACATGTCATCAGAAGTGGTTGTAGGCGCCAGTTTTTGCTCCAGTTCATAAATAATGACAAAAAATAATCAAATAATGAATGGAGGTGCCTTCACAACTTAGCTTAATTGATTGTAACAATTAGTTAGAAATTAGGTGCATTTATGATACTCAGATCACCCTAGAAATGCTCCCTGTTTGAAGGAGGAAGCCCATTTAGCCTCCCCGAATGAAGGAGAAGGCTTAGTTGGCCTCCTTAACTGAACAAGGGCATGTGTGAGCTCATACTAATGTCATATTGTGCTCATCTGATGCCGATTAAGCTAATTAAACTTACGAATGGGTAAATAGGCCAAAATTGACCAAATAAGTGTGCATGTTGGGTAAATGAATCCAACAAGGGAGGGGGGGGGGTGAATCAGTGAGCTAAGGCTTCAACTCAATTTCAACATCTTTTTCTCCCAATCTTATCATGCCTGCAGCCATCTTTGTCATCAAGTTTTCTTGTCTATTGTCATGTCACCATCTCCTTGTCATCTTTGCACCAACATCTTTATCTTGCCCAAATCATCTTGAAATGACCACAAAATAGGTAATTTGACTCTCTAGATGTTCCATGATTGTCATGCTTTCTTTTCAATCTCATTATGCATGTCCTTAGTCATCTCTTTCCTTCATGTCTTGTTCCAGTTACACCTTTCCATGTCATCATTCTTAGACACCTCTTCGAATCTTTGTTTGTTATTTATTGTTTTAATGAAATAATCAAATAAAACTTCTTCCAAACATTGCATCTCTCCAATAGTAAAATGTGTCTCTTCAAAACTCTATCTTAATTATTTTTATTAAATTTTTGTTTATTTTTCTAAATACATTCCTGTAGCTTCTTATTTAATAAACTATGTTTATTATTTTTCACTAACTTTGCAGGTCCATCTTTTGCATATATGACCATCATAATGCAAAATGAAAGTATGGATGGATAGCCACCTCAACAAGGATCAGATCCATGTCACCTTTTGAAATTTTTGATACATGCGCATTATCTGCATATCATTTCAAAATAGGCTTCCAAACTGTTTAATTTAACATTTAGAAAAAAATGTTTTTAACTTGTAAAAACATTTTTTCTTCTACTTTGGCAGATTTATTTCTCCCTCATGTGAGCACCATAAGGAAATCTACAAGAATGGCTAGATATCCATTTCAACAATGAACAATACCATATAAAAAAATAAATCTTTTGGCACACACACAACCTCTGAAAAGAATTTCAAACTAGCTTCTCAACCTCTTTTCAACATCAAAACATATTTCTTCCCATTTTGGCAGACTCCTATTTCACACGTGTGAACACTCTATGGAGGCCTGAAGTCAGGAGAAGATGGAAAACTTACCAAAGAATGGATCCATGACATTTGATAAATTTACTTGCACAAATACAGCCCTTCGCAGGCATTTCCAACTGACCTCTCAAACTCCTGTTTTTAACACTTGGTCAATTTTCTTTTGTTCTCATTATGCAAAATATTATTTTTCCTATTTTTGATAGATTGATATTTTTCATATGAAACCATCATAAGACAACCTAAAGGTATGGCTGGATATTCAGTTCAACAAGGAACATCACTATGCTACCTGATGAATTTTATCATCAAAATAACCCCTCCTTGCTGGCATTTCAGAAAGCCTTTACAATTTCCTGAATCCAACACTTAACCAATTTTCTTGTGTTCTTAAAATGCAAAATAATATTTTTTTTACTTTTGGCAGATTTATATATTTGTCATAAAACACTCCATAAGATAACTGAGACAATGGTTAGATGCACCCATCAACAATCTATAGCCTAACACTTTCATATTATTTTTCTCATCATCCTATGAGATAGGGTGGGCATTTCCCTGAGGCCACTGAGGCAGTTTTGTTAGTATTGGAATAGTGCAAAACAGCCTGAAACTCTGCTTTGGAAGACCATTATCTTTGTCATCAAACATCTTCTTTGAGAACTGAGACCATGGTTAGATAGCCTCCTAAACGTGCTGTAGGATGATAGCTTCGGATAATTTTTATCATACACCTATAAGGTACGGTGGGCATTTTCCCAAGGCCACATGAGCCAGTTTTTCCAACACAAGGCAATTTTCTTAGTATGGTCCAATCTTCCTAAAACACTATTTTGGCAGGTTCATAACTTCTTCCTCAACTACTTCCAAGACAGTCTTAAGACATGATCAGGTAGGACAAATATCAATCTATAAGACCCCCATATGATGCGATCATTTTCTTCAACACACAATTTGTGGCAGGCATTTTTTGAAGGCTACCTGAGCAAGTTTTCCAACAATTAGTCATTTTCAGGACTTTCTCCAAAATTTATTTTGAAACCTCATTTTGGCAGATTCAACTTTTTCTTCAGAAATGCTTAAGGAGAAATAATAACATGGTTAGGTAGGCAAACCAACACACTACAAGACCCCCATGTGCTGCGGGCATTTACTCTGACCCATAATTTAGGGAGGGCATCTTTCTGAGGCTACTTAGCCATGTCATCATGCTTAGACACCTCTTCGAATCTATGTTTGCTATTTATTGTTTTAATGAAATAATTGATTAAAACTTCTTCTAAACATTGCATCTCTCCAATAGTAAGATGTTTCTCTTCAAAACTCTGTCTTAATTATTTTTATTAAATTTCTGTTTATTTTTCCAAATACATTCCTATAGCTTCTTATTTAATAAACTCTGTTTATTATTTCTCACTAACCTTGCAGGTCCATATTTTGCATATATGACCATCATAATGCAAACTGAAAGTATGGCTGGATAGCCACCTCAACAAGGATTAGATCCATGTCACCTTTTGAACTTTTTGATACACATGCATTGTTTGGAGATCATTTCAAAATAGGCTTCCAAACTTTTTAATTTAACACTTAGACAAAATTGGTTTTAACTTGTAAAAACAATTTTTCTTCTACTTTGGCAGATTTATTTCTCCCTCATGTGATCACCATAAGGAAACCTACAAGCATGGCTAGATATCCATTTCAATAATGAACAAGACCATATCAAAAGATAAATCTGTTGACACACACATAACCTCTGGAAAACATTTCAAAATAGCTTCTCAACCTCTTTTGAACATCAAAACATGTTTCTTCCCATTTTGGCAGACTCCTATTTCACATGTGTGAACACTCTATGGAGACCTGAAGTCAGGAGTAGATGGAAAACTTACCAAAGAATGGATCCATGGCATTTGATAAATTTACTTGCACAAAGACAACCCTTGGCGTACATTTCCAACTGACCTCTCAAACTCTTGTTTTTAACACTTGTTCAATTTTCTTTTGTTCTCACTATGCAAAATATTATTTTTCGTATTTTTGGCAGATTGATATGTTGCATATGAGACCATCATAAGACAACCTGAAGGTATGGATGGACATTCAATTCACAAAGAAACATGACTATGCTACCTGATTAATTTTATAATCACAATAACCTCTCCTTGTGGGAATTTCAAAATGCCTTTTCAATTTCCTGAATGTAACACTCAACCAATTTTCTTGTGTTCTTAAAATAAAAAATAATATTTTTCTTACTTTTGGCAGATTTATATCTTTTTCATAAAACACTCCACATAATAACTGAGACCATGGTTAGATGCACCCATCAACAAGCTATATCCTTACACTTTCATATTATTTTTCTCATCATCCTATGAGATAGGGAGGGAATTTCCCTAAGGCCACTGAAGTGGTTTTTCCAGTACTGGAATAGTGTAAAACAGCCTAAAACTCTGTTTTGGTAGACAATTATCTTTGTCATCAAACATCTTCTTTGAGAACTGAGACCATGGTGAGATATTCTCTTTAACAAGTTGTAGGATGATAGCTTCAGATCATTTTTATTATACACCTATAAGGTACGGTGAGCATTTTCCAAAGGCCACATGAACCATTTTTTCCAACACTAGATAATTTTATTAGTCAAGTCCAATCTGCCTAAAACACTCTTTTGGTAGGTTCATAACTTCTTACTCAGCTACTTCCAAGACAGTATAAAGACATGGTTAGATAGGAAAAATATTAGTCTACAAGACCCCCATATGGTGCGGGCATTTTCTTCAACACACAATTTGTGGTGGGAATTTTCTTAAGGCTACCAGAGCTAGTTTTCCAACAGTTAGTCATTTTCAGGACTTTCTCCAAAATTTATTCTGAAACCTCATTTTGGGAGATTCAACTTTTTCTTCAGACATGCTTAAGGAGAAATAATACCATGGTTAGGTATATAAACAACCACACTACAAGACCCCCATGTGCTGCAGGCATTTAATCCAACCCATAATTTAGGGAGGGCGTCTTTCTCAGGCTACTTATAAGCCATGTCATCATGCTTAGACACCTCTTCGATTCTATGTTTGCTATTTATTTTTTCAATGAAATAATCAATTAAAACTTCTTCTAAACATTGCATCTCTCCAATAGTAAGATGTGTCTCTTCAAAACACTGTATTAATTCTTTTTATTGAATTTCTGTTTATTTTTCTAAATACATTCTTGTAGCTTCTTATTTAATAAACTCTGTTTATTATTTTTCACTAACTTTGTAGGTCCATATTTTGCATATATGACCATCGTAATGCAAACTTAAAGCATGGCTGAATAGCCACCTCAACAAGGATCAGATCCATGCCACCTTTTGAACTTTTTGATACACACGCATTATCTAGAGATCATTTCAAAATAGGTTTCCAAACTGTTTAATTTAACACTTAGAAAAAATTGGTTTTAACTTGTAAAAACATTTTTTCTTCTACTTTGGCAGCTTGATTTCTCCCTCATGTGATCACCATAAGGAAACCTACAAGCATGGATAGATATCCACTTCAACAATGAACAAGACCATATCACAAGATAAATCTGTTGACACACACATAACCTCTGGCAAGTATTTCAAAATATCTTCTCAACCTCTTTTGAACATGAAAACATATTTCTTCCCATTTTGGCAAACTCCTATTTCACATGTGTGAACACTCTATGGAGACCTGAAGTCAAGAGCAGATGGAAAACTTACCAAAGAATGGATCCATGACATTTGATAAATTTACTTGCACAAAGACAACTCTTGGACGACATTTCCAACTGACCTCTCAAACTCCTGTTTTTAACACTTGTTCAATTTTCTTTTTTTCTCACTATGCAAAATATCATTTTTCCTATTTTTGGCAGATTGATATTTTGCATATGAGACCATCATAAGACAACTTGAAGGTATGGATAAATAGTCAGTTCACCAAGCAACATGACTATGTTACCTGATGAATTTTATCATCACAATAACCCCTCCTTGTGGGCATTTCAAAATGCCTTTTCAATTTCCTGAATCTAACACAACCAATTTTCTTGTGTTCTTAAAATGAAAAATAATATTTTTCTTACTTTTGGCAGATTTATATCTTTGTGTTCTTAGTGTGTTGGTAGACAAACCAACACACTACAAGACCTCGTTGTGGGCATTTACTCTAACCCATAATTTAGGGAGGGCATCTTTCTGAGGCTACTTAGCCATGTCATCATGCTTAGACACCTCTTCGATTATATGTTTGCTATTTATTTTTTTAATGAAATAATCAATTAAAACTTCTTCTAAACATTGCATCTCTCCAATAGTAAGATGTGTCTCTTCAAAACTCTGTCTTAATTCTTTTTATTAAATTTATATTTATTTTTCTAAATACATTCATGTAACTTCTTATTTAATAAACTCTGTTTATTATTTTTCACTAACTTTGCAGGTCCATATTTTGCATATATGACCATTTTAATGCAAACTAAAAGTATAGTTGGATAACCACCTCAACAAGGATCAGATCCATGCCACCTTTTAAACTTTTTGATACACATCCATTATTTGGAGATCATTTCAAAATAGGCTTCCAAACTGTTTAATTTAACACTTAGACAAAATTGGTTTTAACTTGTAAAAACAATTTTTCTTCTACTTTGGCAGCTTGATTTCTCCCTCGTGTGATCACCATAAGGAAACCTACAAGCATGGCTAGATATCCATTTCAACTATGAACAAGACCATATCACAAGATAAATCTGTTGACACACACATAAACTCTGGCAAGAATTTCAAAATAGATTCTCAACCTCTTTTGAACATCAAAACATATTTCTTCCCATTTTGGTAGACTCCTATTTCACATGTGTTAACACTCTATGGAGACCTAAAGTCAGGAGTAGATGGAAAACTTACCAAAGAATGGATCCATGACATTTGATAAATTTACTTGCACAAAGACAACCCTTGGTGGGCATTTCCAATTGACCTCCCAAACTCCTATTTTTAACACTTGTTCAATTGTCTTTTGTTCTCACTATGCCAAATATTATTTTTTGTATTTTTGGCAGATTGATATTTTGCATATGAGACCATCATAAGACAACCTGAAGGTATGGATGGAGATTCAGTTCACTGAGCAACATGACTATGCTATCTGATGAATTTTATCATCACAATAACTCCTTCTTGCGGGCATTTCAAAATGCCTTTTCAATTTCCTAAATCTAACACTTCAATTTTCTTGTGTTCTTAAAATGAAAAATAATATTTTTCTTACTTTTGGCAGATTTATATCTTTGTCATAAAACACTCCATAGGATAACTGATACCATGGTTAGATGCACCCATCAACAAGCTATAGCCTAACAATTTCATATTATTTTCCTCATCATCCTATGAGATAGGGAGCACATTTCCTTGAGGCCAATGAGGCAGTTTTGCTAGTACTGGAATAGTGCAAAACAACCTGAAACTCTATTTTGGCAGACAATTATCTTTGTCATCAAACATATTCTTTGAGAACTGAGACCATGGTGATATATCCTATTTCACAAGCTATAGGATGATAGCTTTAGATAATTTTTATCATACACCTATAAGGTACAGAGGGAATTTTCCCAAGGCCACATGAGCCATTTTTTCTAACACACAATTTTCATAGTCTCGTCCAATCTTCCTAAAACACTCTTTTGGCAGGTTCATAACTTCTTCCTCAGCTACATCCAAGACAGTCTAAAGACATGGTCAGGTAGGAAAAATATCATTCTACAAGACCCCCATATGGTGCGGGCATTTCCTTCAACACACCATTTGTGGCAGGCATTTTCTCAAGGCTGCCTGAGCTAGTTTTCCAATACATAGTCATTTTCAGGACTTTCTTGAAAATTTATTTTGAAACCCAATTTTGGTAGATTCAACTTTTTTTTCAGACATGCTTAACGAGAAATATTACCATGGTTAGGTAGACAAACCAACACACTACAAGACCCCCATGTGTTGCGTGCATTTACTCTGACCCATAATTTAGGGAGGGCATCTTTCTGAGGCTACTTAGCTATGTCATCATGCTTAGACACCTCTTCAAATCTATGTTTGTTATTTATTGTTTTAATGAAATAATCAATTAAAACTTATTCTAAACATTGCATTTCTCCAATAGTAAGATGTGTCTCTTCGAAACTCTATCTTAATTCTTTTTATTAAATTTCTGTTAATTTTTCTAAATACATTCCTATAGCTTCTTCTTTAATAAACTTTGTTTATTATTTTTCACTAACTTTGCAGGTCCATATTTTGCATATATGACCATTAGAATGCAAACTGAAAGTATGGCTGGATAGCCACCTCAACAAGGATCAGATCCATGTCACCTTTTGAAATTTTTGATACACACGCATTATCTAGAGATCATTTCAAAATAGGATTCCAAACTGTTTAATTTAACGCTTACACAAAATTGGTTTTAACTTGTAAAAACAATTTATCTTCTACTTTGGCAGATTGATTTCTCCCTCATGTGATCACCATAAGGAAACCTACAAGCATGGCTAGGTATCCATTTCAACAATGAACACGACCATATCACAAGATAAATATGTTGACACACACAACCTCTCGCAAGCATTTCAAAACACATTCTCAACCTCTTTTGAACATCAAAACATATTTCTTCCCATTTTGGCACACTCCTATTTAACACGTGTGAACACTCTGTGGAGACCTGAAGTCAGGAGCAAATGGAAAACTTACCAAAGAATGGATCCATGATATTTGATAAATTTACTTGCATAAAGACAACCCTTGGTGGGCATTTCCAATTGATGTCTCAAACTCCTGTTTGTAACACTTGTTCAATTTTCTTTTGTTCTCACTATGCAAAATATTATTTTTCCTATTTTTGGCAGATTGATATTGTGCATATGAGACAATCATAAGACAACCTAAAGGTATGGATGGATAGTCAGTTCACCAAGCAACATGACTATGCTACCTGATGAATTTTATCATCACAATAACCCCTCCTTGTGGGAATTTCAAAATGCCTTTTCAATTTCCTGAATCTAACACAACCAATTTTCTTATGTTCTTAAAATGAAAACTAATATTTTTCTTAGTTTTGGCAGATTTATACCTTCTGTCATAAAACACTCCATAGGATAATTGAGACTGTGGTTAGATGCACCCATCAACAAGCTATAGCCTAACACTTTCATATTACTTTTCTCATCATCCTATGAGATAGGGTGGGCATTTTCCTAAGGCCACTGAGGCAGTTTTTCCAGTACTAGAATAGTGCAAAACAGTCTGAAACTCTGTTATGGCAGACTATTATCATTGTCATCAAACATCTTCTTTGAGAACTGAGACCATGGTGATATATCCTCTTTAACAAGCTGTAGGCTAATAGCTTCAGATAATTTTTATCATACACCTATAAGGTACGGCGGGCATTTTCCCAAGGCCACATGAGCCATTTTTTCCAACATAGACAATTTTCTTAGTCTGGTCCAATCTGCCTAAAACACTCTTTTGGAAATTTCATAACTTCTTCCTCAGCTACTTCCAAGACAGTCTGAATACATGGTCAGGTAGGAAAAATATCAATCTACAAGACCCCCATATGGTGCGGGAATTTTCTTCAACACAGAATTTGTGGCGGGCATTTTATCAAGGTTATCTAAGCCAGTTTTCCAACACTTCGTCATGTTTAGGACTTTCTCCAAAATTTATTTTGAAACCTCATTTTGGTAGATTCAACTTTTTCTTCAGACATGCTTAAGGAGAAATAATACCATGGTTAGGTAGACAAACCAACACACTACAAGACCCCCATGTGTTGCAGGAATTTACTCAGACCCATAATTTAGGGAGGGCATCTTTCTAAGGCTACTTAGACATGTCATCATGCTTAGACACCTCTCCGAATATCTGTTTGTTATTTATTGTTTTAATGAGATAATCAATTACAACTTCTTCTAAACATTGCATCTCTCCAATAGTAATATGTGTCTCTTCAAAACACTGTCTTAATTCTTTTTATTGAATTTCTATTTATTTTTCTAAATACATTCCTCTAGCATCTTATTTAATAAAATCTATTTATTATTTTTCACTAACTTTGCAGGTCCATATTTTGCATATATGACCATCATAATGCAAACTGAAAGTATGGCTGCATAGCCACCTCAACAAGGATCAGATCCATGTCACCTTTTGAAATTTTTTATACACGCGCATTATCAGGAGATAATTTCAAAATAGGCTTCCAAACTGTTTAATTTAACACTTATACAAAATTGGTTTTAACTTGTAAAAATAATTTTTCTTCTACTTTGGTAGATTGATTCCTCCCTTACCTGATCACCATAAAAAAACCTACAAGCATGGCTAGATATCCATTTCAACAATGAACATGACTATATCACAAGATAAATCTGTTGACACACACATTACCTCTAGGAAGCATTTCAAAATAGCTTCTCAATCTCTTTTGAACACCAAAACATATTTCTTCCCATTTTGGTAGACTCCTATTTCACACGTGTGAACACTCTATGGAGACCTGAAGTTAGGAGGAGATGGAAAACTTACGAAAGAATGGATCCATGTCATTTGATAAATTTACTTGCACAAAGACAGCCCTTGGCAAGCATTTCCAACTGACCTCTGAAACTCATGTTTTTAACACTTGGTCAATTTTCTTTTGTTCTCACTATGCAAAACATTATTTTTTCAATTTTTGGCATATTGATATTTTGCATATGAGACCATCATAAGACAACCTGAAGGTATGGATGGATAGTCATTTCACCAAGAAACATGACTATGCTACTTGATGAATTCTATCATCACAATAACCCCTCCTTGCGGGCATTTCAAAATGCCTTTTCAATTTCTTGAATCTAACACCTAACCAATTTTCTTATGCTCTTAAAATGAAAAATAATAATTTTCTTACCTTTGGCAGATTTTTATCTTTGTCATAAAACACTCCACGGGATAACTGAGACCATGGTTAGATGCACCCATCAACAATCTATAGACTAACATTTTCATATTATTTTCTCATCATCCTATGAGATAGGGCGGGCATTTCCTTGAGGCCATTGAGGATTTTTTCCAGTACTGGAATAGTGCAAAATAGCCTGAAACTCTGTTTTGGCAGACCATTATCTTTGTCATCAAACATCTTCTTTGAGAATTAAGACCATGGTGAGATAGCCTCTTTAACTAGTTGTAGGGTGATAGCTTCAGATAATTTTTATCAGACACCTATAAGTTATGACAACATTTTCCCAAGGCCACATGAGCCATTTTTTCCAACACAGACAATTTTCATAGTCTGGTCCAATCTACCTAAAACACTCTTTTGGCAGGTTCATAACTTCTTCCTCAACTACTTCCAAGACAATCTGAATACATGGCCAAGTAGGCCAAATATCAGTCTACAAGACCCTGATATGGTGCGGGCATTTTCTTCAACATGTAATTTGTGGCGTGCATTTTCTTAAGGATACGTAAGCCAGTTTTCCAACACTTTGTCATTTTCAGGACTTTCTCCAAAATTTCTTCTGAAACCTCATTTTGGCAGATTCAACTTTTTCTTCAGACATGCTTAAGGAGAAATAATACCATGGTTAGGTAGAAAAACCTGTTGGAGACATTTACCACCATACACACTCATTTTGGTCAATTTGGCCTAGTTAAACCACTATCCTAAGTTTTATTGACTTAATTCACATCAAAGGAGCACTAGGTGACATTTGCAAGATCACACCGATGCCTACCTTCAATCAAGGAGGCTAACTTAGCCTTCTCCTACATTCAGGGAGGCTAACGGGAGCACTCCGGGGGTGATCTAAGTGTCATTAATGCCCCATATTGCTAACGGATGGTTACAATCAGTTAAACAAAGCAGTGAAGGTGCCTTCCTTCATTACATTGATTATTTATTGATTATTTCATGAACTGGAGTCAACAGGGGAATCTCCAACCACTTCTAATGGTCAGTTACACTTCAATTAACCACATTGGGGTTCATTGGAGTCATTGATGTGCTACCACTTGTTGGTTAGCTTGCAGTGACATGTGTCTGAGCTACTTTCAGTTAGACTCAGTCATTTATTTTACTCTGAATTCAGTTAGGGCTCAGTTGAGTCAATTAGGGTTTTGAACAGTGGTTAACTTGAGTGTTGATTGTGTCTTACATTCAGTTAAGCTAGACTCACTCATTCAATTCGAATGACCTCCTTGGGAATTCGAATTTCTTTGTAATTCATGCTTGCAGCATGATCATTGTATTGTATTACTCATTCTTTATGTGAATATATAGAGAGACTACTTATTTTGTAGCACAATTACACCATTTCCATGCCTTATTGTTATTAATCTCTTATGAGATTGTGTCTTGGTCCCTAGATTACCGTGGAAGATTAATAAAACCAACACACTACAATAACCCCATGTGCTACGGGCATTTACTCTAATCCATAATTTAGGGCGGGCATCTTTCTGAGGCTACTTAGTCATTTTTGCTAGGCTTTGGAACAAACCCCTATTTTGGAAGGTCCATAACTTCTCCCTCAGGAACTTTCAGGACAAACCAAATACATGGCCAGGTAGGAAAAACAACAATCTACAAGACCCCCATGTGATGCAGGCATTTATATTCTCCTATAAATTATGGTGTGCATTTCCCTAACTTAGGCAATTTTTACTAATTTCCCCATACTTGCTCATTTTCTTGTTTTTCACCAAATTACCATATATTTCCAAAATGATTGTCATTAATGTTGTCAGTAATGAAAATCCTATTCATCACAATTTTCAGGTTTTTCTTTATAGAAATTGCTATATAATAAACTGCATTTAGAAATATACTTATATCTAATGTATTTGACAAGTTCATTAGAGGAAATTTGGGGTCTAAAATGGGCCTTATAAGAAAACATGCCAACAATAAATTCGTGTGAGTTGGAATTCAAGAAAAAATAGAATTTCAATAAAATGTGTCAACCATAATGGTTGAATTGACATATTTGTCATAAAAAACTACTTTTTTTGTTTGTATTTTCGACATATCTCCCTATGTTTTCACTCAAATTTCATGCGGGAGAGCTTGTTGGATGCGGAATTAAATTCTACATCCAACTATTACCCACAATGCATACTTTTGACAGACCCCGCTACCTCAAAAACAAGAAATACCTGAGAAAGCATGAGGATGACATCATCATCATGTTTTTTCCAGTATTTCTTTTATTTGGGGTAGCAGGGTCCGTCAAAAGTATGTAGTGTGGGTAATCGTTGGATGTGGAATTTGATCCCACATCCAATGAGCTCTCCTGCTCAAAATTTGAGTAAAAACACAAGGAGATATGTCGAAAATACGAACAAAAAAAGTAGTTTTTCTGTCTTCCTCTAAAATTAATAAATATTATTTTATTATTTTAACTATTATTTTATAATTTTCCTTAGGAGGCCCATTTTAGACCTCAAAATTCCTCTAATGTACTGTTTTGTATGGTGTAGGTAAGAAAAATACTTATCACTGCAAGGATTTTTCACTATGAATGGAAATGCAAGGAAGATTGCTCAGTTTAGAGCGACATTAGAGGCGAGGGGAGATGGAAAATGTTATTGCCCTTGCTTTGATTGTAGGGGATTGGTAGTAGTTGGTAATGGTATGATAATTTGGGGATTTTGACTAAGTGTTGAAAAAATTCCCTAAAGCAGCTGCCTTATGAAAATGAACACCATAATTTATAAGAAGAAGAAAATTCCCGCCATGACCTGCCATACCATAGTTTGTTGAAATATCTATCTGACCATGGCCCCGGTTCTAGAAAAACCTCC